>JAJEJO010049314.1:50168-62480 GCA_020662805.1 Glaucomys volans
TTTCATTCCATTATGATCTGATAGTATACAAGGTAGTATCTGTATGTTTTTGTATTTGTTAAGAGTAGCTTTGTGGCATAACATATGGTCTATTTTAGAGAAGGACCCATGCGCTGCTGAGAAGAAAGTGTATTCGCTTTTTGATGGATGGAATATTCTATATATGTCCGTTAAGTCCAGATTAGCGATTGTGTCATTGAGTCCTATAGTTTCTTTATTCAATTTTTGTTTGGAAGATCTGTCCAACGGTGAGAGAGGAGTGTTAAAGTCTCCGAGTAATATTGTGTTTTGGTCTATTTGATTCCTGAAATTGAGAAGGATCTGATTGACATACATGGATGCGCCATTGTTTGGTGCATAAATATTTATGATTGTTATGTCCTGTTGATTTATGCTACCTTTAAGCACTATGAAATGTCCTTCTTTATCCCTTCTGACTATCTTTGGTTTGAAGTCTGCTTTGTCTGAAATGAGGATGGAAACCCCAGCTTTTTTACTCAGTCCGTGTGCATGGTATGCTTTTTCCCAACCTTTCACCTTTAGTCTGTGGGCATGTTTTTCTATGAGATGAGTCTCTTGAAGGCAGCATATTGTTGGGTCTTTCTTTTTAATCCAGTCTGCCAGTCTATGTCTTTTGATTGATGAGTTTAGGCCATTTACATTCAGGGTTATTATTGAGATATGACTTGTATTTCCTGTCATTTTAGCTTTTTTAGGGTTTTTAGCTTAACTTTGTTTCTCCTTTGATGGACTCTTTCTTTAGGGTAGTTCCTCCCCATGATGACTGAGATTGTTATTTTTCGTCTCTTCCTCTTCGAATACCTTGTTGAGAATGTTCTGTAGGGCAGGCTTTCTCTTTGTGAATTCTTTAAGCTTTTGTTTATCATGGAAGGATTTTATTTCATCATCAAATCTGAAGGTAAGTTTTGCTGGGTACAAGATTCTTGGTTGGCATCCGTTTTCTTTCAGAGCTTGAAATATGTTGTTCCAGGCCCTTCTTGCTTTTAGGGTCTGGGCTGATAAATCTGCTGATATACGTATCAGTTTCCCCCTGTAGGTAATCTGATTCTTTTCTCTCGCTGCCTTTAAAATTCTATCTTTGTTTTGTATGTGCCTTGGTGTGGATCTCTTGTAATTCTGTGCATTTGGTGTCCTGTAAGCTTCTTGTAATTGATTTTCCATCTCATTCACCATATTAGGGAAATTTTCTGATAATATTTCCTTGAATAGATTATTCATACCCTTGGTTTGTATCTCTGCGCCTTCCTCAATCCCAATTACTCTTAAATTTGGTCTTTTCATGATGTCCCATATTTCTTGGAGGGTTCGTTCATGATTCCTAACCATCTTCTCTGTTTGTTCAACTTTGTTTTCAAGATTAAATATTTTGTCTTCATTGTCTGAGGTTCTATCCTCCAAGTGATCTATTCTGTTAATTATGCTTTCTATTGAGTTTTTAACTTGGTTTATTGTTTCCTTCATTTCCTTGTTTCCTTCAAGAATTTCTGTTTGTTTTTTCCTCAGAATTTCTATCTCTTTATTGAAGTAATTTTTTGCTTCCTGCAATTGCTCTATTAACTGATTATTCATAGCCTGAATCTGCTCTCTCGTCACATCATTCTCTTCTCGGATCACTTTAATTATGAACATTCTGAACTCCATTTCTGTCATTCCTTCTACCATGCTGTCTTTGGGTTCTCTTGATATGTCATCTAGGTTTAATTGGGACACTTTCTTCCCGTGTTTTCTCATGGTGCTCGTGTATCTTCCCCTCTGTTGCTTGAGTGGTGTTTGATCAAGTGGTGACCCAAGAAAGGTGCTGTCCCACTGCCTCCAGGTTGGGAATGATCAATGCTTCTGGGCAGAGGCAGCCTAGTGTTGATAGACAATTAGATACAGCAAGGTGGTAGACTCCGGGCCTGGGTGTGGGCCTGGGCACTAGTTCAAGTTGGGGTGGTGTCACAGAACTGTGCTCAGTGATGGAGACACTGGGCTTGAGAGCCCAGGCTGACCTGAACTCCTCGCTGGGGGTTCAGGCAGTGGCAGGTGGTTGCTCTCTCCTGGGGACACTGTAAGCTATTGCCAAAGGCCCAAAGCTCCCTGCCCGATCACTCCAGACACTGCTGACACTGCTGGCGGCCCCAGGAAGCTGGAAATGACCCCCTCTGCCAGGGAAGCCACCAAACTCAGAGCAGTTCCACCTCCCCACCGGAGTCAGTGATTCCAGGGGCTTCGGGCCAACCTCTCCAGGTGCGGCTGGAGGGTCTGGGAAGCCTGAGATGGGCACTCTCTGCCAGGGAAGCTGCGGAAGTGGGGCAGAATAGTTCCCACTCCCAGCCAGAGACTGCGTTCTCAGAGTCTCCTGGCTGAAGCTCCCCTGACGCAGCTCACGTCCCCAGGAAGCTGGAAATGGATCCCCTCTGCCGGGAAGCCGCCAAACTCAGAGCAGTTCCACCTCCCTGCCGGAGTCAGCGATCCCAGGGGCTTCGGGCCAACCTCTCCCGGTGCGGCTGGAGGGTCTGGGAAGCCCGAGATGGGCACTCTCTGCCAGGGAAGCTGCGGAAGTGGGGCAAAAATAGTTCCCACTCCCAGCCAGAGACTGTGTTCCCAGAGTTTCCCGGCTGGAGCTCCCCTGACACAGCTGGAGGCCCCAGGAAGCTGGTATTGGGCCTTCTCCGCCAGTTAAGCCGCCAAAATGGCGTGGGGTAGTTCCATCTCCCTGCCAGAGTCCGCGTTCCCAGAGTTTCCCGGACGCCTCTGAATGCCCCAGGTAGCCTGAGATGCTCGGTCTCTGCCTGGGAGGCCGCCGGCTGGTGCTGGAGCCGCGGCCAGTGACTCCAAAGTGCTACTGGGGACCCGCACTCACTTGTTGGCTGGCGCAGACCCAGGTCGGTTGCTCCGAAGCTGCTGCCGGGTCTGGCGCTTCCGGATGGTAGCTGCCCGCGGCGGGCCGAGCTCAGCCCGGCTCGGCTGAGTTGGTTCTGGAGCGGCACCTGGGGACCCCTTATATGTGCTTTGAATATAAAGTCTCGTTGAGAGTCATATTCCTGCTGTTTGAATCCCGAGCAAGTAGGAATCCACGGAGCAAGTAGGAATGCAGCCTTCCTCTAGTCCGCCATCTTGGATCTCTCTCTGTCTTTTCTTAATGTCAGTCTTCTCATGCTATCACTTCTGTCTCATTTTCTTTTTGTTGGATTTTACCCAGTGTTTCCTTTAAACTTTAATTTTATATTTTTGTCAAACATTGTGATTTACCTTCCAAAAGCCTTTTGTGGTTCCCTTCATAAAATTAAAGAGACATTTTTTTGGATGTAATCTCCAAAGTTGTGAACTTTGCTTTAAAAGGCTCATTCTCCCAATCCCTTCCAGCCCATGGCATACAGGAGTACATGGCTGTGTGTGTTCAAGAGCTCTGTGTGTGTGTGTGTGTGTACAAGCACACTGTGTGGATCTTACTGTTTCCTGATGTGAGATTTCCTCATGTCTGGTGATCTTTGGCTCTAAAATAATACATGAGCCTAAAAATTACAGAATTTGGGGGAATACTTTTCAAACTTGTCCAATGATCTACTTGATCATCATCAAGATCAGAGTCCCTTGTAGTCCTCTGTCCTGAATGTACTTAGGATGACAAGTTCTCTTTCCACTTAGGAAAATGACAATTCTTATATCCAAATTCCTATTTTTGAAGGGTCTTTAAAGTCACAAGATTGGTTCATCAGCAACACAGAAGCACAGAGACATAGCACACATGCTGTCTGGGAAGAGCCTGAGCACAGTTGGGGAGCTACAGTGAACAATGTGGTCTAGCTATCAGATTAGGGCCTGCTGTTCTAGAGTATTCTGAACCTGCATAAAGACCCAAAGGAGAAAGGCTAGAGGTAAACACCTGAAATCAAGAGTATGAATCACTGTGACTTTGTATGAGATTCCTTGATAATAAGAATTCAGTTTGCATTTCAGAGTAGAAGTAAAAATGATGATCCCTGACTTAACATACAGTGGATCTGGGAGTATTATGCAAGGACCATTCAAGAATGAAAACAAATTTTTTTTCCTTACAATGACTAATAGAAGAGCAAAATTTCAGAAGTCTTAAAAATAAATTTGGAAGAAATAGATCATACTATGACAATATTAAAACATTGTGTCATATGGACCTGTAGTGGATGGATATACATGGATTTTCTATGTCTAAATTTTGAGCAAAACAGCTGAATTTCATTATTTGTAAGTGTGTTTATGGATATAAAACATTTATGTCCTACTGAAATTGTAACAAATGTTATTGTTCTGTACACCTTAAGGTTTTTGCAAGAGCAACATTTAAACATTGAATTCCTATTTAAAAATCATAAAGATGCCAAATAAATAATCTAATGTTACAACTTAACACCATAAAAAAGGAAAGCAAACTAATTCCAAAATCGTTAGACTGCCAGAAATGCTTAAATTCAGAGTTAAATTTATAGAACTTAGGGAAAAAAATGAGCTAATGTAACAAAGGTTGGTTCTTTGAAATGACAAACAAATTTAAATTAGTCAAACTTACCAAAACAGAGATAGAAACCCATTTTATTTTAAAAAAAAGGAGATGAAAAAGGGTTTTCACCTCAGAAACTTCTAACATTCAGAGGATCATTAGAAACAATTTTGGAAATTTATACTCCACTAAACTGGAAAATACAGAAATATTGACACACTTGTAGGCACTTATGACATACCCAAACTAAACATGAATATGCAGAAATCCTAAGCAGACCAATATAAAGCAATAAAATTGTACTAAAATCAATTCCAACATAGAGTAGCAAAGGAGCAGATGTACTCTTAGCTGAATTATACCACCTTTAAAGAAGAACTGATGTCAATCCAACTCACATTATTCCTTGAAATAGAAAGAGAGAAGACTGACAAATTAATTCAAAGAAGCCAGTATCACTCTGATACTAGAACCAGATAAACACTAAAAAAGGAGTGAAATGTTCAGATCAAAGTCCCTGATGAACATAGACCCCAAAATCCTTAATAAAATATTGGATGCAACCTTCAAAGATGCATAAATCAAACAGTACACCACAGTAAAATGTGTTTCAGCCTATTGATACAAGTATGATTCGACACAAGCAAATAAAAAATACAATTCTCCACATACAGCAAAGGATAGGGATGATAGGATCATCTCAATAGATGAAGAAAAGGCATTCAAAAAAATTCAGTACCCATTCATGTTAAAAGTCTGTAGAGGACAATTGAAGATGGCAGACTAGAGGGAGAGTGCGTTCCTTGTTGCTCCATAACTTGGGATTCAAGCAGAGGAAAATCTGTTTCTCAGTGAGGCAGTCTTTGTTCCTCACTGATCCCCTGCTCTTTATGCCATTTGTCTACCTCTTTCACCTACAGTCTGCCAGTATATTGACTACATTTTCAGTGCAGATTGTTCACTAACTGCCACCTATTGTTGTGCCCCGCAGCTCGGGACCCCCAAGAAGACCACCAGAGACCATGATCAATGCAAGCAACAAAGAGTCATTTATTATCAAGCTCGAGCTTGGACCTCTGCGCACTCGGCAACCGGTGACGCTAAGAGGCCCCGAGTTCAAGTTTAGCAGGGTTTTTATAGTGAAAGACAAGCAGATTCACAGTGTTCTTTTTGATTGATACGTCAGCAAAGTTTGCTTTTGGATCAGCCTGACCGCTAGAGGGAGGGTGGTTTTGCAGATAAGATAAGGGGGGGGGGGGGGCATTTTGCGTTTTTTTTTTTCCTTTGAGAGCAGTCTGGGAAAAACCTCTTATCTACACAAGTGCAAACATTTTCTATCTTTTCACTATCATCTGCCATTTGCCTGTTTGTCAGCCTCAGGGCTGCTCATCACCTGCCTTTCGCCTACCCATCATCCACCAACTGAGGTCCACTTACTGATCACCTGTCAATAGCCTGAAGACCACCTGCAGACTGTTAGTAGATTGCCAGCTGCCTGCTGTTGCCTGGAAGTCCACTGTCACAGTATCCACAGGTTTGGTTACATGTGGCTGCAGCCATTTTGGGAAAACAGCCAGGACCTGCAGGACTCCTGGCCTGACTGACTGAGCCCTGGCTCCAGGACCCCACAGCCCAACTGACTGCACCCACCTCCAGGGGCCCTGGCCTGACCGACCACACCCCACACAGACTTGGTACCCATGCCCTGCACTGCATCTCCCCATTTGCCAACATGTTTGGAAGCCAGTGCAGTCATCCTGGATTATTCTGGAAGGAGAAACTGTCATTAGGTGGGGCAAATCACATCCTGAGATGCCTGCTAGAGACTGGAAGCTCATTGTCCAGTACCTCTCATGCATCAGGCTACTGAAGACTGTGAGATTTGAATAGTATAAGACTGTTAATAGTGTAGATTTTTGTTCTCCTTGTTGAAAATTTTTAAGTTTTTATTTCTTTATTTTTTCTTGCTCTATATTTTCCTCTTTTTTTTTTTACCTGTTTCCTCAGTCTCTTTCTCCCTTTTTGCATGCTAACAAACAACTTCTTTTGACTACACTTTCACTCTTCCAATGATTTAGAACTTCTTTATACTCTTTTCTTATACCATTAACAGCTACATCCTACACCCCTCACCATTCTCTTGGTCCTCCAATAGAAACTGCAGTCCTCCCTGCAAATGTATTTGTTATACTGTACATAATAATTGAACTCATCCTCTCTGTTTATTATGACAATATTGTTAACCTCTTCATAGGGGCTATTTGGTTTATGGCTTCCTATTGTCTGTACTGGGCATTGCTAATATTGATCTCCCCCTTAAAGAAGAGATTTTGGAAACATGCATGGTCACTATAAGCCTATATGGTGGAAACAGCAATGCCCCAAATCTGCATTGCTAATGGGGAAGATACATGAAAAACATGAAAAAACAAGGGAAGAAAGTGTTCCAAACAAACCATGATTCTATACTAATAGAATCCAATGACAGCATGGTAAAAGAATGGTCAGAAAAGAAGTTCAGAGTACGCATAATTCATGAAGCAAAGGATGAGATAAGAAAGCAATAGGAGACAACGATTAATCCCTCCAATCAGCAGTTGAAAGAGCAACTGCAGGAAGTAAAAGATCACTTCAACAGAGAGAGATTCTGAAAGGAACCAATCAGAAATCCTTGAAATGAAGGAAACAATAAACCAAAATTTTAAAAACTCAATAGAAAGCATCACCAACAGCAGAGACAAACATCAGGCTCAGTTCAGTGCAGACAAGTGACAGTTCCACACCTGAGACATCAGCCCAGAGTGCTCCTGTGGGACCTATGGGGAGTGACTGGCACAGTCCAGAGGCAGAAGTCTTCAGTGCAGGAAGCAGGCACAGAGGACATTTGGGACATCCTCTCCAGGGGGCCCAACTCAGAGGTCAAGTCTTATTCCAGCCTGGCCCCAGCCCAAGGTCCAGTGCTACTGAAGACTAGGAGGTGAGATATTGGAAACCTGCAGGGACACCACAGGTCTATGAGGGGGAAGTGGCAATACCTCAGATTCTCATGGATAGAAGAGAAGATACATGAGCAACATGAGAAAACGGGAAGAAAGTGTCTCAAAAAAACCTAGTTGCTGCATCAACAGAATCCAGTGATAACATGGCAGAAGAAATGTCAGAAAGGTAGTTCAGAATGTACATAATTAAAATGATCAGAGAAGCAAATGATGAGATGAGAGAGAAAATGAAGGAAATGAATGATCGTACCAATCAACAGTTAAAAGAACAGATGCAGAAAGCAGAAAATCATTTCAATAAAGAGATAGAGATATTGAAAGAAAAGCAAACAGAAATCCTCGAAATGAAAGAAACAATAAAACAAATTAAAAACTCAATAGACAGTATAACCAACAGGCTAGATCACCTGGAAGACAGAACTTCGGACATTGAAGACAAAATATTTAACCTTGAAAACAAAGTTGACCAAACAGAGAAGATGGTAAGAATCCATGAAGAAAACCTACAAGAACTATGGGATGCCATAAGACCAAATTTAAAAATTACCGGTATTGAGGAAGGCATGGAGTTACAAACCAAAGGAATGAATAATCTGTTCAATGAAATAATGTCAGAAAATTCCCCACATCTGAAGAATGAAATGGAAAATCAAATACAAGAGGCTTAAAGGACACCAAATGTACAAAACTACAACAGATCAACACCAAGGCAGAGTATAATGAAAGTACCTAACAAAATACAAAATAAAGATAGAATTTTAAAGGCTGCAAGAGAAAAGCATCAGATTACATACAGGAGAAACCAATATGGTTATCAGCAGATTTCTCAATGCAGACCCTAAAAGCAAAAAGGGCCTGAAATAATATTTTCCAATCCCTGAAAGAAAATGGATGCCATCCAAGAATCTTATACCCAGCAAAACTCACCTTCTGATTTGAGATGAAATAAAATCCTTCCATGATAAACAAAAGCTAAAAGAATTTACAAAAGAAAGTCAGAGCTACAGAACATTCTCAACAAAATATTCCATGAGGAAGAAATAAAAACAACAATGTAAACCAGCATAGGGAGGACATACTCTAAAGAAATAGCCAAATAAAGGAGAAACCATGTCAGGTTATAAAACAAAAACAAGCCAAAATGACTGGGAATACAAATCATACTTCACTAATAACCCTGAATGTTAATGGCCTAAACTCAATCATCAAAAGACATAGACTGGCAGATTGGATCAAAAGTATGAGCCAACAATATGCTACCTCCAAGAGACACATCTCAAAGAAAAAGAAACCCACAGACTAAAGGTAAAAGGATGGGAAAAAACATACCACACACACAGATTCAGTAAAAAGGCAGGGGTTTCCATACTCATATCAGATAAAGTAGACTTCAAGAAAAATTAACTAGATGGGATAAAGAAGGGCATTTCAATCTCCTTAAGGGAAGCATTTCAATCATAAATAATTATGCTGCAAACAACGGCACATCCATGTACGTCAATCAAATCCTTCTCAATTCCAGGAACCAAATAGACCACAACACAATAATAATGGGTGATTTTAACACACCCCTTGCACCATTGAACAGATCTTCCAAGCAAAAACTGAACAAAGAAACCATAGATCTCCTTAGCACAATCGCTAATTTAGACTTAACAGAAATATATAGAATATTCCATCCATCAATAATCGAATACACTTTTTTCCAGCAGCCCATGGATCCTTCTCTTAAATAAAGCAACTTTTAGCAAGGACAAAAAGATAGATATACTACTTTGTATTCTATCAGATTATAATGGAATGAAATTAGAAATCAATGATAAAATAAAAACAGAAAATTCTCCAATACCTGGACATTAAATAAGATGCTATTGAATGATGCATGGTTAACAGAAGGCATTAGGGGGGGAATAAAAAAAATTCCTAGAGATCATTGAGAACAATGATACAACATATCAAAATCTCTGGGATAGTATGAAAGCAGTACTAAGAAGAAAATTCATTGCATGGAGCACATTCAATGAATGAAAAGTCAACAAATCAATGACCTCACATTACAGCTCAAAGTCCTAGAAAAGAGGAACAGATCAGCACCAAAAGTAGTAGAAGACAGGAAATAATTAAAATCAGAGCAGAAATCAATGAAATTGAAACAAAAGAAACAATTCAAAAAATTGACAAGACAAAAAGTTGGTTCTTTGAAAAATAAACAAAATTGATAAACCCAAAGCCACACTAACAAAAAGAAGGAGAGAGAAAACTCAAATTACTAAAATTCATGATGAAAAAGGAAATATCACAACAGACATGAATGAAATACAAAACATATTTAGAAACTATGTTGAAAATTTATACTCCAAAAAAATAGAAAACCTGGAAGACATCAATTGGTTCCTAGAGGTATATGAGCCACCCAAGCTGAATCTAGAGGATATACATAATTGAAATAGATCAATTTAAAGCAATGAAATAGAAGAAGTCATTAAAGGGCTACCAACAAAGAAAAATCCAGGACCAGATGGATTTGCAGCCGAGTTCTACAAGACCTTCAAAGAAGAGTTCATTCCAATACTCCTCAAAGTATTCCATGAAATAGAGGAGGAGGGAACCTTTCCAAACTCATTCTATAAAGCTAATATCACCCTGATACCAAAACCAGAGAAGGACACATCGAGGAAAGAAAATTTCAGACCAATATCCCTAATGAACATACCTGCAAAAACTCACATAAATCACATAAAAAAGCATATTAGAAAGATAGTACACCATGATCAACTGGGTTGCATCCCAGGGATGCAAGGTTGGTTAAACATCTGGAAATCAATAAATGTAATTCATCACATCAACAGACTTAAAATCAAGAGCCACATGATTATTTCAATAGGTGCAGAAAAAGCATTTGATAAAATACAGCATCCCTTCATGCTCAAAACACTAGAAAAAATAGGGATAATAGGAACTTTCCTTAACATTGTAAAGGCTGTCTATGCTAAACCCACAGCCAACATCATCCTAAATGGAGAAAAATTGAAAGCATTCCCCCTGAAAATTGGAACAAGGCAGGGATGCCCTCTTTCACCAATTCTATTCAACATCGTCCTTGAAAATCTAGCCAGAGCAATTAGAGAGATAAAAGAAATTAAAGGGATACAAATAGGAAAATAAGAGGTCAAACTATCACTATTTGCTGATGACATGATTCTCTATTTAGAAGACCCTAAAATTCCACCAGAAAACTCCTGGAACTCATAAATGAATTCAGTAAAGTAGCAGGATATAAAATCAATGCTCATAAATCTTATGCATTTTTATTCATAAGTGATGAATCCTCTGAAAGAGAAATTAGGAAAACTACCCCATTCATAATAACCTCAAAAAAAAAAAAAATACTTGGGAATCAATCTAACAAAAGAGGTGAAAGACCTCTACAATGAGAACTTCAGAACATGAAAGAAATTAAAGAAAATCTGAGAAGATGGAAAGATCTCCCATATTCTTGGATAGGCAGAATAAATATTGTCAAAATGACCATACTACCAAAAGCACTATACAAATTCAATGCAATTCCATTAAAATCCCAATGATGGACCTCATAGAAATAGATCAAGCAATCATGAATTCATTTGGAGGAATAAGAGACCCAGAATAGCTAAAGCAATTCTTAGCGGGAAGAGTGAAGCAGGTGGTATCACAATACCAGACCATCAACTATACTATAAAGTAATAATAACAAAAATGGCATGGAATTGGCACCAAAATAGATAGGTAGATCAGTAGTACAGAATAGAGGAAACAGAGACAAACCCACATAAGTGCAGTTATCTCATAATTGACAAAGGAGTAAAAAATATACAATGGAGAAAAGATACACTCTTCAACAAATGATGCTGGGAAAACTGGAAATTCATGCGCAGCAAAATGAAACTAAACCCATATCTCTCAGCGTGCACAAAATTCAACTCAAAATGGATCAAGGACCTAAGAATTAGACCAGAGACCCTGCACCTAATAGAAGAAAAAATAGGTCCAAATCTTCATCATGTTGGCTTAGGACCAGATGTCCTTAACATGACTCCTAAAGCACAAGAAATAAAAGCAAGAATCAATAATTGGGATAGATTCAAACTAAAAAGCTTTTTCTCAGCAAAGGAAACAATCAGCAATGTAAAGAGAAAGCCTACAGAGTGGGAGAAAATCTTTGCCACACACTACAGATAGAGCACTAATCTCCAAAATCTATAGGGTACACAAAAATCTTTACACCAAGAATACAAATTACCCAATCAATAAATGGTCTAAGGAAATAAACAGAGACTTTACAGAAGAAAATCTACAAGCAATCATCAGATATATGAAAAAATGTTCAACATCCCTCATTATAAGAGAAATGCAAATCAAAACCACCTTAAGGTTTCATCTTACCCCAAATAGAATGTCTTTTATCAAGAATACAGGCAACAAGAGGTGTTGGTGAGGATGTGGGGAAAAGGGTACACTCATATATTGCTGGTGGGATTGCAAGCTAGTGCAGCCACTCCGGAAAGCAGTATGTAGATTCCTTGAAAACTAGTAATGGATCCACCATTTGACCCATCTTTCCCACTCCTTGGCCTATGCCCAAAGGACTTAAAATCAGCATACTACAGTGATGCAGCCACATCAATGTTCACATCTGCTCAATAATTCACAATAGCTAGATTGTGGAACCAACCTAGATGCCCTTCAATAGATGAATGGATAAATGATGATGCATAATGTGGTATATATACACAATGGAATATTATTCAGCCATAAAGAAGAATAAAATTATGGCATTTGTAGGTAAATGGA
>JAJEJO010049314.1:62580-76129 GCA_020662805.1 Glaucomys volans
ATCAATAAATGTATAACTAAAATATATATATATATATATATATATATATATATATATATATATATATATATATATATACATATGTATATATATATACACACACACACACACACACACAATGGAATATTATTCAGCCATAAAGAAGAATGAAATTATGGCATTTGAGCCGGGTGTGGTGGCGCACGCCTGTAATCCAAATGACTTGGGAGGCTGAGTCAGGAGGATCGTGAGTTCAAAGCCCTTAGCAAGGCCCTTAGCAACTCAGTGAGACCCTGTCTCTAAATAAAATACAAAATAGGGCTGGGGATGTGGCTCAGTGGCTGAGTGTCCCTGAGTTCAATCCCTGGTTCAAAAAAAAAAAAAAAATTATGGCATTTGTAGGTAAATGGATCATGTTGGAGAGCATCATGCTAAATGAGATTAGCCAATCCCAAAAAACCAAAGGTCAAATGATCACTCTGATAAGTGGATGGTGATGCATAATACAGGGTGGAAGAGAGGCATGAATGGAGGAAGGATGGATTACATACAGGGATGGAAGGGGTAAGTATAATAACTGAATGAGATGGACATCATTGCCCTGTGTACATGTATGATTGCATGGATGGTGTGACTCTACTTCATGTACAACCAGAGAAGCAACAGTTGTACCCCATTTGTGTACAATGAATCAAAATAAATAAATTATAGAAAAGAAAGCATCACCAACAGACTAGATCACTTGGAAGACAGTACCTCAGACAAGGAAGACAAAATATTCCATCTTGAAAATGAATTTTCCCAAACAGAGAAGATGGTAGGAAATCATGAACAGAGACTCCAAGAACTATGGGATATCATGAAAACACCAAGTTTAAGAATTATCAGGATTGAGGAAGGCACGGAGATACAAACCAAAGGAATTAACAACCTATTCAATGAGATAATATCAGAAAATTTCCCAAACCTGAAGAATGAAATGGAATATCAACTACCAGAGGCTTGCAGAACACCAAACGCACAAAATTACAGCAGATCCACACCAAGACACATTATAATGAAAATGCCTAACATACAAAATAAAGACAGGATTTTAAAGGCATTGAGAGAAAAGCACCAAATTACATACAGGGGGAAAATAATACAGATATCAGCAGATTTCTCAGCCCAGATCGTAAAAGCTAGAAGGACTGGAGCAATATACTTCAAGGTGTGAAAGAACATGGTTGCCAACCAAGAATCATATATGAAGCAAAACCAACCTTCAGATTAGAAGACAAAATAAAATCCTTCCAAGACAAACAATAGTTAATGGATTTTATACATAGAAAACCTGCACTACAGAGCATTCTCAGCAAAATATTCCATGAGGAAAAAATTAAAAACAATGTAAATCAGCAAAGGGAGGAACTACCCTAAGGAAAAGCTGAACAAAGGAGAAACCAAGTCAAGTTAAAAACCAAAACTAAGCCAAAATGACTGGGAATACAAATCATATCTCAATAATAACCCTGAATGTTAATGGCCTAAACTTATCAATCAAAAGACATAGACTGGCCAATTGGATTAAAAAGAAAGACCCAACAATATGCTGCCTTCAAGAGACTCATCTCATAGAAAAAGATACCCACAGACTAAAGGTGAAAGGAAGGGAAAAAACATGCCATGCACATGCACTCAGTAAAAAAGCTGGGGGTAAGTGGACTGCAAGCCAAAGTTAGTCAGAAGGGATGAAGAAGGTCATTCATACTGCTCAAGGGAAGCATAAATCAGCAAGACATAATGATTATAAATATTCATGCCCCAAACAATATTGCATCCATGTATGTTAAACAAATCCTCCTTAATTCCAGGAACCAAATAGGCCAAAACACACTAGGTGACTTTAGTACACCTCTCTCACCATTGGACAGATCTTCCAAACAAAAATTCAACAAAGAAACCATAGATCTCAATAACACAGTCACTAATTTAGACTTAACAGATATATATATATAATATTATATATATAATATTATTATATTATATATTATATAATATATTATTATAATATTAATATTATATATTATATTATATATTATATAAAATATAATATTATATTTTATATAATATATAATAATATAATATTCCATCCATAAACAAGTGAATACACTTTCTTCTCAGAAGCACATGGATCCTTCTCTAAAATAGATCATATGTTATGCCACAAAGCTACTCTTAGCAAATACAAAAAGATACAGATACTACCTTGCATTCTATCAGATCATAATGGAATGAAATTAGAAATTGATAATAAAATAAAAAACAGAAACTACTCCAACACCTGGAGATTAAATAACACACTATTGAATGATAACAGAAGACATCAGGGAAGAAATAAAAAATCATAGAGGTAAATGAGAGCAACATATCAAAATCTCTGGGACACTATGGAAGTATGACTAAGAGGAGAATTCATGGCATTGAGTTCATTCAAGAAAAGAATAAAAAGTCAACAACTGTACAATCTAACATTACATATCAAAGCCCTAGAAAAAGAACAACAGAACAACACCAAAAGGAGTAGAAGACAGGAAATAATTAAAATCAGAGCTGAAATCAATGAAATTGAAACAAAGAAACAATTGAAAAAATTGACAAGACAAAAAATTGGTGAAAAAGTGAACAAAATAGATAAACTCTTAGCCACACTAGCAAAGAGAAGGAGAAAGTTCAAATTACTAAAATTCATGATGAAAAAGGAAAATCAAGACAGACACCACTGAAATACAAAACATAATTAGAACCTACTTTGAAAATCTATACTCCAACAAAATAGAAAATCTTGAAGACATCAACAAATTTCTAGAGACATATGATCCTCCCAAACTGAACCAGGAAGACATACACAATTTAAATAGATTGATTTCAAGCAATGAAATAGAAGAAGCCATCAAAAGCCTCCCAACCAAGAAAAGCCTGGGACCAGACAGATTCTCAGCTGAGTTCTACATGACTTTCAAAAAAGAATTTATACTAATACTCCTGAAAGTATTTCACGAAATAGAAAAGGAAGGAACCCTTCCAAATTAATTCCTTTAACCTAGTATCACTCTGATTCCAAAACCAGACAAAGGCACATCTAGAAAAGAAAACTTTAGACCAGTACCTCTGATGAATATAGATGCAAAAATCCTTAGCAGAATTCTAGCAAATTGCTTATAAAACATATTAAGAAGATAGTGCTCCACGATCAAGTGGGTTTATCCCAGGGATGCAAGGTTGGTTCAACATCCAGAAATCAATAAATGTAATTCATCACATCAATAGACTTAAGGGTAAAAATCATATGATTATTTCAATAGATGCAGAAGAAGCATTTGAGAATATAAAACACTCCATACTCAAAACACTAGAAAAAAATAGAGATGGTAGGAACATACCTCAACATTGTAAAGGCTAGTTTTGCTAAGCCCACTGCCAACATCATTCTTAATGGAGAAAAACTGAAAGCATTCCCTTTTAAAACTGGAACAAGACAGGGATGCCCACTGTCCCCAACATTGTTCTTGAAATACTAGCCAGAGCAATTAGACTGACCACAGAAATTAAAGGAATATGAATAGGAAAAGAAGAACTCAAGTTGTCACTATTTGCCGATGACATGTTTCTCAACTTAGAGGATCCAAAAACCCTCCACCAGGAAACTTTTAGACCTAATTAATGAATTCTGCAAAATAGCAGGATATAAAATAACCAACATAAATCTAATGCATTTATATACATAAGTGATGAATCATCTGAAAGAGAATTGAGGAAAACAACCCCATTCACAATAGCCTCAAAAAAATACTTAGGAATCAATCTAACAAAAGAGGTGAAAGACCTCTACAATAAAAACTACAGAACATTAAAGAAAGAAATTCAGGAAGATCTTAGAAGATGGAAAGATCTCCCATGATCCTGGACAGGCAGAATTAATATATTCAAAATGGCCATACTTCCAAATGGGCTATACAGGTTTAATGTAATTCCAATTAAAATCCCAATGACATTCCTCATAGAAAAAGAGAAAGCAATCATGAAATTTACCTGGAAGAACAAAAGACCCATAATAGTCAAAGCAATCCTAGGCAGGAAGAATGATGCAGGAGGTATCACAATACCAGACCTTATACTCTACTATAGAGCAATAGTAACAAAAATGGCATAGTATTGGCACCAAAATAGACAGGTAGACCAATGGTACAGAATAGAATACACAAAAATAAGTAGTTATCTCATCCTAGACAAAGGTACCAAAAACATGCAATGGAGAAAAGATAGCCTCTTCAACAAATGGTGCTGGCAAAACTAGAAATCCATATGCAGTGAATTGAAATTAAACCCACATATCTCACCATGCACAAAACTCAACTCAAAATGGATCAAGGATCTAGGAATTAGACCTGAGGCCCTTTACCAAATAGAAGAAAATGTAGGCCCAAATCTTCATCATGTCGCCTTAGGACCAGACTTCCTTAACATGACTCCCAGAGTGCAAGAAATAAAAGCAAGAATCAATAAATGGGATGGATTCAAACTAAAAGCTTTTTCTCAGCAAAGGAAACAATCAAATGTGAAAAAAGCCTAAGAGTAGGGAAAAAATGTTTTCTACACACACTTCAGACAGAGCAGATCTCCAAAATTTATAAAGAATTTAAAAAACTTTGCACCAAAAATACAAAGAACCCAATCAATAAATGGGCTAAGGAACTGGGCAGACACTTCACAGAAGAGGATATACAGGTGATCAACAAATATGTGTAAAAGTGCACATCATCTCTAGAAATTAGAGAAATGCAAATCAAAATCACCCTAAGATTTCATCTCACTCCAAGTAGAATGGCTATTATCAGGAACACAAGCAATAATAAGTGTTAGCATCGATTTGGGGGAAAAGGCACACTCCTACATTGCTGGTGGAGTTACAAATTGGTGCAGCTAATCTGGAAAGCAGTGTGGAGATTCCCTCAAAAAGCAGGGAATGGACCCACCATTTGACCCAGCTATCCCACTCCTTGGCCTATACCCAAAGGACTTAAAATCAGATTACTACAGTGATGCAGACCCATCAATGTTCATAGCTGCTCAATTCACAATAGCTAGATTGTGGAACCAACCTAGATTCCCTTCAATTGATGAATGAATAAAGAAACTGTGGTATATATACACAGTGGAATATTACTCAGCCATAAAGAAGAATAAAATTATGGCATTTGCTGGTAAATTGGTGGAGTTTGAGAATATCATGCTAAGTGAAATAAGCCAAGCCCCAGAAAACAAAAAAACATCTGAAGAAACTGGAGAAAGAGAGAACACATCTCAATGTTATAAAGGCTATAAATGACAAACTCAAGGCCAACATTATACTGAATGAAGAACAACTGAAAGTTTTTCCAATAAAATCAAGAAAAAGGATATCTACTCACACCACTCCTATTCAATGTAATTTTTGCAATGCTAGGCAGAGCAATCACACAAAAAAGGAAATTAATGGGAAACAGGAAAAGAGAGGTCAAATTCTCTGTTTGCTGATGACCTCATCATATAAGATTCAACAATCTCTATCAGATGACTTCCAGAACTGATAAATTCATCAACGGAGCAGAAGGAGGAGGAAACATAGTCAATACATATAAATCAATAGATTTTCCATACTCCATTAATGAATGTGTTGATAAAGAAATTAGAAGAACTATACTGTTCACCATAAATTTGTAAATGAGCATGGGAAATAACCTAATCAGGACATGAAAAAGTCTACAATAAAAATTATAGAACACTGGAGCATACATTGAAGAAGACTTTACAAGATGGAAAGACTTCCTGTGTTCATAAATAGATAGCATTAATATTGTCACAATGTCCACCTTCCAAAGGGATTATTCAGATTCAGTGCAATCCATATGAAAATATAAAATTAGTAAACCAGCACTAAACTTTAGTTTGAAGAATAAAAATCCTAGAATAGCCAAAGTAATCCTGAGCCAGAAGAGCTATTCTGGAGGTATAATACTGGATCTCAAATTGTACTACAGAGCTAGAGTAGCAGCATGGTTTGGACATCAAGACAGATGTGAAGATCAAATAAATGTAATAAAAACACAGAGACAGACCGACATAGATATGACCGTCTGATACTTGACCAAGATGGTAAAAACATATGTTAGAGAAAAGACAGACATTTTTAGCAAATGGTTCTGGGAAAACTAGATATTCATATGTAGAATATTATACCTATCTCTCAAGATGATCAGAAATCAATTCGAAGGGCATAAAAGCTCTAGGAAGTAGATCAAACCCTTGGCAACTGCTAGAAGAAAACATAGAATCAACACTCCAACAAAATGGCACAGGCACTGATTTAATTAACAAGAACTTGAAAACTCAAAAAATCTAACCAAGAGTTAGTAAATGCGAAGGTATCAAATTAAAAAGCTTCTGTACAGCAAAGGAAATGAGCTCATGAAGAGAAAGTCTGCAGAATGAGTGATGATCTTTGCAATCTGCTCCTTCAACTGAGCATTAGTGTTCAGAATTCATAAAGAACTCAAAAATTTAACACCCCAAAACAAATAACACAATAAATATATGGAAAAAGAACTAAACAGGCACTCCTTAAAAGAAGAAATATAAATGACCACCAAATATATGAAAAACTCTTCAGCATACCTATCAATCCGGGAAATGCAAATCAAAACTCCTTTGAGATTTCATCTCACTCCAGTTAGAATGACGACCATCAGTACAATAATAACAAATTCTGGTGAGGATGTGGGGATAAAGATACACTCATACATTGTTGAGATTTCAAATTAGTACAGTCAGTTTGGAAAACAGTATGGAGATTTCTCAAAAAACTATGAATGGAACCACCATACTTCCCAGATCTTACATCCCTTGGGATTGAACTTGAGGATGTAAAATGAACACACTATAGTGATACAGGCACATCAATTTTTATAACCACACGATTCACAATGGGCAAGTTATGAAAACAGCAAAATGGCCTGTCAATGAATAATGGATAACAAATAAATAGCTCAGTAGAATATCATTAAAGAGGAATGAAATTATAGCACTTGTTGGTAAAGGGATGGACCTGGAGAACATCATGCTAAGTGAAATAGCCAAACTCAGACAGTCAAGGGTCAAAGATTTCTTTTATATATGAAGACTATACCAAAATAAGGGGCTTGGGGAAAGAAAAGGTCAGGAGGAACCCCCTGAAGATAGTATGGTAATCAATGGAGTAATGAAAGTGGATTGAGGGGAGGGAAATGAATGGAAAAAGGAATGATGGAATTAAATTGACCAAACGAGGTTATGTCCATGTAGGAATATATCACAGTGAATGTCACCTTTATGAAAATGTGAAGCAGAGATCAAAATGTGTCTGGAAACTTCACAGCATGAGTACAAAATAAAATATGACTAGGTATGTAAATAAAAACCCTAGAGTTCAGTTTATTGAAAGCATTTGGCTGAATGTAACACTCCATGCTGGTCATTCAACCAACTGTGAAACAGAGAAAAAGAAAACCAGAAATAGTCCAAGTGTTTGAGTAATGCATGCTCACAAATTTGCAAGAAATGCAAGAAGCCCTGAAACCACTATGGCAAAAAAGTTTTCTTGGTCCTTTTCGAGAAAGGCAAGGAAAGGCTCAACTGCAAAAAGAAAATAAAAAAAGAAAAAAATCTCAATTTGAAGAATAACCTGGGTGTGCTGTTCTCTGTATGAGGGGGAAATGGCCAGTGTGGGGCTCTGCAGGTCCTTCTACCATGAGCTAGGCACAGCAGCTGAGGACAGTCACTCCTGCACAGTGTGTCCTGCTACCTGGAATTTCCTAATAAGCATGAATATTTCTCTTGTTGCCCTTACTTATTAGCTTTGAACTGTATTTAATGTCAATTATTAGTGGTGATTGGTAATTAAAATATTCTTCTTCAACAACAGAATTTTCAAGTCTAAAAATGGACAGGTATGTTTTTCAAAATCAAAAGTATCTTTGTACAAAAATTAGAATTTAGAGTAATTTTGAAGAACTCTCACCAAATATGAACTTTCATTATGGTAAATGTGAGTTATTAATGAGAATTAATAATGTGATTTTCAAGGTCTGTGTCCCCAAAATAATGAAACTCGCTCTTGGCAACAAAGATACATTAATATTTTAATTCAAGCTACACCTAAGCCTTAAGCAAATAATAAAATAATGACCTTAGAACTTTAAAAAAAAAAAAAGAATAAAATGATCTCAGGAAACTAGAAGAGAAACTACTAGATTAGCAAATGGGGATCAAGGGACAGAGGAGAGGAAGGAAATGGGAGATACTGGTGAAAAAATGCTATCAAAATATGTTGTTATATTGCATGAATGTGGGAAAATGCATCATTATATATAATTATAATTTGTCAATGAAGAAAGAAAATAAACAAAAAAATAAAAAAATTTGTGGATATTTAAAGCAGTATGTGCAACATAACCTTAATGACTGAATGCTTTGTGAATATTTCAAAAATCTGTAAAAAAAGTTTTCAATACCTATATAATAAAGAATTTTTATAATTTAATGGTAATTTCATATAATAAAGGAAAGAATTTGAGCAAACAAAATATCTAAAATTAGGTAATAAGTACAACACAGGTGATACTCAAAATTTTTATTCATGGTTTTGTTAATGTAGCCTCAATGTATTATACTTTTTGCCATTCTAAAGCAAATGGAAAATAAATTAATATATTCAGACACATTACTATGTGCCATTACTGTTCGTATATTGAATAACAACATATGGAATACAGATTTCAGAAACCACTAGGTAGTGAGTAATGCTGTGGCAAACTGAATGAGCATCTTCCTTTCTTTCCATGCGACAGCAGCCCTTAACATGCCTTGAAAACATTTAAGTTCCCTCCTGGAGCTCCCTTCTCAACCTGCATCTGAGTCCTTCTTGTGTCATTAGTGATGCTACCTCTGTTGTCCAAGTCTCAGTGATGCCCTCATGAATAGAAGCATACCATTAGCCTCAACTCACAGAAGACTGGACTCATGGCTACTCCTGAGTCATCACAGAGGACTCTAAGATGTGAATCAGGAGAGGAGTGATAAAAATATTCATTTGAAAAATATTTGAGCAGTTTAAACAGAAAAATGACTTTCTTTCTTGATGAATTTAGGACACACTGCTAGGCAAGGCAGTGAGTGAGTGAATGTGCTGAGATAATAGAAGGTACTGAACCTATTTATTCACTGTTTGTATTTATCATGTGGGAGAACTTTGCTTCAGAAATGGATTAGAAATTAAATTTTAGGACAATGGCTCTACTTTTAATATCACTGTTTAGCAGAAATCCTGGGGCATGAAATACAGAAAACAGAAAGTGATTTTGAGCTAATTGATAAATCCATTGTTGGGATGGGAAGGGAGATGAGATAATGGAAGAGGCAGTACACATTACCTGAGAGGATGCTTTTGATGGCAAGTGAAGCTTAGAGAATGGACTGAATACCCAGAGTCCAAGTTCACAGTTCCTAGTTCCCACTTGAATTTTGCTTTATTTGTTTCTTTTTGTTTTGTTTTTTAGGTTTGTTGGGTTTTGCCATAATGACAATTAATTACATAACTCCCTCAGTACACTTATTGCTGTTTTCTGCCTGCTAAATTACCTTTTATGAATTCCCCTTATTCCAATTAAATACCTGGAAACAAGTAGTGTTGATTTTATATGAAAATTACAAATGGTCATTGTAATATAAACCACTTAACAATGGTTATAATTACCAGTGGGTGGAAAACTGACACACTGTTTTAAAGAAAAAGCACACTCTGAAAATAGCATAGGTAAATTTCTGATTTGAACTGGTGTTAAAGTTATCAAGATTTTGTCTGTAAAGCCCATCTGCGTTAATTGTGATGTTTTGTTCTTTCAAATTCTGCAACCTGCTTCTTGAAAATTTTCCTGTAACAACACAAAAATTTAACAAAATGACATGTACTTTAGCAAAATTGAAGAATTTTTTTGAGAATCAGATTGACACAGTCTTAAGAAACCATTTGAAAACTATGACATTGTACAAGCCTGGTAGATGCCAGCATATGTATATACAGGATGATAACTATGCAGATGCTCAAGCTAGGTCAGTGGTGGAAATTCTGAACTTTGCAGCTCTAGGTCAAAGATATTCATGTGTATTTTTACAGAGACAGATTTTAAAAAGTCATCCAGCTCCTCTGTGTTCAACCTATACCATACAAACTCTAATATTACATTCACCAACCATATGGACATTTCTAAGTGAAGGGCTAGAATTTCACTAAGTTAACAACAAGAGCCCTCCCCGCACTGACCTTTCTAGGCTCATGGATCTTCAGTGCTGCTGTGCCCCACTCGACTCAGCTTTATGCTCCCCATCTACCAACATATAGGGACACCTCTGCCACCATCTTTAGTTGTGGCATCTCCCATCCTGGGACAACTGCTGGAAACCAGAAGTTCATTATCAAATGCCTTTCATGCATCAGGCTATAGAAGACTGGGAGATTTGAATAGTAAATTACAGTTTTGTTGTATTTTTTAAATTAGTATTTCTAGTTTTTATTTTTTTGTTTTTCTCTATTTTCCTCTTATTTTTCTGTTTCCTTGGAGTCTCTCTCTCCCTTTTCTCATGCTAACAATGAACTTCTATTGATTCCGTGCTCACACTTCCTATGATCTCTTACCTCTACATTCTCTCTTCTGATCTCATTAACATTATGTTTACACCTCTCCACATCCTCTTTGTCCACCATTAGAAATTGTAGAACTTATTGCAAACCTGTGGTTTATGATGGAGATAAGAATCAAATTAATCATCTCTGTTTATTACAAAAAACCCTGCTAATTACTTAGTAGGGGCTATTTGGTTTAAGGTTGCATATTGTTTGTATTGTGTGCTACTAATATTCATCTCCCCCTTAAAGGCAAGGTATTGGAAACCTTCAGGGACACTATAAACCTATAAGGGGGAAACTGCAACACCTAAGATCCTCACTGCTACAAAGGAAGGTACATGAACAACATGGAAAACAAGGGAAGAAAGTACCCAAAACAAACCAAGATGCTGTATTTAGCATCCATTGACAGCCTGGTAGAAGAAAGGTCAGAAAAGGAGTTCAGAATGTACATAATTAAAATGATCTGTGAAGTAAAGGATGATATAAGAGAGCAAATGCAAGAAATGAATGATCACTTCCATAAGCAGTTAAAGGACAAAATGCAGGAAGCAAAAGATCATTTCAATAAAGAGGTAGAATTCTTAAAAAACAAAAAAACAAACCAGATATCCTTTAAATTAAGAAAACGATAAATCAAATTCAAAACTCAATAGAAAGCATCACCAAAGACTAGATCACTGGAGGACAGAACCTCAGACAATAAAGTCAAAATATTTAATCTTGAAAACGAAGATGCCCAAACAGAGAAGATGGTAAAAAATGATGAACAGAATCTCCAGGAAGTATGGGATAACATGAAAAGATTAAATGTAAGAATTATTGGAATTGAGGAAGGCACAGAGTTACAAACCAAAGGAATGAATAATCTATTCAATGAAATAATATCAGAAAATTTCCCAAACCAGAAAAATGAAATGGAAAATCACATACAAGAGGCTTACAGGACCCCAAATGAACAAAACTACAACAGATCTAAATCAAGGCACATTATAATAAAAATACCCAATATACAAAGTAAGCTAGAATTTTAAAGGCCATGAGAGAAAAACATCAGATTAATTATAGCTGGAAACCAATACAGATATCAGCAGATTTCTCAGCCCAGACCCTAAAAGTTAAGAGGGCCTAACTTAACAATAACAAAACAACATATTTTAAGCTCTGAAATAACATGGATGCAAACCAAGAATCTTATACACAGCAAAATTAACCTTCAGACTTGATGATGAGATAAAATCCTTCCATGATAAACAAAAGTTAAAAGAATTTACCAATAGAAAGCCTGCACTAAAGAACATTCTCAGCAAAATATTCCATGAGGAGAAAATGAAAAATGATAATGAAATTCAGCAAAGGGAGGAAATACACTAAAGGAAAAACCAATCAAAGGAGAAACCAAGTCAAGGTAAAAAAATAAACCAAAATGATTGGGAATACAAATCATATCTCAGTACTAACCCTGAATGTTAATGGCCTAAACTCATTAATCAAAAGATGTAGAATGGCAGATTGGATTAAAAAAGACCCAACAATATACTGCCTTTAAGAGATGCACATGAAAAGACATACACAGATTGAAGGTGAAAGGATGGGAAGAAACATACCATGCACATGTAGTCAGTAAAAAGCAGGGGTTTCCATCCTTATATCAGATAAAGTGGATTTTAAGCCAAAGTTAGTTAGAAGGGATAATATCGAAGGTCATTTCATAATGCTTAAGGGAACCATAAATCAACAACACATAACAATCACAAATATTTATGCCCCAAACAATGGATCATCTATGTACCTCAAACAAATCCTTCTCAAATTCAGGAATCAAATAGACCACAATACAATAACAGTGGGTGATTTTAACACAACTCTCTCACCAGTGGATAGATCTCCCAAACAAAAGCTGAACAAAGAAACCGTAGAGCTGAATAACACAATCAATAATTTCGACTTAACAGGTATATATAGAATATTCCATGTATCAATGAGCTAACACACTTGCTTCTCAGAGGCACATGGATCCTTCTCTAAAAGAGGCCATATATTATTCCACAACCCAACTCTTAGCAAATACAAAAAAAAGAGAGAGACACTACATTGTATTCTATCAGATCATATTGGAATGAAATTAGAAATGAATGATGAAATTAACAATAGAAACTACTTCAACACCTGGAGACTAAACAATATGCTATTGAATGAAATATGGATAGGGGAAGTTATCAGAGAGAAGATAAAAAAAAATCTTAGCAATAAATGAGAACAATGATACAAAATATCAAAATCTCTGGGACACTATTATAGAAGTACTAAGAAGAAAATTAATTGCATGGAGCAAATTCAATAAAAGAATAAAAAGTCAGCAAATAAAGGACTTGTACATCTCAAAGCACTAGAAAAAGAACAAATCAACATCAAAAGTAGTAGAAGACAGAAAATAATTAAAATCAGAACTGAAATCAATGAAACTGAAACAAAAAAAAATTCAAAAAATTGACAAAAATGTTGGTTTAATGAAAAAAATAAACAAAACTGATAAACCCTTAGCCACACTAATGAAGAGAAGGAGAGAGAAAACTCAAATTACTAAAACCCATGATGAAAAAGGAAATATCATGATGGAAACTATTGATATACGAAAGTAATTAGAAGCTATATTGAAAATCTATACTCCAATACTAGAGAAAAGCTCAAAAACATCAACTAATTTCTAGAGAGATATGATACACCCAAACTGAATCAGGAGGATATACACAATTTAATCAATTTCAAGCCATGATAGAAACCACCAAAAGCCTATCAACCAAGAAAAGCCCAGGACCAAACGGATTCTCA
>JAJEJO010049314.1:81129-124907 GCA_020662805.1 Glaucomys volans
ATCTGTTCCTCTTTTTCTAGGCCTTTGAGCTGTAGTGTGAGATCATTGATTTGTTGACTTTTCATTCTTTTATTAAATGCACTCCATGCAATGAATTTTCCTCTTAGCACTGCTTTCATAGTGTCTCAGAGATTTTGATATGTTGTATCTTTGTTCTCGTTGATCTCTACGAATCTTTTCATTTCCCCCTTAATGTCTTCTGTTATCCATGCATCATTCAATAGCATATTATTTAATCTCCAGGTCTTGGAGTAGTTTCTGTTTTTAACTTTTTCATTGATATCTAATTTCATTCCATTATGATCTGATAGTATACAAGGTAGTATCTCTATGTTTTTGTATTTGCTAAGAGTAGCTTTGTGGCATAACATATGGTCTATTTTAGAGAAGGAACCATGAGCTGCTGAGAAGAAAGTGTATTCGCTTTTTGATGGATGGAATATTCTATATATGTCTGTTAAGTCCATATTAGCGATTGTGTCATTGAGTCCTATGGTTTCTTTGTTCAATTTTTGCTTGGAATATCTGTCCAACGGTGAGAGAGGAGTGTTAAAGTCCGCCAGTATTATTGTGTTTTGGTCTATTTGGTTCCTGAAATTGAGAAGGATCTGATTGATGTACGTGGATGCACCATTGTTTGGTGCATAAATATTTATGATTGTTTTGTCTTCCTGATTTATGCTTCCCTTAAGCAGTATCAAATGTCCTTCTTTATCCCTTCTAACTTTGGCTTGAAGTCTGCTTTATCTGAAATGAGGATGGAAACTCCTGCTTTTATGCTCAGTCCATATGCATGGTATGTTTTTCCCCAACCTTTCACCTTTAGTCTGTGGGCATGTTTTTCTATGAGATGAGTCTCTTGAAGGCAGCATATTGTTGGGTCTTTCTTTTTAATCCAATCATCCAGTCTATGTCTTTTGATTGATAAGTTTGGGCCATTTACATTCAGGGTTATTATTGAGATATGACTTGTATTTCCTGCCATTTTAGCTTTTTGGGGGTTTTTAGCTTAACTATTTCTCCTTTGTTTGACTCTTTCTTTAGTGTAATTCCTCCCAATGTCGGCTGTGATTGTTGTTTTTCTTTTCTTCCTCTTCGAATATTTTGTTGAGGATGTTCTGTAGGGCAGGCTTTCTCTTTGTGAATTCTTTAAGTTTTTGTTTATCATGGAAGGATTTTATTTCATCATCAAATCTGAAGATAAGTTTTGCTGGGTATAAGATCCTTGGTTGGCATCCATTTTCTTTCAGAGCTTGAAATATGTTGTTCCAGGCCCTTCTTGCTTTTAGGGTCTGGGCTGAGAAATCTGCTGATATCCATATTGGTTTCCCCCTGTAGGTAATCTGATGTTTTTCTCTTTCCGCCTCTAGAATTCTATCTTTGATTTGTATGTTAGGTATTTCATTATAATGTGCCTTGGTGTGGATCCATTGTAATTCTGTGCATTTGGTGTCCTGTAAGCCTCTTGTAATTGATTTTCCATCTCATTCATCATATTTGGGAAATTTTCTGATATTATTTCATTGAACAGATTATTCATACCCTTGGTTTGTATCTCTGTGCCTTCCTCAATCCCAATAACTCTTAAATTTCGTCTTTTCATGATGTTCCATATTTCTTGGAGGTTTCATTCATGATTCCTAACCACCTTCTCTGTTTGTTCGACTTTGTTTTCAAGATTAAATATTTTGTCTTCCTTGTCTGAGGCTCTGTCTTCCAAGTGATCTATTCTGTTAATGATGCTTTCTATTGAGTTTTTAACTTGGTTGATTGTTTCCTTCATTTCCTTGTTTCCTTCAAGGATTTCTGTTTGTTTTTTTCTCAGAACTTCTATCTCTTTATTGAAATGATTTTTTGCTTCCTGCAGTTGCTCTATTAGCTGATTATTCATAGCCTGAATCTGCTCTCTCATCACATCATTCTCTTCTTGGATCATTTTAATTATGAACATTCTGAACTCCCTTTCTGTCATTCCTTCTACCTTGCCGTCTTTGGGTTCTTTTGATATATCATCTAGGTTTGTTTGGGACACTTTCTTCCCGTGTTTTCTCATGTTGCTCATGTATCTTCCCCTCTGATATTTGAGACGTGCTTGATCAAGCGGTGACCCACAAAAGCTGCTGTTCCACTTCCTCCAGTTTGGGAATGATCAATGCTTCTGTCAGAGGCAGCCGCCAGAGCCAGAGACTCCAGCCCCTCCAGGCCAGACCGCCCAGGAGAAGCTGCACAGTGGCGGGGAAGGCCAGAGCCCAGCTCTGCAGACTCAGGGAGTCCCAGATGATCGCTCTCTGCCAGGGAAGCCACAAAATGGCACCAAAGGGTCCAAACTCACTGCTGGAGCCAGAGACTCCAGCCCCTCCAGGCCAGACTGCCCAGGAGATGCCGTGCAGTGGTGGGGAAGACCGGAGCTCCTCAGTCAAGTTCGTTAAGACATTCAAAGAAGAATTAGCATCAATACTCCTCAAATTATTTCATGAAATAGAAAAAGAGGGAACCCTTCCAAACTCATTCTATGAGGCTAATATCACCCTGACACCAAAACCAAGCAAAGACACATCAAGGAAAGAAACATCCCTGATGAACACAAATGCAAAAATTCTTAAAAATTCTGACAAATTGCATGCAAAAACACATTTAAAAGAGAGTGCACCATGATCAAGTGGAGTTCATTCCAGGGATTTAAGGTTTGTTTAACATTCAGACATTAATAAATGTAATTCAACACATCAATAGACTTAAAGTTAAGCATCATATGATTGTTTCAATAGATGCTGAAAAAGCATTTGACGAAATACAACCCCCTTCATGCACAGAACACTATAAAAAATGGCTCCAGGATGGGTGGACTCTCCACCTCTCATTGTCAGTACTAGTGTTCCCTCAGATGCTTTAGGATCTGTTCCCAAGGAGAATTTCTCATGAAAATACTTTCAGTAAAACATTTCTAATTCATTTTTCAACACTTTCATGTTGTTTTTATACAATGGCACACATATTTGATTTCTGAGAATTTTTTTCAGAGGGTGAAATTTATTATTATTTTACCATTTACATTTATAGGAATGCCCATGAGTATCCATTAGTTTTATGTTATTTCCCTAGATTTTCTACCTTTTCTAAATGTCAGTCCTCTCATGTTGTTGCTTCTGTTTTCATTTCTTTCTGATAGATTTTACCCAGTTTGTCTGTTAAAACTTTTATTTCATATTTTTATCAATCATTGTATCTCACTTTTCCAACCTTCTTTTGCTATTCTCTTCCTTTTATAAATCTAATGATATATGTTTGTTCTTTCCCAAAACAGAGGCAGACACTTGCACTCTCCAGGAAACACCAGCTATCCCTTCAGCCCTTTGCTGCTTACTCCATTAGCCCCTTTAGAAGTAGTTTTGGTGGCTTAGACAGAGTAAGTGCAGAACTTCATCAGCATGAGCTTGGCCTCACCAGGGCTAATTTATTATTATCATTATTGAGACACAATATGGATTTATCTTTCTGAGTCACACAGAATAATCTGATACATTTTACAACATGTTATAGGAAAATGATGACAATAAGCACTTCCAACTCTTCAAACATTAATCATTTCTGTGTGTTGGGAACTTCCATAGGACTCCAGCTATTTCAGAATATATTATGAATGACAGTAGCCAGCACATGATATGTGTCTTTCTGTGTCTGTCTGACTTCACTTAATAACTACCAGTGCCATGTATGTTGCTACAGAGGAAAGGGTTTCACTTTTAATGTTCCATTTTGAATAAGTACCATGTTTTCCTCACCCATGTGTCTCCTGTTTGCAACACTGTTTGATTCCACATTGTGGCTCCTGTGTATAGCGCTGCAATACCCATGGGAGTGCAGGCAAGTCTTTGATTAAAATCACTTTATTTCCCATGGATATGTATACCCAGTGGTAGGGCTGCTGAATCCTGGGAGAGTTCTATTTTTAGTTCTAAGAACTCACAAACTGTTTTCCATAATGCCTGTACTAATTTATATATCCAGCAACAATGAATAAGAGAGCCCATTTTTCATAACCTCATGAGAATTTGTGTGTGTGTGTGTGTGTGCGCGCGTGTGTGTTTCTTTTTCATTATAGCCTTTCTAACTTGGGTGAGATGATATTTCATTGCACTTTAAAATTGCATGTCCTTCATGACTTATGTTGACTTTGCACTACCAGTAGTTCCTGGACCTGAATAACTTAACCACAGGATCCTCTAGTGTATGATCCCTGGTCAGCAGGCAGATCTTATGGGAAACAAAGTGGGCAGTGGACTCATTCCCATGGGGTATCCTGCTGAGAGCCACCTATGAACCATGTAGTGAACCAAGCCATGTTTGGGACATTAGGCAAGGAAGCCTGGTCTTAGAAACTCCCAGTCAGAACCCACTGGTTTGAGAATGCCTGATTGAAGTGGCATCCTGTCTTAGCTCACTGCTCAAGTTCAAGCACAGCCTTATGAGGATGGGTGTAGCTTGCCAAATGCCAAACCCGGTTTACAGCAAGACCCCTGCTACAAGGGGAAATAAGCACTGAAACGAAACCCCTCCCACTGAAACCCTATCCCTGCTTTCCATGTACTCCCCCTTAAATAAAGAATCAAATTGGGGCCTTTTTCAGTGGATCAGCTCCTTTTTTTTATCATGACAGGAAGACCCATCAGGCACTCCACTTTTTAATTAACTTTTGGTTTGTCTCTGATCTTTTACTGATTATTTCAGAACTTTCATTTTCTCAGGTGACTCACACCCTCCGAGCAGAAAGCTACTCTGTTGTGGTGACAGTACACAATCATAGTATCCCATGAAAATAGAAGAGAGATCAGTGGAGTGAAGGAAGGATCGAGGGGGAAAGAGAAGGGATGGGATAAGGGAAGAAATGGAATGAATCTGACCAAATTTCCTGTGTACATAAATGAACATACTATAGTGAATCTCACCTTTATTTATATCTCTAATACACAACTTTGTTAATAATATATATAAATAAACAGAAAAATTACCAGTACAGGAGCAGAAAGGGAAGAGAACTACAGAGGAGGGAAGGAAGGGGGAAGTACTAGGGACTGAATTGGAGTAAATTACATTCCATTCTTATATAATTATGTCAAAATGAACCCTGATGCTATGTATGATTATAACGCCAATATAAAAACTGTTAACAAATAATTGTGTGGTATACGGAGAGTTTGTTTCCTGACTTTGCTCTTTCCATCAGTCTACTTGTCTAGATTTATTCCACTACCATGTTGTTGTGATCACTTCAGCTGTTAGAAATTTTTAAATCAAGAAGTGACAGTCTTGAAATTTTATTCTGAAAAAATGTTAAGATCATGTTTGCTGTTCAGAGTCCCTTGACATTTCATGTAAATTTTATGATAGAATTTTCTATTTCTGAAAAAAAGTCAGATTTTAACTGTGATTGCCTTGAGTCTTTAGGCGACTTTGTGTATTGCAAAACAGCATTAAGCTTTTAGATCAAAACTCTGTGCTTTATTTCTATTTAATTGTCTTTCATTGCATTCATCAACACTTGACCACCTTTAATATTCAAATGTTTTGCCTCTAAGTTTATTTCTAAGTAACTTATTTATTTTAGATGCTGTTTGCATATTCCTTCTCAGAGCCATTTTTGGTTTATAGTAATACAACAGGCAATCATTATTGTTAATTTTGTACCCTGAGACATTGAAATTTCAATTTTTATTTATTTTTATTTATTTATATATTGTCTAATACTGAGAATTGAACTCAGCAATGTTTGACTACTCAGCTACAACCACAGCCCTTTTCATGTTTTATTTTGAGACAGGTTCTAGCTAAGTTGTTAAGGTCTCACTAAATTTCTGAGACGGCTTTAAACTTGCGATCATCATGCCTCAGCTTCCTGAGTCAACTAGACAGGCAAACAGAACTGGTCATTTACTATCTCTAATAGTTTTCTGAGTGTGGAATCATAAGGTTTTCCACATGTATTAATGTCCTATAAAAATAACTGTGTTTTATTTATTTTTCCCACACTAAGGAAAATGTTTTAAATTTTTTTTTTCTAACTACTGTGGCTTGACCTCCAGTTGTAAATTGAACAGAGTCAGGGAAAGTGAGCCTATTCACGCAGTTTTTTAACCTCTCAATGTCTACAAAGATGCAGCTCTGGGTTAAATTCTCAAAATGATTCCACATTAACTTAAAGTTTCACTCAACTAATGCATGGATATGATCAGCAGTGCACAGGACAAAATGTTGTTCCCAGATCCAATCTGTAACTCTTTACTACCAGAAAATTTGGAGAACACAAGAATCTCAAAACTGAGTTTATAAAATCCTTTGTCCTAGGGAGCCCTCTGACTAAGGAGAAAAACAAAACAACACCCACTCCCATGTGACTGCACCAGAGACACACCTTTCCTCTTAGTCCAAGACATTAGGAAGTTCAATGTAGATAACATAGAGAAAGTTAAAATTTCTGCCATCTGATACCTTCTTCAGTAGCTTCTACTCCAGGGGATCTCAAATGTTGGGCAATGATGTGTCCTGGGGAGACTTACCCAAATCATCTCCACATCATAGTGTCCCTAGAGCCCTCTTCACTATGCATCATTTTATCCATTTTCAGACAATTATTAATCTGCATTCATTGTATTGCACTTCCTCTTATTCTTTATGTTTTTTCCTCCAACTATGAGATGTAAATTTTATAGTACATGGTATCTGTTTTAATGATTTCATGATGGACAGTGTGTGCATTCACAGTTTTATTATAAATTAATGTAATAAAATTTGATTTATGGGAAGAAAATTGTATTGCTTTCCTTTATATGCTGACAGATGTTTTTTTATCATAATGGATTTTCAGCAGGTGATAACGTGGAATTTAATAATGATTAACTTCCTCTTTTAAGATTTACCAAATCCTAGTTACCCATTTTTTTTTTCTATATGCCCTTAAAATGTGTGTGGGAGAAAATAATTACTTCAAAGAGTAGGTGTTTATTAGTCTCTGAATAGTGAGTACATACAAAGTTTTCTGTCACACAAAGGTGGATACATAAGTGTCCCATAAATTGGAGCACAGTTTGACATTTTGCCTTACACTGAGTCCTTGATTTTAATGCTACAATTATCGAAAGTCAAAAAATATTTATACTTTGGTCTCCTGATTATTTAATAATATTTTAAACTCCTCCATCACTATAATCATGGCCCTTACTGACAATAGAATTTTCTAGTTACATTCAAATTGACATTGGAATCAGATCATATCAGACAGAATTTTAAATTGATAGGGAACAAAAATATATTGGTCCCTACTGAAAGAAAAATGGACCATGTGGAAATATGTATGGTAGCCCATAAATAGAGAGCACTCAGGCAATATGTGCAAAGCAAGGACAGTGCCCAGCACATGCTTGAGAAAAACAATGAGGCTGCATGTACACACCAAGGACAGTGCCCAGCACATGCATGAGAAGAGCAATCAGACTACATGTACACACACTAAGGACCTTGTCCAGCACTTGCATGAGAAGAGCAATCAGGCTAAATGTTCACACACCAACGACAATGCCCTGCACGTATATGAGAAGAGCCATCTGGCTGGATATACACACACCAAAGAAAATGCAACCAAATACCTTCAATTCACATGATTTAAAAAGTTAATTTTAAATTAAGTAAGCAAATGAAAGTAAAAGACATCTTTAAAATTATCATTTCTAGGGCTGGGGCCAGAGCTCAATGACAGAGCACTTGCCTGGTACATGTGAGGCACTGGGTTCAATCCTTAGCACCACATACAAAAGTAAGCAAATAAAATAAAGGCATGCTGTCCATCTACAACTACAAACAAGTTTTTTAAAGTATTAATTCGAATTTTTCTAGGTGGTGAAACTAATAAAATGTCGATGTCTAAATCTAAATTTTCTGGGATGTTTCTTCAACAGAAGGAGATGGCTAAAGCTGTTTAATATGCTCATCTGATATCTTGGTTTTTATAAAGATAAGTAAATTAGATTTGACATATACAGGATTAATCATAGATGTGTTTGTTAGAGACTCTGATTAATTTACAAAGTTAAAATGCTAACTCTTAAATTCATCAAGTATTCGTAACTTCTTGATTCCATGGGGTGATAGACCAAAGCATTGTTTGTGTTTTCACAAATTGGTTAAATAAACAGATGTGGGTCTATGTGCAAAGGTTCCAAAAGTTTCAACTGCCTTTCAATTAGATTGCTGTAAACAACATAAAGTCTTTCATCTTATTGAAATAGAGTAATTTGTCTAAATTCATAAATTTCAGCCAAGTTACTTGGCTGGCGTCATTGCCTCTGCCTCCACGGCAGTGGTGGCATTACATCAGCAGGTGTAAAATAGGACCTTCAACAACTCCAAAATAATTTTACTGAGACCTGGCAAACTCAAGTACATATTGACCAGGAAATTTTGAGTGAAATCAATGACTAAAAGTTTCTATTGTGTGGCTAGGATAACAGGCTCAGAAACTTCAGTGCTATTATTATCAGTACCCAATTTTGTATTACTGGAGTTCCACATAATGATACTGAGATTCAATGGCAAATGTCCATAATCACCTAAGGAGGCTTGATCCTTTTTGTGATGCTTCTTGGGATGTGTTGAGATTATAATCTCAGGTTCTGGCATGCCTAATGCAAAGTCAACAACTTTTAATAAGGAAGAGATTTGGGGAGTTTGGCTGAAGGGACCTCTTCCCTTAACCCTTTTAAATACTGTTCTACACATGTATCTGGGTTACTAGGTAAAACTGTACTGGAAATTTTTATTTCTGTTCTTGCTTTGCATAGTCTGCCAAGCAGGATGGAGATGACATATCAGGAAAACATGGTTGCAAAACTAACCATGCTTGCTATGCTACAGAGAACCCAGACTCCTGAGGTCATGGAGATTGCATCCTGAATTTGAATGGGGCATTATGGCCTCAAATAAGGAAAAATAGGATCCCAACTATATTACCTGTTACCTACTATAGATGTATAATTCCTGGCATTTTAGAAGAACATATCCTGTTTTGACACTGGAAAATTATTTCCCTAGAACTAGAAATCAGTTAATCTACCTTTTTTTTATAATAACCTTTCTTCTCCCTATTCTTTATTTTGTATGGAAGCAGTTTCTTAGTGAGGTAATGGACCCAGTTTACACTGCCTCCCGGAAACACACCAAAGCTATTCTCCCCCCATCTCACTGACTGACTCTGAAACTACAAGAGGAGGATTTTACCTATGATGACCTCCAGGCCCCTCCCATATATACTCCTCTTCTGCCTCAGCCACTCGGGTCTCCATGTACTCTTCCAGAACTCTGAGATGAGGCAGACCCCTACTTTGACCTTTATCAGCAGGAAGCAGCCAAATATGGTCTTAAAAGCCCAATTCATTCTTCCCTTTCAAAGTCTGGAACAAAGGATATGAAAAATAAAGCCCCCAAGAGACAGGGTGACTGAGAGAAGGGAGAGGGAAGGGAAGAAGGCAAGCATTTTTCCTTTCCCAGTAAATTCCTGGGTGAAGAAAGCAAACATTTACACTTTCTCAGTGATGATGAATCCTGGAGGGAGAGGACAGAGATGCTCTGGGTAACAATAAGTACCAGGGCAATGAGCACTGGGCTCCAAACTTTAATGAGTTTCTCCTTTACAACCAGCCTCCTGACTGTCCAAACCAGCACATTCTCCTCAAGTCTCTAATGATTAAGCCAACCTCGTTGTTATAACCCATAAAACACAACACAAACTCCTCATGTAACCAGTGGCCATTGTCTTTTCTTTCTTTTTTTTTTTTTGGTACCAGGGATTGAACTCAGGGGCACATGACCATTGAGCCACATCCCCAGCCCTATTTTCTATTTTATTTAGAGACAAAGTCTCACTTCACTTTTGCTGAGGCTGGCTTCAAATTCACTATCCTCCTGCCTCAGCCTCCCAAGCTGCTGGGCTTACAGGTATGTGCCACTGCACCCAACACGACAGCCATTTTCTACCCCAAAAATGAGCCTCTTGGGTGCCTGATTGACTCTAAGGCTGGGATAAATGGCATTATTAATTTGTGAGGTCTGCTCCCATCTCAGTTACATTGTGCTGTCTTAGCCAACTTTTTTGCTGCTGTGATTAAATGATCTGACCAGTACAATTGTAGAGGAGGAAAAGTTTATTTTAGGGCTCATGGTTTCAGAGGCTTAATCCATAGAAGTCTCAAGATTTAAAAAAAAGAAAGACTGCTCTTGAGAAAGGTGAATACCTAAGGGAATAACTAAACTTCAGTGTGGACAGTAAAATCAGATTTTAAAAAACATAGTGGCACAGAAATGTGGATGCTTTGTGCACAATAGAGAAGCCGTGCATTAGATTTGCATTGGCTTGGCGGGTGGCAGCCACAACTGCTGAGGGGAAGAGAAGCATAGGTAGGGAGGGAAAGCACAGGGAAAAGTTGATGCTGGGGTGCTTGTGAAATACAGAGGGAGGCTAACCTTAGTGGACTCAGAGGTGGTAGGGAAAATTGCTAAGAGAAAAGCAACCAAAGTTGCTTGCCCCACAGATTGAGAATCCAGGTCAAACCAGGATCACTGAAGGAGTTGCCAGTCTGACATAGCAGTCGCCTATTGTGGGGTACAGATTGTGGCTGAGTAAGTGCAAGTGAAACAGGCACAGAGAGAATTGTGGCTCAGGTGATCCAGGCTTGAGATATCAAAAGAGAGGTCTCTCTTACTTGCTGGTATCCCGTGCAAGCTACTGGGAAAATGGTGACAACCAGTCAGACAGGAGTGTCTACATTCCAGGCATATCCATGGGTAATTCAGGCAGGAGTGTCCACACTCCAGGCATAACCATGGGTAATTCAGGCAGGAGTGTCCACACTCCAGGCATATCCATGGGTAATTCAGACAGAAGTGTCTACACTCCAGGCATAGCCATAGGCATCATATTCAGAGCAGTGAATGTGAGGCCTGTGGAGGTTTAGATTCTGCATCCTAAAAGTGGAATTTACAGGAGGCCCCAGAGACCCAGAAATCCAGCAGAGATCAGCATCTCCCAGCAATAGGGGCTATGGATCAAATCTAAAATACCCATCAAAATAGTTCCAAAGGTCAGCTACACCTAATCCTGACAACAGGAACTTCCAGTTTAGAACTCTGCACCGAGCTGGCTAAGGGAGTGCACCACTGGTTAGAATTCTCCATTCTATGCTGTCCGATACTGTGTGATGGGAAGATTGGAGCTACTGCCACCAGCACTGACTCCAGTCGAAACTTGGCACTTTGGTGAGAAAACAAAAAAAACACTGGACTTAACTACTGTCAGGGCCTTTACAGAGACAAACAATAAATATAACAAATGACCAACTGCAGAGGCAAAGAATGTCCATCCTGGTCAACAGTTTTGTTTTCCTTCATGGAAACAAGCCCTTTGTTTCTCATTAAAAATGTTTTACCATTTTTTTACTCCCTATTCATTTGCTCTTTTAAATTTGTACTTTTTGTTTATACTTTTAATTTTGGTTCATTGTACACAAAGTACAATCATACAATTTGTGTAGTCATACATATGCATAGGGTAATGATGTTTGTCTCATTCTATTATCTTTCCTTCCCCAACCCCTCCCAACCCCTCATTTTCCTCTATACAATCCATCCTTTCTCCATTCTTCTCTTACCTCCTTCTACCCCTGCTATGTGTCATTAACCACTTATAAGAGAAATCATTTGGCCTTTGGTTTATTGGGATTGGCTTATTTCACTTAACATGATATTCTCCAACTACATCCATTTACCTGCAAATGTCATAATTTTATTATTCTTTATGGCTGAATAATATTCAATTGTGTATATATACCACAGTTTCTTTATCCATTCATCTATTGAAGGGCATCTAGGTTGGTTCCACAAACTAGTTATAGTGAATTAGGCTGCTGTAAACATTGAAGTGGCTGCATCACTGTAGTATGCTGATTTTAAGTCTTTTGGGTATAGGCCAAGGAGAGGGATAGCTGGCTCAAATGGTGGTTCCATTCTGAGTTTTCTAAGAAATCTCCATACTGCTTTCCAGAGTGGCTGCACCAATTTGCAGCCCCACCAGCAGTGTATGAATGTACCTTTATCCCCAATCCTCACCAACAACTATTCTTGCTTATATTCTTGATAATAGACATTCTAATTGGGGTGAAATGATATGTTAGGGTAGTTTTGATTTGCATTTCTCTTATTACTAGAGATGTTGAACATTTTTTCATATATCTGTTGATTGCTTGTAGATCCTCTTCTGTGATTGTCTACTCATTTCCTTAGCCCATTTATTGATTGGGTTATTTGTATTCTTGGCATAAAGTTTTTTGAGTTCTTTATAAATTCTGGAGATTAGTGCTCTATCTGTTGTGTGTGTGGCAAAGATTTTCTCCCACTCTGTAGGCTCTCTCTTCACATTGCTGATTGTTTCCTTTGCTGAGAAAAAGCTTTTTAGTTTTAATCTATCCCAATTATTGAGTCCTGCTTTTATTTCTTGTGCTTTGGGAGTCATGTTAAGGAAGTCTGGTCCTAAGCCCATATGATGAAGACTTGGACCTACTTTTTCTTCTATTAGGTGCAGGGTCTCTGGTGTAATTCCTAGGTCCTTGATCCATTTTGAGTGGAGTTTGTGCAACATGAGAGATAGGGGTTTAGTTTCATTTTGCTGCATATGGATTTCCTGTTTTCCCAGCACCATTTGTTGACGGGGCTGTCTTTTCTCCATTGTATGTTTTTGGCACCTTTGTCAAGTATGAGATACCTGTATTTATGTGGGTTTGTCTCTGTGTCCTCTATTCTGTACCATTGGTCTACCTGCCTGTTTTGGTGCCAATACCTTGCCATTTTTGTCACTATTGCTTTGTAGTATAGTTGAAGGTCTGGTATTGTGATGCCATCTGCTTCACTTTTTCTGCTAAGGATTGCTTTAACTATTCTGGGTCTCTTATTCCTCCAAATGAATTTCATGATTGCTTGCTCTATTTCTATGAGACATGTCATTGGGATTTTAATTGGAATTGCATTGAATTTGTATAGCACTTTTGTAGTATGTCCATTTTGGCAATATTAATTCTGCCTATGCTAGAACATGGGAGATCTTTCCATCTTCTAAGGTTTTCTTCCTTTAGTGTTCTATAGTTCTCATTGTAGAGGTCATTCACCTCTTTTGACTCCCAGTTATTTTATCTATTTTGAGGCTATTGTGAATGGGATAGTTTTCCTAATTTCTCTTTCAAAGGATTCATCACTTATGAATAAGAATGCATTAGATTTATGAGTGTTGATTTTATATCCTCCTGTATTACTGAATATATTTATGAGTTCTAGAAGTTTTGTGGTGGAATTTCTTGGCTCCTCTAAATATAGAATCATATCATCTGCAAATAGTGATAGTTTAAGTTCTTTTCCAATTCATGTCACTTTTATTTCTTTAGTCTGTCTAATTGCTCTGGCTAGAATTTCAAGGATGATGCTGAATAGAAGTGGTGAAAGAGGGTATCCTTGCCTTGTTCCAGTTTTTAGAGGGAATGCTTTGTTTTTCTCCATTTCAAATGATGTTGGCCATGGGCTTAGCATAGATAGCCTTTACAATGTTGAGGTATGTTCCTACTATTCCTGTTTTTTCCAGTGTTTTGAGCATGAAGGGGTGCTGTATTTTATCAAAAATTTTTTGCATATATTGAAATAATCATGTGGTTCTTAACTTTAAGTCTGTTGATGTGGTGAATTACATTTATTGATTTCCGGATGTTGAACCAACCTTGCATCCCTGGGATGAAACCCACTTGATCATGGTGCACCATCTTTCTAATATGTTTGTGTATGCGATTTGCTAAAATTTTGTTAAGAATTTTTGCATTTATGTTGGTTAGGGATATTGGTCTGAAGTTTTATTCCCTTGATGTGTCTTTCTGATTTTGTATCAAGGTGATATTAGCTTCATAGAATGAGCGTGGAAGGGTTCCCTCCTCTTCTATTTCATGGAATACTTTGAGGAGTGTTGGAATGAGTCTTTCTTTGAAGGTCTTGTAGAACTCAGCTGGAATCCATTTGGCCCTAGACTTTTCTTTTTGGTAGGCTCTTGATAACTTCTTTATTTCATTGCTTGAAATTGATCTATTTGTGTATGTCCTCCAGATTCAGTTTGGGTGGGTCATATGTCTCTAGAAACATGCCGATGTCTTTGAGATTTTCTATTTTGTTGGAGTATAGATTTTCAAAATAGTTTCTAATTATGTTTGCATTTCAATAGTGTCCGTCATGATAGTTCCTTTTTCATCTCAAATTTTAGTAAGTTGAGTTTTTTCTCATCTTTGTTCGTGTGGCTAAGGATTTATCAATTTTGTTTATTTTTTCAAAGAACCAACTTTAGTTTTGTCAATTTTTTGAATTGTTTCTTTTGTTTCAATTTAATTGATTTCAGCTCTGATTTTAATTATTTCCTGTCTTCTACTACTTTTGGTGTTAATCTGTTCTTCTTTTTTCTAGGACTTTGAGCTGTAATGTGAGGTCGTTTATTTGTTCACCTTTCATTCTTTTATTGAATTTGCTCCATACAATGAATTTTCCTCTTAGTAATGCTTTCATAGTGTCCCAGAGATTTTGATATGTTGTATCCTTGTTCTCATTTACCTTGATGAGTTTTTTTATTTCACCCCTGATGTCTTCTGTTATCTATGTATCATTCAATAGTGTATTATTTAATCCCCAGGTGTTGGAGTAGTTTCTGTTTTTTATTTTATTATTTATTTCTAATTTCATTCCATTATGATTTGACAGAATGTGAGGCAGTATTGCTATCATTTTGTATTTGCTAAGAGTAGTTTTGTGGCATAGCATATGGTCTATTTTAGAGAAGGATCCATGTGCTTCTGAGAAGAAAGTGTATTCACTTGTTGCTGGATGGAATACTCTATATATGTCTGTTAAGTCTAAATTATTGATTGTGTTATTGAGGCCTATGTTTTCTTTGTTCAATTTTTGCTTGGAAGATCTTTCCAGTGATCAGAGAGGTGTATTAAAGTCACCTAGTATTATTGTGTTTTGGTCTATTTGTTCATTTTTTAAAAATTTGAGCTCATTGCACACAATGGAGTAAAACTATCATCATTTTCTGGTTGTACACAAAGTAGAATCATACAATTTGCCTATTCATACATATACATAGGCTAAAGATGTTTGTCTCATTGCATTATCTTTCCTTCCCTACCCCCTTCCCACCCCTCAGTTTCCTCTATACAATCCATCCCTTCTTCATTCTTCCCATACCTCCCCCTACCCCCGCTATGTGTCATCAACCACTTATAAGATAAATCATTCAGCCTTTGGTTGTTTGGGATTGGCTAATCTCGCTTAACATGATACTCTCCAACTACATCCATTTACCAGCAAATATCATAATTTTATTATTCTTTATGGTTGAATAATATTCCATTGTGTATATGTACCACAGTTTCTTTATCCATTCATCTATTGAAGGGCATCTAGGTTGGTTCCACACACTCTCTATAGTGAATTGGGCTGCTATAAACATTGATGTGGCTGCATCACTGTAGTATGCTTATAAAAGCAGGAATCAATAATTGGGATAGATTCAAACTAAAAAGCTTTTTCTCAGCAAAGGAAACAATCAGTAATGTGAAGAGGGAGCCAACAGAGTGGGAGAAAATCTTTGCCACGCACACGTCAGATAGAGCACTAATCTCCAGAATATATAAAGAACTCAAAAAACTCTGCACCAAGAATACAAATAACCCAATCAATAAATGGGCTAAGGAAATGAGCACTTCACAGAAGAGGATCTACAGACAATCAACAGATATATGAAAAAATGTTCAACATCTCTAGTAATAAGAGAAATGCGAATCAAAACTACCTTAGGATATTATCTCACCCCAATTAGAATGTCTATTATCAAGAATATAAGTGACAATAGGTGTTGGCGAGGATGTGGGGAAAAAGGAACTCTCATATATTGCTGGTGGGGTTGCAAGTTAGTGCAGCCACTCTGGAAAGCAGTGTGGAGACTCCTCAGAAAACTGAAATGGATCCACCATTTGACCCAGCTATCCCACTCCTTAGTCTATACCCAAACGACTTAAAATCAGCATAATACAGTGATGCAGCCACATCAATGTTTTGGTCTATTTGATTCCTAAAATTGAGAAAGATTTTTTTAACATACATGGATGTATTATTGTTTGTAGCATAAATATTTATGATCATTATGTCTTGCTGATTTATGCTTCCCTTAAGCAGTATGAAATGACCTTCTTTAACCCTTCTGACTTACTTTGGCTTGAAGTACACTTTATCTGAAATGAGGATGGAAACCCCCACTTTTTTATTGAGTCTGTGTGCATGGTATGTTTTTCCCCATCCTTTTACCTTTAGTCTGTGGGTATCTTTTTCTATGAGATTTGTCTCTGGAAGGCAGCATATTGCTTGGTCTTTTTAATCCAATCTGCCAGTATTTATCTTTTGATTGCTGAGATTAGGCCATTATTATTCAGGGTTATTATTGAGATATGATTTGTATTCCCAGTCGTTTTGGCTTAGTTTTGGTTTTTAACTTCACTTGCTTTCTCCTTTGATTGGCTTTTCCTTTAAGGTAATTCCTCCCTTTGCTGACTTACATTGTTGTTTTTTCGTTTCTTCCTCGTGGAATATTTTGCTGAGAATATTCTGTTGCACAAGTTTTCTATGTATAAATTCCTTTAACTTTTGTTTGTCATGGAAGGATTTTATTTTGTCATCAAATCTGAAGGTAAGTTTTGCTGGGTATAAGATTCTTGGTTGGCATCCATTTTCTTTCAGAACTTGAAATATGTTGTTCCAGGCCCTTCTTGCTTTTAGGGTCTGGGCTGAGAAATCTGCTGAAATCTGTACTTGTTTCCCCCTGTATGTAATTTGATGCTTTTCTCTCACAGTCTTTAAAATTCTTTCTTTATTTTGTATGTCAGGTATTTTCATTATAATATGCCTTGGTGTGAATCTGCTGTAATTTTGTATATTTGGTGTCCTGGAAGCCTCTTGTATTTGATTTCCATTTCATTAATCAGATTTGGGAAATTTTCTGAATTATTTCATTAAACAGATTATTCATTCCTTTGGTTTGTGTCTCTGTGCCTTCCTCAATCTCAATAACTCTTAAATTTGGTCTTTTCATGATGTCCCATAATTCTTGGAGGTTCTGGTCATGATTCCTTACCATTTTCTCTGTTTGGTCAACTTTGTTCTCAAGATGAAATATTTTGTCTTCATTGTTTGAGGTTCTGTCTTCCAAGTGATCTAGCCTGTTGATTATGCTTTGTCTTGAGTTTTTAATTTGGTTTATTGTTTTCTTCATTTCAAGAATTTCTGTTTGTTTTTTTTCAGAATCTCTCTTTCTTTATGAAATGATCTTTTGCTTCCTACAATTGCTCATTTAACTGTTTATTGGTGCAATCATTCATTGGCTGCATTTGCTCTCTTATCTCATTTTTCACTTCTTGCATCATTTTAATTATGTTCAGTACATTCTGAACTCCCTTTCTGACACTTCTCCTGCCATGTTGTCATTGGGTTCTTTTGATATAGCATCTAGGTTTGTTTGAAACACTTTCTTCACTTGTTTTCTCATTTTTCTCATATATCTTCCCCTCTAACAGTGTGAATCCAAAGTATTGCAGTTTCTCCTTAAAGACTTATAGTGTCCCTTCAGATTTCCAATACTTCACTGTTCAAGCCTCCTATTTTTCAGTAGTTTGATGCCTGAGAGGTGCTTGATAATATGGTGTCCCAAGAAAGGTGCTGTCCCACTACCTCCAGGTTGGGAATAAGCAATGCTTGTGGGCAAAAAAAATCCGTGATGTTCATAGATGGTCAGTTGCAGCACTGGTACTAGACCATGTACCTGAGCACTAGACCATGGGCAGGGGCCCAGGCCTGTGCTTGGTGCTAGAAATGAGGGTCCTGATGGCATGGGTGGGCCTGTATTCAGAGCTCCAGAATCTACTTTGGAAGAGTGAAGGAACAAGAATCTGATATTCTTAGGTGATTGCAGCCGCAATCAAGAGCCAGTTCAAGAAGAATCGAGCTTGCATCTGATGACATACCTGTATTTATGTGGTATAAACCAAGAAGTGGGACAACTGGGTCAAATGACGGTTCCATCCCAAGTTTTCTGAGTCTTCTATTTTCTGTGTTTTCTGTTCTGTACCATTGATATTCATGCCTGTTTTAGTGCCAATACCACACTGTTTTTATTATGATAGTTCTGAGTTGCTTCACTTTTCTTGCTAAGGATTGCTTTGGCTATTCTGGGTCTCTTATTTTTCCAAATGAATTTCATGATTGCCTTTTCTAGCTCTATGTATAATATCATTGGGATTTTAATCAGAATTGCATTAAATCTGTATATGCTTTTGGTAGCATGACCATTTTGACAATATTAATTCTGCCTATCCAGGAATATGGGAGGTTTTTCCATCTTCTAAGTTCTTCTTCAATTTCTTTTTTTAGTGTTCTGTAGTTTTAATTGTAGATATCTTTCACCCCTTTTGTTAGATTGATTCTCAAATATTTTATTTTTTTGAGGTGATTGTGAATGGGGTAGTGTCCTTTATTTCTCTTTCTGTGGATTCATTATTGATGTATAGGAATGAATTTGATATACGGGTATTGATTTTATATCCTGCTACCTTGCAAAATTCATGTATTAGTTCTAGAATATTTTTGGTGAAATTTTTTGGATCTTTCAAATATAGAATCATATCATCAGCAAATAGTGATAGTTTGCGTTCTTCCTTACCTATGCATTTAATTTCTTTCTTCTGTCTAATTTCTCTGACTGGAGTTTCAAGGACACATGATTTATATGGAACAATTTCAAGTAATGAAATAGAAAACACTATTAAAAGCCAACCAATTAAGAAAAGTCCAGGACCAGACACATTCTCAGCCAAGTTCTACAAGGAAGAATCTACATCATCAATACTCCTCAAATTGTTCCATGAAATAGAAAAATAGGGAACCCTTCCAAACTCATTCCTTGAGGCTATTATCACCCTGGTACCAAAGTCAGACAAAGACACACCAAGGAAAGATAACTGCAGACCAATATCCCTGATGAACATAGATGCAAAAATTCACAATAAAATTGTGACAACTCACATACAAAAACATATTTAAAAGATTGTGCACCCTAATCAAGTAGGATTCATCCCAGGGAGGACCATAAGGAAATCTATAAAGGCAATTCATCATATCAATAGACTTAAAAATAAGAACCATATGATCATCTCAATAGATGCAGAAAAAGCAATTGACAAAATACAGTACTCCTTCATGTTCAAAACACTGGAAAAACTAGGGAGAGTAGTAACATATCTCAACATCATAAAAGCCATATATGCAAAGCCCAAGGCCAACATAATTTCAAACAGAGAAAAATTGAAAGCATTTCCTCTAAAAACTGAAAGAAGACAAGGATGCCCTCTTTCACCACTTTTCTACAACATTGTCTTTGAAACTCTAGCCAGAGCAATTAGACACAGGAAAGAAATTTAAGGTAATGAACATTTTTAAAATATTACAAACAATAGCCCAAAACCAAGAAGCAAATTTTTTTTCTCCGAGCAAATCCCAACAATCTCATGACAGCTACAAAGTGGAATTAAGTGAACTCTATGTTTAGCACATAGAGTCCTGAATATGTGTTGATGTCCTCTCTTCTTTCCACGCTTTAAACTTTGAGAAGACTCAGGCCAAGAGAAATCCATTTTTCAATTAGAGTTGTACCCCTTGAGAGCAGCACATGGTAGAACTTTAATGGGTTCCCATCACCTCATTTTACCCTTAAGTTTATTCTTAGTTTGTCCAAATTGTTAAGGAATAGCATATACTCTGTGCATCAGAACATGTTTCCTTATGACAGGAAAACCACATCTCCAAAATGTCTCCATAATTTAATCTAACCCAAATGAACTTAGTCCAAAATCATCCCTTGATTCACCTTGTCTGAAGTTCTTGAGTTTGTATTTTGAGAGAGCTAATTTTTAATTAAACATTATCTTCTCTATCCCACTCCTTGGTTTATACCCAAATGTCTTAATTTATTAAGACATTATTTATTTATATATCTTAATTTATTAAGACATATTATCTTAAATTTTCCTAGAGGAAAATAGGACAGGAGGGAGTGGGGGAAGGAAAAATAGTAGACTGAGACAGATAGTATTACCCTATGTGTATGTAAGATTATATGAATCGTGTGTCTACATTGTGAAAAAAAAGATACATTCCCTGCTATATAATTATATCAAAATGGGTTCTACTGTCATGTATAATTAAACAAAAAAAAAGAAAAAAATTCATGTCACGTGTCACTGCCTAATCATGATGGCCTCATTGAAACTTTCCACACTGGGCTGCAGGTACAGGACTCATTTTTTGTAGATGAGGCTTCCAAGCTGTTCAGTGGCAAAGCCGTGGTGAGAAACCCTATCTGTCACAGCCTGAAAGCTGTGTGAACCTGGGCAATCATGGACAAGTTTCCTCACCCATAAAATGGGATCCCAACAGCGTGGCCTTCTTGGTGTTGTATCAGTGAGGAGTTTACTAACTGGTTGACAGGAATAGAGTGCCGGGTCTTACACACGCACTGAATAAATGCGCCATTATGTTTAGTCACGATCTTAAATCTTCCCACGCACAGACCTTGCCCGTGGTACCACATGGCTGCCAGACCCAATGCCCACATAGTGACGCTTTGCTCTCCCGCTCTCCCTGGTGTGGACCTGCACTGTCCATTTGGATAACGGCCTACGTGTGGCCCCTGGCACCTGAGATGGGGCTTTCCCGAGCTGAGACGTGCTATGAGTGTAAAATCCACACTGGTTATCAAAGACTTGTTATGAAACAAGAGTGCAAACTATCTCATTAATATTTTTTTTTTGCAGATTGCATGTGAAGTGATAATATTTTTAACATATTGATTTAAATAAATATCCTAAAAAAAAATTATCTTCTGACAGTCCACTGGATTCTTTAACATATTCAAACCCCAAGCTATGCTCACACTCTGCCAGGCTAAGCAGCTAGTTTCTGCCACTGAACAGCAGGCCCTGATCTCACCAATCTTTCCTGACAGAAGAAGCCAAAGGTCCCAGGAACGAATTCTCAGAGCACATTCAGTGCACACTGCTCCCACCTCTACTCTTCTCTAATAGTAGAGCTGAAACCACAAAGCTCTTATTCCTTATGCAATGCTTCCCTAAATTACTGCTTTGTCCACACATCTTCCTTTGCTATTACCTTGTTTAAGCCAAAACAGAGTAACATATTTCACACTTAGATTCTACATAGGGGGACAGAAAGTGGCACTCCTGCATCTGATGTGCAGTGCCTTCCTCCAACAAGCCTATATGCAAGCCTCCTTTCCTTCCAATTGATCCCCAGTGTCCAGCCCACAGGGACAGAAGCCTAGGCCATTTCACCTGACTTTGCTGACTTGGAGACAAACTCAGCTCAAACTTTAAGCAAATCCTCCAACCTCCTCAGATCTGCAGCTCCTGCCTGCTGCTCAGAATTAGTCTTAGGAGGGAGGAATCCAGCAATTCCAGAACGGGATGGAGAGTTCAAAGAGATATTTGTTAATATTCACCCAAATCCTCTAGTTTTGTAGGTTGGGAACATAAGGATCAACCCAGGGAGATTCTCCATCGAGATCGGGAGAGTCAGACCCACCCCAATCCCAAATCCTCTCCCTAGAGCCCACCCCAATCCCAAATCCCCTCCCTAGAGCCCACCCCAATCCCTTCCAATGCCCTGTAAATTTGGCAACAAAGGAACTAACCCTTGACTTCCTAGCACCACCCTTTTAGGGGTGTGGGCGGTCATCACTGGCCAGCTAAAATAAAGGCTTCTTTTGGCTTTATGTGATTGGCTTGGATGATTTTATTTTCTTTGGGTAGAGCACTGGTTTGTGGGAAGACTTTGGAACAGTTTGGAGACCCAGGTTGGAGAAAATTTAGAATGCTTTACTCTGAGTTTAATGAGATATTCTGATGGAAAATCAGAAGTCCAAAATGAAGATAGTAAAGACCCTTCATGAGGTTTCAGAGAAGAATGGGTCTGTATTGAAAATTGAACTAGAGGACATTCATGTTTTGTTTTGCCCATGTCTTGAGACTGTGTGTGAGACTTAATTTAATGGTGGTGGGCTAATTAATTTGGTGGTGAAAATTTCAAAGCAACATAGTTTTTAGGCAGTGTTGTGAATTTTTCTCACAGCTTTTACAAAATTTTACTGAGAATCAGGAACAGAAGACAGTGAAGGAGGATTTTGAAAACTTGCAATTTGGCCATAAAATTGCAGGTGAACTGGTGCCAAAGAAGGTGTTGCTGTTGGAGAAATTCTATCTAAGTACTTTTCATGGAAACAATAGGAAAGATGGCTTGAAGGCATCTCAGGAATTTGCAAGATCACCCTATTGCAGACTCAAGGGTGTAGCATGGAAAATTCCTTTGAGAGGAGAAGATGGGGTACCTGCTTGCACAGGGTTGCCTATGTTATTTCACCATGCTCAGCTCCCCAAGCATACAGAGGCCACTTCAGCCATGACCTGAGAGAATCCATCCACTCTTTGAGCTGGTGGCAGACCTTGGCATCAACCACGTAGTGCTGGTTATTCAGAAATATAAAATGCTAGAGTTAATGGGGTCCTGAAGGCTTCCACCAAGATTTCAATTTTGCTAGACAATATGTGACAGGGTAAGAATTTCTTTGGACTGTCCATGAGAGCTGTGGGAAGGAAGCCAAAACTGATGTGGAGGGCACCCCAGATTAAAAAAAAAGAGATGCAAATAATGTGAACTGTATGCTGAGAAAAGCTGCTGGCTACAAAGAGAGTCAGGTTGAAAGAGAGGCCACATGGGCTGAAATTGGCAAGGCTAAAGGGGCAGGAATGTTCAGGTTCTCTGGACAGCATTTCTCTCCACCATGTGTCCTAGATTCTGTAAGTGCAGTCACAGGACCTGTTTGCTGGATGGGTTTGGGTGTTATTTTGGTCCCATCCTGTCTCTCTGTGCCCCTTTCATCCCTCATGGATTGGAATTATTCACCCTGTGCCACTGCATATAACTTGCTGTTGATTTCCACAAGAGCTAAGAGTCAAGAATTTGCCTTATTCTTAGATGGAAATAAGGAAAACTTAAAAGACTTGTAAACTTGGGAAGTGCTGGTGTAAGACTTAATGTGAGAATTAGAATTTCATAACCTTAAATTTCTGTTTCTTAGAAAATGTATAACTTAAAGCCTTAGCTCCCTATAGAGTTTCCAAAGAATGTGCGGCCTTACGCAAGGCACAGGACATTAACGACAACAACTTATGTAACCCCAACATTTCTTGTAAGAACTTACTCCCTGCCTAGATAAGTCTGGTTTTCCAGAAAAATGCTGCAATCCCGTGCCGCAGATGTACCCCGCTCCCAGCTCCGGCCTTGTAGTTAAGACATTCCTACATACCTAGTTGCTTAGCAATGAACTAACCACTCACCAGCCTCCTCGGGAAATCGGGCCTATAATGAACTAACATGACCCCGAATCCCTCCCCCTATTGTGTATTTACTATAAAAGCCCGTGTGTTCTCTGGCAAGGGGCCGCCATCATATAGCCACTGAGGCTGCTGGTAAAGGTCCCTGCTTGAGCTTGAGCAATAAAATTCCCTCTTGCCTTTGCATCCATTTTGGATTCTCGGTGTCCTTGGAGATTTTGGACTCAGGTTTAACACTGGAACAGTGAAGAATATGGAGTTCTTAGAAATAAACTAAATGCACTTTTCATTTTGAGATGGACATGAGCTCTCACGGGTCAGAGGTGGAATATTATGGTTTGAATATGACATTGATACCTCCATTTACCAGTGACGAGTTCTGCTTCCTCAGGCGCTGAAGTATAATGCCAGAGAAGCACACCAAGGCAAGCATTTTAAGCAGGTTTTATTTAAAAGTAGTAATGCAAATTTCTCCCAGGAGGAAGAAGGGGGCCATGGCTGGTGTTCTAGAATTCCCTGAAGTGAGCATACCCTACATCTTTTATAGGTTAGGGTCTTCTTTGTTCTGTTCTTTCCTCCAACCTTATCTATCTCTCCTTCCTGCCTATGTGACTAGACCCTGGTGACACAGCAAAATGGTGAGATGCAAAAGCTGAGAAGGGGGTGGGCAGGGGGGAGGGCCAAAGTGATAGCAGGTAATGACCCAGGGTATTAATTAGCAACTCTGCCCGTAGTCCTCTATAAGGGCAGGTAGATTTGGTAATCAATGGGCTCTAGAGATCCTTGGCATTCCATTCTCTCAAGGGCAGTCTCCAACTTTCCAGACTCTGGTGACCTCCTTCCTCGATTTGACCAGATTCCCTGTTTCTACACTAACTGCCTGTCCCCAGTTCTGACTTCAACATGTACCCCTAAACACCTGTTAATGTAGGAATTTATCAGAGCTGACCTAATCAGTTCATCCGGGTTTGACTGGGCTGGCTTGGTAGTAACTATAGGCAGGTGAGGCATGGCTGGAGGAGGTGCATTACTGGGGGTGTGCCCCATAAGGTTTCATCTTCCCTGTGGCCCCTTCCCCTCTCTATCATGAGCTGAGCAGTGCTTCTGTGCCACACCCTCTACCGCAATATTCTGTTTCACCTTTGACCCAGTACAATGGAGTTGGTTATCAAGGACTGAACCTCTGAAATGGTGAGCCAAAATAAACATTTCCTCCTCTAAGATATTTTTATCAGTTATTTTGGTCCCAGCAACAAAAATGTGAGTAATCCATTGAGTTCATCAAATGTAATCAAACAAGTTGATCAAGCCCAATGTTCAAGGAAGAAATACATAGGAACTGGAAATGGACCTGAATGATTGGCATTGGAAACTCTTCCAAATCTCCTTGGGCTTCCCACATTGCTGAAACAGAAGGTGGAAAACAGGCTCACTGTGTTGCCACTTGAATTATCCTAAATTGCCATGAGTAAGTGGATCCCTGTCACCCAGGGTTCAGGACATTGTGCTTGGAATCCAGAAGTCGCAGTTCTTCCTGTGAAATGATCCTAGTCACTGAAGAAACACATCAGTTCACTGAGGAAAACAAATCTTTCTATTCTAACAAAAATGAAGGCTTGCATTACCTATTAATTAAAGAAACTTATCTTTTCAAAATTCTCAAATGGTTAAAGAGAAGTGGAACTGTGTGGGGAAAGAAAGTAGCCATCGTTGTTCATTTGTACTTTACTACAGCAACGGGGTCTACAGCATATATGTTTTATGTTGATTAATTATTTTTTCCTCATCTCCCACCACATTAACAGTGCTACTGGTGAATTTTGACCTTACATTTTATGAGGTAAGCAAAATTATATCTTTTTATATTAGTTGAAAACATCTTTCAAATTCTCTTGAGATTTCTTTGACCTATGTGTTATATAAAAGTATGCTTTTCAACTTTTAAGCATTTGGGAGTTATCCAGCCATCTTTAAGTTTTTAATTTCTTATTAAATTCATTGTGGTCCAACAGCATACCTTGTATAATTTTTTTCCTCACATTTTCTCATGGTTTTATTTTTATACAGAGCCCTAAAACTAAAATGTTGTCATAGAACTTCAACATTTTTGTTCTTTTAATTCCATTGTGATATAATAGCATACTTTTGTATCATCTTAATTTTTCTCAAATTCAGGTTTACTTTTGTAAGAGTCCTAAAATGGAAACATTGTCATAGAGCTTCTGTTCTTTTTAAACTCATTAAATTCTGTTTTACGGGCCAGAATGCTCTTTCTTTTGTGGGCCAGAATGCTGCCTCTTTTTGTGACTGCTCTGTGTGAACTTACGAAGTTTTTAATTCACTCTTGTTGGTTGAAGTAGTCCAGGGAACTCACTTACTGGTGGGAGTCGTAGCTGGTGGTGCTGATGCTGGTCTGCCTCCTGGATTGACTCAGTACTGATGGAGAGGTGCTGAGGTCTAAGCCTTTAGCAGTAGTTCATCTCCTCCTCCTCTGCAGCTCTGAAGTTTCCCTTCTGCATTTTGACACATTGTTCAGTCTGTACCTATGAAGGGATGTTGTGGGTCCTTTGAGAATGAGCCCCATTACCACTATCCTTGGCTTCACCCCTGATAATTAGCAGGATTGTGAGAGTCTCTAACTTTGCCTCCAGACAGGCAGAAATGTGGGGAGCTTGGACCTGATCACAGGGGCTGCCTTCAGAACAGAGACTGGGACTCCCCCATCCCTGCATGGACTGTACTTGCAGACCCAGGTGGTCAGAGTCCATTGAATTGTGCTTCAGGACTGCAGTGGGTGCTGGAGTGATGGAGAGCGGTGCTGGAGGAGGTACCACATACTTGGTGTCAGGAGAAAACACCTTCTCACTGCTTTTGTTTGAGTCTCTATTAGAATAAAGTTAGTGAAGGTGCTGCATTGCTTTTGTACATGATGCAAACATCCATGCATATTTGATAGAAGTGTACATATATATGTATATGCAGACAAATGTAGAGAGGTTGTGTTTCTACTTGACGCAAATACACATATAACTTTTCCAAACATGCATACAAGTTCAGAAGTCATGGGCTCTAGTTAAAAGTAAATGACAAATCAAACATAGGCACATTCATGAAACAGACTAAATAATATTTGAGTGCACCTGCTAATGTTCTGGCATAACATTAAAAGAAATTGCATTAACTTTGCATTATTTTCTGTCTCAGATCAATTTTTACCAGAATCAACAAAAACTGTAGAGGATTTTTTTTTTCATTTAAACAATCATCGAATGAGAACCATAATCATCAATGGAGAAGGTCATATGTTCTTTTAGGGCGCTTATAAGCATTTTATTTAGTTGCTCTATTAATGCTGTAACATAAGCAATTGCATTATACATATTTTACAGAACAGGAACTTGAAGTTGCTTTATAATGGTTATCCAGGATTATAAAATGGGTAAGGAATAGAAACAAGATTAAATGCAAAGCAAAAGAAAACAAAATGAAGAAACTAGTCAGGCAAAACTCTGAATAGTTTGTAGGCTGTCAAAGCATCAAAATCTAGTTTAGCATAGTGCCAAAATGCACATTGAAACAGTGGATTAAGGCATAGTTTCTCAAAGTGCAATTATCAGGCCTTCAGAATAACTTGGGTGCTTCCTAAATTTTTAGAATCACAAATTTAAAGTGATTCTTTGAAATTCTTCCATTCAGGTATGTCATGCTGGTTAAATAACAAAGTTTCTTTAAATCATTAACATTGTTTGCATTTCTATAAAAAACACAAATTACTGGATCAAAAGTTGTTTGTTAGAGTATATAAAATGCATGTAAGATACTGAGCATATTGGTTAGCATTTAGAGATGGCAAATGAATAAAATCCACCTGCATTGTCATCATACAATTGCAAAAGCTTAACCTCTTTACTTCACACAGTTAAGTCAGGCTTGTTGAACCCAATGATCATCACTGAGCAGATTTCAGCTTTGCCTGGCACAGCTCAGGGCATTTGCTGCTCTTAACAGGTATCTCTTCACTTTCCCATCCACTTCAGCCTGGACCAAATCCAGGGAGCTCATTATTGTGTCACATTCCGCTATCCTGTTCCTAGCCAAAGGTGATTTACCTTTAAAGTTACAGTGCTCTTGGGAAGGTATACCTAGGTGGAAGAAACTTCCAGTGGACGCCTGGGATTCCTAATGAAAGTGGCACAATGCCAGAAACCCAGGTGAAAGTCCACAACACTGATTGAGGCAGACATTTGCCATCACCTGTCAGAGGATACACCACAACATATATGTGACCCATCAAGTATGATCCTCTGTTATGAAGGTGAGTCTGATTTGGTTGATATTTATTTTCCTAGTATTTTAGAAAGTCTTTGCAAATGATTCATACACTTATGTGTGTGATGGTATTTTACAAGTGAATTTTGAATTACAAAGTAACTTTTGTAAAACTGCACCCACAAATGATGCAAAATAAGTCCCCTAACTGTCCACATAATATTTTGAAAATGTAAGATGAAGTTTATGTCCACCCAGACCCATCAAGGGTCTGAAAATATTCTTTAAAAAGCCATCAATTTGGTCAAATGGTTAAGTTCCTATTAGTGAATTTTTTCACAGAATCATGGGCTGGCTTCTAGATGGAGAATTTTACTCATTTTTTATTTTTTGTGTTTTGTGGATGGCAGGATATAAATTGTTGAATGTAATGCCAATATCTAGAACAATGATCTATGTTTTCATGTGTGAATAGGGAGAAGGAGACTAATAGTTTACCTAACGGTATCTGAAAGAACATGTTCTTGAGGTAAACAGACGCAAAATTCCTCTTGCCATTTACAAATAATGAGCCTAAAATGGATAATTTTAGACAATTAGGGATAGATATACTGTTAATTTTGAAACAATAGAAAAAAGTCTCTCTTTTTGGGGGCAGGTACTGAAGATTGAATCCAAGCTTACCACTGAGCTTCATGACCCGTTTTTCATATTTTTTATTTTGATTTTGAGACAGGGTCTTGCTAAGTTGCTCAGGACCTTGCCAAGCTGCTGAGGCTGGCCTCCAGCTTATAATACTCCTGCTTCAGCTTCCCAAGTCTCTGTGATTACAGGCTTGTGCCAGCACAGCGGCTCCCTTTCTTTCTGTAAAGGATGCATACCTTAGTATCTTTCCCCCATTCCTGGAAGTGAAAAATCCCCCCACTTTTAAGCCATATACATACAGCTTAAAATTAATGTAGCACACAAACTGACCTAAAGAGGAATTACACATAAGCATCTGTCAACATTCTCATAATTTCAGAGATATCCTTGCCTTTTAATTAGGGCATACTGACTTCAATTAGCAAGTAAATTCAGCCATTTATATAATGCCAAAAAATCCTTTATTTTAAGAAAAATGCTTTGAATAAAGCATAGTGAAGATTACCAATCTTCAGTGGCTTTATGTAAATGAAAGAAATTTAATACATTCAAATTCATTTTCTGTTAAGTTATCTGACTGATGTAGCATGCCATAAAGCATAATTTATTGGGATATTATACATCATAACTTTTCACAGTATGCGAGAATGAATATTTATCTAATTGTTATAATTTCTCCTTAAAGAGTCATAGTGCAAATTAAAGATATTTTATTTAGACAGATCTATGTACATGTCAATACTAAGTATGTTTCTCTTTTCCTCTTTTTTCTCTCACATAAAAATACTTCTGCCTCTACTTTTTCGCTATTTATCTACTTCTACCTCTAAGAGTATTTATTCTGAAAAAGTCTAATCATTTAGAATGAGAAGTTTATTCTTTTCAAATCTTAGAATTTCTGCTTCATGTTGCAAGAGCACTTCATTGAATGATCAAATTGACATTTTCTTCTGTGACTTTTAAGCTTCTGAACATGTAGAGAAAATGGTAACATGATCCAGACTGAAAACTAACATTAAAACTAAAAAATGTTTGCAAATATACAAAACGCCTTAACTAATTCTAAATTCTCTTATACATTAAAGATTTAATTCATTGAGTGATATGTTTGGAAAATTTATATTTCAAAACACAAATAAAAATTAAGTAAATTGCCTTCATAAGTATAAAATGATGATGACAATTTTTTAAACTATGATTTTAGGTTCATTTTTAGCATACATTAAAATTCATACATGCCTGCCCAAAGAGAAAATATTATTCCTAAAATCATCTCATCCCAGCAATACCCTGCTGATCATGGAAAAATGCCTAGGCAGCAGTGACAGTGCACCAGGCCTGTGATACCCCAAGTCCAGTGATCCTCCAGCTGTAAATTCTGCAGCCACAGGACCACTGTGCTATGGTTTGAAGTTGTAGGGGAGTCTTTGCAACCCAGGAGTTTTCCAACAGGAAAAGCTCCTTGGCTAGCATGCATACCAAGGGGCCACACACACTGACAAGAAACTGCAAGGAAATCCAGATTGCGCAGACCTGGGTGCACAAATTCTCTGCCTGTTTTGCCCAATTTTTGCCTACAGGATTCATTTCCCTAACATCCAGTGCTTGAGTGAGCCCTCTAGAGATGCAGGTCCTACTGTGTGTTGTGTCTACTCTCATCTGAATGTTTTTGTGGGGGACATGTCACTGCTCCTCTGTGTTTCCCTGACACAAACCACCTGTGTGTGAAGTAACTGTGCAAGAAGTGGGTCCTGCATGCCACCTAACTTTCACAGCATCAGAGTACCAAAAAATCAGACACCCCAGATCAAAGAGCATTGCCACCCTTTCTGGGTGTGCAGTAATTGATGACCAGACAATTTCTACAGAGTAGGCTCAATCATCTTCATGACTTTAAGGCTTAAAATGTAATCTGTCTGAGCTTTCCTTGCTAGAGAGAGGTCTAAGATCCTGTGTGGGTAAAAAGCAGTGCATTTGTGCATTTTTCTTCTGATGAAGAGGGAATTGGCTCCTTAGAGCTATGCACTCTTTTGGTCTTTATGAGTTTACAAGTATTATTTTTAGTAGGGAGTTAAAAAAATCGTGAACACTCAAAACATATTTCTGATGCTCATTGTGTAACAACTTTATACCTGCAAACCCTTTCAAATGAAGGTGTGCTCATTTTTGTGGACTTAGTAAGTTTGACTGCATCTCCAAAGAAAGTGAATCTGTCCATTCAATTTTAATCAAGTGTTGGGATGACTTTAGTTTTACTTTTTGCTCACATTTGCTGTAGGTATCTGGGGTTTTTTGTGTATCCATATAAATTTTAGGATAATTTTTCTACCAGATTATCCTTGGTATTTAGACAGGGACTGCATTGAATCTATAGACCCCTTTAGTAGTATGGACATCTTAACAATATTATTTCTGCCAATCTAAAACCATGGGGGCTCTTTCCTTTCTGTTTGTTTGTTTCTTTCTTCTTCAATTTCCTTTACAGGTGCTTCATAATTTTCAGTGTAGATGTCTTTCCCTTCTTGGTTAAATCTTTTCCCAGCTCTTTCTATTTTCACAGCTGTTCTGAACAGGACTGCTGTCCCTACCTTCCCATCAAGACCCACTCTCGATGTACAGGAAAGGTACTGATCTTTGTATGGTGACCCTACCTGCTTCTCTACTGATAACTTTTATCAGTTCTAATAAGTAGTGGCAAATATGAATTTAGGTATTTAAAACCATGGGGGATTTTTCTTTTTAAATCCATTTGATTCTTTGTGACCAGTAGTGATGCTCCATGGAAATGGAACTGTTTGGAAGCTGTTTCCTCAACCCCATCACCTGTCCTCCTCAATACAGTCCTCGCTGTCAGATGAAACATTGATTAGCAACATAGCTGCTCAGTCCGCTGCCTCTCCAGGTCTGCAGTATTTCATGCAGCAGCACACTGTGTATGGCAGATCACAGGCCCAAACCAACCTCGGGAAGAATATTACATCTCATAGAAGGGGTGGTGTGCAAACATTGGAGGTTTCAGAGCAGGAGGAAATAAATTAGTATATCTGGATTTTAAATACAAGTGAAGTAAAAGATCACTGAATGAGAGAAAGAAAGCATCAATTACTTGAGATATTATTAGTGTTCAAAAAAAGAATTTCCTTTTTTAACTTTGTATTCCTGTCTGTGGTCCTTGGAATGCTCAGTAAAACAAATATTACTTCTTGTTTATTTTTAAGAGGAGTCTATTTTGAAATTATGTAGCTTTCCTAAAGCTGAATATAAATCACCTATGACACAAACAAATCTGAATGGCAAACTTCTAAGTGTTTCCTCAACTGACTCATTTTGGCTTCTGTATACACAGCAAAAACTAGTAACTGGTGGTACAAGTAATATAAAAATAGTAATATTAAGTCTTTACCACTATGTAATACTTAGCAACTTTCCATATTTTGACCTGTTTTGGCATTAATATCTTATGTGAAATACACATACAACCTCAGAGAAGAGTTTAAGATGTGGGCTAAGAAGAATCGGAATGACCAGCCATGAAAAGCCAGCATAGCTGGAGGTAGGGCTTTCCATCAGATTTCATACCTGTCCATGTGCAGAAGCTACATAGTCACACTGAGATGTCCGGGTGATAAAAGCCCTCCCTTATTTGTTTTCCCACAGCATATAATGGTTGAAACTATGGAGAAGAGAAACACCACTTCCGACTTCATCCTCCTAGGACTCTTTGAGCACACAGGTCTCCACCTTTTTCTCTTCACAGTGGTGATGGCAATAGCCATCACTTCTCTCATGGGCAATGTCCTCATGATTCTCCTGATTCAACAGGACCTCCGACTCCACACACCCATGTACTTCTTCCTGAGCCAACTGTCTCTCATGGACATAATGATGGTTTCCACCACCGTGCCCAAAATGGCTGCTGACTACTTGACTGGAAGCAAGTCCATCTCCCCTGCTGGCTGTGGCTTGCAGATCTTCTTTATTCCAACTCTGGGTGGTGGAGAGTGCTTCCTCTTAGCAGCCATGTCCTATGACCGCTACGTAGCTATATGCCACCCACTGCACTATCCCATGCTCATGAGCTGGCCGCTGTGTCTGAGGATGACCATGGGGTCCTGGTTCCTGGGAGCAGCTGATGGGCTGATGCAGGCAGTTGTTGCCCTGAGCTTCCCATTTTGCAGTGGGCGTGAGATAGACCATTTCTTCTGTGAGGCCCCCACACTGTTGCGCTTGGCTTGTGCTGACACATCTGTCTTTGAGGATGTCATGTACATCTGCTGTGTGTTGATGCTCCTGGTGCCCATCTGCCTCATCCTGACATCCTACAGTCTCATCCTGGCTGCTGTCCTCCACATGCGCTCCTCAGAAGCCCGCAAGAAGGCATTTGCCACCTGCTCCTCGCACTTGGCTGTGGTGGGGCTCTTTTATGGAGCTGCCATTTTTATCTATATGAGACCCATATCCTACAGGTCAGCTAACCATGATAAGGTGCTGTCAGCCTTCTACACCATCTTCACCCCGATGCTGAACCCCCTCATCTACAGCCTGAGGAACAATGAGGTCAAGGGAAGCTTGAAAATGTGGCTGGGAAAATGTGCAAGTATTAAACACCATCAAACTTAGTCCTACCATTCATGATGAGTCTAAGTTCCTAAATTTATTGACATCTCAAATATATTCCTTACTTATTAATGAATAAAGGGAAAGTTAAGTTTATATATCAGCATCATAAGCAGTTAATGATTGAGTCACTTGCATTGAGAATGTGTTGTTTGCTAAGCTCCATGTGAAGCAATGTCTATATCCTACAACAGTGTCAAATGTAAATGCTAATGACACCACCCCTTGCTTTCTAGATGAAGAAATGAAGAAAAGAAAAATTAAATATTGTTTCCAAAGTCACATAAAAGTATTAAATTATGCCTTAAGAATTTGTTCCCTAACCCAGTATATTTTTTTCTGTTCATTAATTTATTTTCCATACTGTTTACTATCTTTGTGAATTTTCAAGAACTACTTATGGGAACTCCAAAAAATACAAATAAGAACATTATTCTTCAGATGCAAGGTAAAATATTGGCAATTAATATCTGTAAGATGGAGAAAATAGATTACCCACTCTTATGCACACACATGAATGGCAAAATTTCATGTAAGGGAATGTCAGGAGTCATGCAGGAGGTAATGAAATCCTAGTGGAGCTCAAGACGTAGGAGGGCTGTTTTGAATGTCAGGCACACATTCAAGTTGCAGGCCCCCTTATTGTGCTCCTAGGTTGGATGGGATTTAAGAGGAACTGTGTCTATGAATGCCTGCGCAAAAATATTCACTTCCCTCTGACATCAGTAATTCCAGTGGACAAAAAACCTGTAGTTCTGTCCTGTTTCCATCAGCTTTGATACTAGCTGATACTTGGAATCAAGCTTCCTACTAGTCTCATCTTCCTCTTGCAGCTAGCAAGTTCCCCATGTCTGAGCATCCACAGCAGGCTCATCAGTCTCCATTCCATGGTGAATCCTCAGCCTACTCTATCTTAGGGCCACCCCTCTCATGCAGGTAGAGCATGCACCTGTGTAGACAACTTCAGAGATGTATATGTATTTTAGTCAATGACATAGGATCAACAGAACCCACTCTGCAGTGTATTCTGGGGTGTTCAGTCTCAAATTCAGCCCCTCTTGCTGCAGTCAGAAGAAACTCCACTTGCGCAGAATTCTTCTGAGGGATATGCCCTGTTCTGAATCAAGAGATGGGCTCGACAGCCTTCAATCTACAATGTATCTGGGGTTAAGGGAAGTATCAGCCCCAGCACATCTTCCTGTGCTGGGAAAGATGGAAAACATTCCACCTGTGTAGGAACCTGGTGAAATCCGTGTGGCTGTCTGACTCAGTGAGATAGGCTCACTAGGGCTCTGTCCAGCAGCAAATCTGGAGAAGGCTCAGGTATCTCTGGCCACTCCCACAGCAGCTAGGAAACTATTCAGTCCATCCAGAAAACTTTTGGGTAACTCAAATGGGAATCAAGGCTTGGGGTCCTGACTGACTTCTCACACAGCCTGGATGCCATCTTTGGGTTTTGCTCAGGTCCATCCAGGCTACAGTTCCTGCCAACAACACTACGGTAATCACAAGACTCAGGGTGCACTGGGGTTAGGGACACCTGCTAGTGATAGAATAACTGGTGGCCGGAGCTGGGGGAGTGCAGTCAGCAGCTTACTTAAAATCTTCTGAAGGGCACTTGAAGAAAAGGAAGCACAAATTCATTCTGAAGGCTAGAATCAATACCTAATTATTTAATGCATAAACCTACACGTGTCAAGAACATTTGAGGAATTATGACTTTACCAAATGGGCAAAATAAGACATTAGGGGCTGATTCAAAAATGTGTGGGCTCTCAGAAAAATAACTCAAATAGCTGTCTTTAAACAAGTTCAATGAACTTCAAGAAAACAGAGAAATTATACAGTAATTTATCAGATACATTTAATATACTGAAATAACAAAAAGAATCAGAACACAAATTCTGGAACTGAAAAAATATAATGTAGAAAATTAAAAATGCAATGAATAGAAACCAAAGCAGAATTAATTGCACAGAAGATAGAAAGGGAGTTAAAGAAAAACTAATTGAAAATACACCTTCAAAGATGAAAAGGAACAAGGAAAGGAGAATGTTTAAAGAAAATATTTGTTTTTTGAAATGTAAACAAGTTGAAGCCATATGATGTCAGCAGTGCTCCATTTGTTTTTATTTGTGCAGTGATCAGAGACTTTATGTTTAACTTGAAGGGGATCCAAAAAATACCCAAGGCACAAACTGATCATATTGTTATGTATGACTAAAAACAACTAATAAAAATTTAAAAAGAATATGTAGTGCTATACAAAATGGAATATTATTCAGCTATGAAAAAAGAACCAAATCTTGTCAAGTACAACAACATGGATGTATGGAAAGGCACAGATACACCTTGTGAAATATAAAAAAGTTGGTATCAGAAGCTAAGAGAGTAAAAATGATTCACTATCAAATAAATAGGTTTTAGAACATATGGAGCAGAAAATCGTATGGTAAGGCCATATGAATTTAATGAGGATAAAATATTTCAAGTAGATACAGACTTGGTCTGTAGGAGGAAATTGAGCAAGCAAACGAATAATCAGAAATGAACTTTATCTTCAAGCAAATATATTAGTAAAAATTGGCCAGAAAATGGGGATATATTCACAGAAATGGTATTGTAGACCAGTCACCTCATCACAATAAAGTATGAAATAAAAAATAGAACACCAAAATAGTATTTGAAATAACGTCTGTTCTCTTTCTTTTCTCTTTCTTCTTTCTTTCTTTTTCTTTCTTTCTTTCTTCTTTCTTTCTTTCTTTCTTTCTTTCTTTCTTTCTTTCTTTCTTTCTTCTTTCTTCTTTCTTTCTTTCTTCTTTCTTTCTTTCTCTCTCTTTCTTTCTTTCTTTCTTTCTTTCTTCTTTCGTTTTTTGGGGGAGTTCCTGTCCTTAATTCCTTAATAAATGTTTGCATAAAAATTCATTCAAATGTATTAATGGATGTGTTTTCTATAGATCCCTGATTTACAGAAGAATAATCTGGTAGAGGAAGAATGCACAAGAGCATTAATAGTAGGAGCACAATTTGCTCTCAGTTTTAGCTGTTCCTTGGGCACACAGTGGTTATTTACAACTTCTTCAGTCACTTCAACATCCAAGTCAATTCAAGATGAAAGTGAATGGACAGATGTGCCCTCCTTTAAACTTTCCTCTTCTAAGAATCCTTTCTCATGGATGCTAATTCACAATAAAGGGGGATATGTAAGAATAGAGTAACTTTATATTAGGTAGAGGTGAGTGAAAGGAGGGGAAAGGGTATGGGGGAAGGAATGATACTAGAATGAAACAGATATTAACTCATGTACATATATGACTGCATGACCGATGAGATCCTACAATATGTATAATCAGAAAAACTGAGATTACATTTGATTTATGTATAATCTATCAAAATGTATAAATGCATTCTACTGTCATGTACAACTTATTAGAACAACAACAACAAAAAAAAGCCTGCTTCAAAGCCAGCACCATTCCCCAGCACTGGCACCACTCACACAACATTTGCCCAGAACTTGGTGAAATGTGTTTCTTCAGTCTGCAAGACAGAGGGAAGAATGTGTGTGATGGTTTAGATGTGAGGTGAACCACAAAAGCTCACATGTGAGACAAAGCAAGAATTTTCAGAAGTGAGATGATTGGATCATGAGAGTTTTGACCTAATCAGTGGATTGATAATCCACTGATAGATATGGATGGTAATTATAGGCAGGAAAGGAGTGACTGGAGGAGGTGGGTCATTGGAAGTGTGCCTTTGATGGTTTCTAGTGAGCTCTCTCTCTCTCTCTGCTTCCAGGTTGCCATGTCCTGAGCTGCTCCCTGCACCTCACTCTTCCACCACGATGTTCTGCCTCACCTGGGCCCAGAGCTGTAGAGGTGAACAAGGACTACACCTCTGAAATCATGAGCCAAAGTAAACTAGTTCCCCTTTAAAATGATTTTTGTTAGGTCTTTTGCTCACTGATCAAAACAGTGTGTCCACACATAATCCAAATTTTATAAATATTGGTAAATCAAGTGTACCATTGAGTCATTTTTCCAAAGTTACACTTGATAAGCACACAGATTTTCTAAATATTGTTAAATATTATCAGTAAAAATAAGGCATCTTTCTCATTCTTGGCCTTGGCTGAGATTTTATGCATTGATGACTTACTTCTTCCTTAAACACGTTGTCATGTGTTCATGGGTCACTTTTCTTCCTTTCTTCCTCTTCCTCTTATATCACTGCTTTTCTTTATCAATCTTTCTAAATGAATCCTTTCCATATAATTGACAGTAATTTGCAGAAATAGCAACACCTGATACACTTCAACAGGTGTCCTGTGAGAACAAACACAATAATATATAATATGTAGTATATATTGTATATATAATACAATATAAATATATTGTATATAATTGCAATGATATCACATTTATGTAACATTTCATAACCAGTACTTACTCAAATTTATCTCAGATTTTCCTAAAATGAAATGTCTGTCTGTCTTTTTTTGTACCAAAACACATCAAGTTTTCTGCATTGCATTTGGATAACATGACACCTTGCTTTTTATTAATGTACAGTATCTATCAAGACTATAAACTGAGCTCCAGATTCAAGAACACAAACTGGTCCCCTTCCAGTGTTTCTCACCTCCACAGAAGCAACCCTAAATCTTCTTGCCTTCCTTCATCCTACTAGAAAATCATTTCAGTTTTGTCCTCAAAATATATCCTGTAAGCAACTCACTATTCTTTCTTCTGTAGAAGAGGCTGTCTTCAGATATTTTCTTGAATCACTTATGATGTGTTATCACTGTCATTTGACTGCTGACTTGATATTTTATGATCATTAAAATATTTCATTCTACTGTTACCTTTATATTACTATTTTACTCCTTTCACTTTGCCGAATGAGATTTGAGGTGAATTAATATTCAAAACTTGTATGTATAATGGCATAATTAAAATATAGATACCATTTCAAAGATCATATAATGGAACCACCAAACCATTAAATAATAAATTTAGATTAGTGGTGGATTTTGAGCATGAGAAGAACCTAGACAACATTAACATACAGTGGGGTATATAATGTTTCTCTGTGATCACGATGCCCCTCCCCAGGATGCTAAGGTACTCCATGTGAAAATTCCTGGTGTTAGTCAGCTTGCGCATCATGGTGACCAAAATGCCTGTCCAGAACAACTAAGAGGAGGAAGTTTATTTGAGAATCAAAGAGCTCTAAGTCCACAGATGACTCACTCCATTGCTCTGAACCCAAGGGTAGATGGAAGAATGTAGAGAACAGCAGTTTAGGACATGGCACCCAGGAAACAGAGAGACCTCTGCTCACTTTGGACTAAAGATAAACTCTTAAGTCACACATCCAGTGATCCACCTCCTCCAGCCACACCCTACCTGTCTACAGGTAGGGTGAATTACCCCCCAGTTAATAAATGCCAGAGGATTAATCCACTCTTCAGGTTACAACTCTCAAAATCTCATCATTCCACCTCTGAACCTTCTTGCATTATCTCACACATGAGGTTTTGGGGAACATCTCACATCCAAACCACAATGTTTCCCCTACACTCATGGTTTCTCCATGGGATGAAGGAGACTGGAGATTGTCATTCAAATTTCCCACCATCAAGTGCTCCACAGGAGAATCGCCCCTGCATTGGCCCATGGGAAGCACCATGAGCACCTGTGGGGATGAACAACCTGGGACCAGCTAGGGACAAAGACAAGAGGGAGGTCCCTGAAAGCCATCACATGGAACTTGGTAGCAGCTCCCCACCTGTGCCAGAAGGGACACAGCATCAGGGCAGATGTTCAGGGCCATGACACTAATGTGTACATGGTCAGTCCACAGACCCTCTGGACTTGCTACTGACCAGCTCTCTCATACACCCCAGGTGCCCTCTGTGGGATTCCCATAGACAGGTACATGTGAGACACAGCATCACAGCAGAGCCGTCACTTGTAACCTGAGTTCAGTGCAAGTCTATTGCCAAGTGGAATACAATGGTCAGCTCACTGAGAATAAAATGTTCACAAGCAAATTCAGGCTGCAAAGAATGAAACAGATAGCCCATTCTCTCTCTCTCTCTCTCTCTCTCTCTTTCTCTCTCTCTCTCTCTCTCTTTCTCTCCACACACACACACACACACACACACACACATATACACACACAGGCACATATAAAAGATATAAGAGCAGTTAAGGAAAGACGTGCAGTGTCCGCAAGATTCTAAACACTGTGTTGTAGTTTGTATCTGGAATGTCCGCAGAAGACTCAGGTGCTAAAGGCTTGGTTCCCAGTGGTGGCACTATTGGGGGTGACACAAACTTCAGGAGGAGGGCAGAGCTGAAAAAGTTGGGTCACTGGCACATGCCTTTGGAGGGGCTGTCCTCTCCCCAAAACTCTCTGGCCCTCTTCCTCTCTGCTCTTAATTATCACAGGTGAGCGGCTCTGCTCCACCACATGCTGCCCAGCATGAAGTTCTGCTTCATCACAAGCCCACAGTGATGGGCCCAGCACATATTGACCAAAACCTCTGAAACTACAAACCAAAATAAAGCTAGTGTCACTTAAGTTGTGGTTTGCAGGATTTTGATATAATAATGGAAGAGCGACTAATCAACTTCAGATGAACAATTTGAGAGAAAATATTAGAAATAGTTTTTGTGAGAAAAATCAAAAGACTTTGACAAAACAGAAATGATTCAGAAATTTTTCAGAGAAAAATTAACAGAGAAGTTGAAATAATAAAATGCAGGGAGCTGGGTGAGCTCAGTAATAGGGAGTTTGCCTAGCATGCATGAGGCCTTGGATTTGATCCCCAGAGCCTCAAATAAATAAATAAATAAATAAATATTAAAAGCAAGGATAAATTCTGGCTCTAAAAGATACAATAAATGTAATTAATATTTAATAGGAATCAGCAGCAGAATTGCTCAAGAAGCATTAGTGAAAACAAAGATTATTCAAAATAAAAAATCAACAGAGAAAAAAAGAAGAAATGAAGAAAACTAATAAGATTATGAGATTTCAAAAGTGTAAATATGCAAGTCACTGGTGCTCCCAAAAGGGCCTGAAGCAATAGCAATAGTAAGTTAATAAAAAAATAAATAAATAACTGAAAACTCCCCCAGCCTGAAGAAAAAGATAGTGTTTGTGTACACAGTGTCCAAAGGACACTGAGCAGAGTCAACCCAGATGTGTTTCAGTCACATTGGTAAAAGGCAGAGATGATCCTGAAAGGATCCTTGGTAGGGGAAGGCAAACCACAGAGTATAATTCCAACACACCCTGCAGCAGACTGCCCACGGGAAACCCAGTGGTCAGGAAGGGTATTAAACAAAAAGAAAGAAAAAAAGATGTGAAACTGCCAACAAAGACTGCTGTACCTACAAGACTCTTTGATATGACTGGAGGAAACATGAAGGCATCCCAAGCAACAGGAGCAGAGGCCATTATTTGCAAGCAGAATATTCTTACAGGAAATTCTTAAAGAAGGCTTTCAAACTGGAAGAAAATGATGCTAACAGGAAACACACAGATTTCAGAGGTCCAATGCACAGACAAGAGTGAGCAACCACACAAACTCAGATTACTCTAACACATTGGATGCAAGCCACTTATACCCTTAGTAGAAATACTAACACATGTGAAAATACAACAAGGAAATTATATAATGATGAAGGGTCAGGACAAGAGGAGGTAACTATGGTAAATATGCATGCACTCACCACTGGAGCACCCAAGAGCATAAAGCAAACCTAAGTTGATGTAAGAGGAGAGAGAGAAAAATGCCAAGATCCTCAGGGGAATTTAATGACCTATTTTCAGCAATGGACAGGTGTTCCAGAAAGAAAATCAACAAAGACACATTGAATTCACAATGGGATATACCACATACACACACATGAAAAGAAAGAAAAGAAAAATCAGTAGTATTTCTATATACTAATATTGAACTATCTAGAGAAGAAGTCAAGAAAGGAATCTCAACAATAACTAGAAAAAATAAAACACCTGGGAATAAGTTCAGTGAAGGAGATTGAAGATCTCTATAAAGAAATCTTCTGAAACATAGGTAAAAGAAATTGAAGAGGATAAATTAAATGAAAGGAGATTTTGGTAATGAATAGAATAAGTAATATTATAAAAATGTCCATCTACTCAAAGAGATCTACAGATTCAATGTAATGTCTATGAAATTTCTAATGTCATTCTTCATAGAAATATTTTATAATCCTAAAATTTATATAAAACCACAAAGACCCATATGACCAAAGCAATTTTGAGCAAAAATAACTAAACTGCAGTCTTCACACTCCTTGACCTAAAAAGTGACTTCAAAACTACAGTTACCAAAATAGCATCTTACTGTCACATAGATAGATACAAATTGAACAGAATAGAGGACCCAGAAGCACATCAGCCAACTGATTTTCCACAAAGGTGCTAAGAATATAAGATGAAGAAAGGATAGTTTCTTCAATAAACACTAGTGAGAAAACTGTATATGCACATACAAAAGAACTATACTAAATTCCTGTCATCAGGTACCAAAATCTCCTCAACATGGACAAAAGACCTAAGTGTAAGACCTGAAACTGTAAAATGTGTATGTCATAACAGAGATGCTATGACATCATGACATTGCTGCAGGCAAGGATTCGGAAACAAAATCTTTAAGATTAACAAAATCAAAAATAAGAAAAAAAAAGGATAACGTCAATTTGACAATCTCCTGCAGAGCAAAGGAAACAATCAACAGAAGGAAGAGACAGACTACAGAACTCTAGAAAATGTTTGCAAACTAGGAATCTGACCATGGGTTAATATCTGGGAAGGTCTCAGGAACTGAAACTACTCAATAGCAACAAAAATTAATTTGATTAAAGAATGGGGAAAGGGCCTGAATAGACACTTCTCAAAAGAAAACATACAAATGGTCAACAGATGTGTGCAAAATCAGTTAGCATAATTAACCATAAAGAAAATGCAGATCAAAACTCCGATGAGAGATCACCTCATCTCAGAATGGCCATTTGCAAAAAGAAAATGTAGCAAATGCTAGTGAAGGAGAAGAGGAACTCTTGCACACACTTGGTGACAAGGCAGATTAGTGCAGCCATTATGGAAGAGAATAAAGAAGTAGAGCACCTTGCAACCCAGCAATACATCCTGAGAAAATCAAGTCAGCATGTCAGAGAAACATCTGCATGCCAACACTCACTTCAGCACTATTCACATCAGGGCAATGTCATCGACTGAGGCCCTTGTCAGTGAATGCATGATGACAGACACATGGTACACATGCACAAGGAAATTCTAATTATTCTTTAACAAACAGATGCCATCCTATCATTTCAACAGCACAGATGACAGTGGGGGCATAATACTAAGTGAAGTAAGTCAGGCTGCCAAAGACAAATACCACATGATCTCACTCTGTCTACTCTAAGCAAGTTGTGAGCTGAGAGCAGAATAGTGCTTACCAGAGGCTGGGGAGCCTGGTGGGGCAGGGAATAGAAAGATGAAAGTCAATGGCCACAATGTTGCAGTTAAAGAAAAGGAATAATTCTGATACTATAATGCACAGTGAGACAAGCATAGCTAACAATAATGCATTTTGTATTTAAAATAACTAGAAGAGAGGATTTTGAAGGTTCTCACAATAAAGAAATGAGAAATATGTAAGATAATTGCTATGGAAATTAGCCTGACTTAATCTATACATAATGTGCTAATGTGTTGAAATGTCAAATTATATCCCATAAATATGCACAGTTATTATGTGTCAGTAAGAGAAAACATCAAATTCATAATTCCCCACTCCTTCTCCCAAAAGCTTCATGCCAAGATGGTTTCACAGCCAAGTTCACTATGCTTGTATCAAGGCCTGCCATGTACAGACACAATGATCCTGACATTAATGGACAGACAGACACACTGTTAAGGGAACAGAAAAGAGAAACTAGAAAGAGATTAGAAAAAGACAGTGGCTTAACATTTTTTAAAGTGCACAGCTGGGGCCTGGGTTGTAGCCCAGTGGTGAAGTGTGTGCCTAGTGTGCATAGATCCTGAGTTCACCTGTGTTCAATCCCAAGCTTTTCAAGAAAAAGCAGTTGAAAATTAAAAAGAAAAGAAAAATGTATGTGAGTAATCTTATAAAGGAATAGTAGCCTTTGTCATCAAGAGGAACTGGAGCACTTGGGTTTTTATAAAAAAAAATATATACATATACTTCACCATCACACCTGATGCAAAGGGTAACTCAGACTGCAGAGTTCAGAGTGTTACTTAAAATTGTAATATTTTCAGAATGGATCACCCAGACAGGCAACCAGGAAGAAGAACTGGATTTGAACTACCCTTTGAAATAAATAGACCTGATAGGTATATGTATGCACACCAAAACATGAGATTCAGCAAAAGCAATTTATAAAAGAAAGTGTATAGCAAAAACTACCTACACCAAACACGTAGAAATGATTCAAATAGCAAAAAATGTAACACATCAAGGAAGTAGGGGAAAAACACTAAGTCCAGTTTTGGCAGGACAGGATAATAATGATTAGAGCAGAAATAGAAATAAATGCAATAGAGAGTAGAAAAGTAATGCAAGAGATCAAAAAACTGAATTTCTAACCACCCCCCAAAAGA
>JAJEJO010049315.1:0-14643 GCA_020662805.1 Glaucomys volans
AAAAAGAATGATGATGGCCATGGGCTTAGCATAGATATCCTTTACAAAGTTGAGGTATGTTCCTTCTATCCCTAATTTTTCTAGTGTTTTCAGTATGAAGGGGTGTTGTATCTTATTAATATTTTTTCTGCATCTATTGAAATAATCATGTGATTCTTAATTTTAAGTCTGTTGATGTGGTGAATTACATTTATAGGCTTCTGTATGTTCAACCAATCTTACATCCCTGGGATGAAACCCACTTGATCATGGCACACTATCTTTTTAATATGTTTTTGTACATGATTTGCTAAAATTTTGTTAAGAATTTTTGCATGTGTGTTCATTCGGGATATTGGTCTGAAATTTTCTTTCCTGATGTGTCCTTGTCTGGTTTTGGTATCAGGGTGATATTAGTTTCACAGAATGAGTTTGGAAGGGTTCCTTTCTCCTCTATTTCATGGAATACTTTGAGGGGTATTGGAATGAGATCTTCTTTGAAGGTCTTGTAGAACTCAGCTGAGCATCCATCTCATCCTGGATTTTTCTTGGTAGGTTGGCTTTTGATAACTTCTCCTATTTCATTGTTGAATTGATCTATTTAAATTGTGTATGTCCTCCAGACTGTTTGGTTTGATCATATGTCTCTTCAAACCTGTTGATGTCTTTGAGATATTCTATTTTGTTGAAGTATAAATTTTCTATTGTTTCTTTTTTTTTGTTACTCTATGTCTTTATTTTTTTTAAGTCATTGTACACAAATGGAGTATAACTATCATTTTTCTGGTTGTACACAAAGTAGAATCATACAATTTACATATTTATACATATTTATACATTGGGTATAGATGTTCATTTCATTCTATTATCTTTCATTCTCCACCCCCCCACCTCTCATTGTCCTCTGTAAAATCCATCATTTCTCCATTCTTCTCTTGCCTCCCCACTGCCCTGCTATGTGTCATCAGCCACTTATAAGAGAGATCATTCAGCCTTTCGTTTTTTGAGATTGGCTTATTTCACTTAACATGATCTTCTCCAATTCCATCCATTTACCTGCACATGTCATAATTTTATTATTCTTTATGGCAGAGTAATATTCCATTGTGAATATATACATTTCTTTTTCCATTTCTCTATTGAAGGGCATCTAGGTTGGTTGCACAATCTAGCTATAGTGAATTTGTCTATTATAAACATTGATGTGGCTGCACCACTGTAGTATGCTGATTTTAAGTCCTTTGGGTATAGGCCAAGGAGTGGGATAGCTGGGTCAAATGGTAGTTCCATTCCAAGTTTTCAAAGGAATCTCCATACTGCTTTCCAGAGTGGCTGCATCAATTTGCAACCACACCAGCAATGTATGAGTGTGCCTTTTTACCCTTATCCTCACCAACACCTATTGTTGCTTGTATTTTTAATAATAGACATTCTAATTGGGTTAGGGTTAGGGTTAGATAACCCTATTCATTCCATTGGTTTGTATCTTCCTCAAACACAATAATTCTTAAGTTTGGTCTTCTCATGATGTCCTACAATTATTGGAAGTTCTGTTCATGATTCCTTACCATCTTCTCTGTTTCATTGAGTTTGTTTCAAAATTAAATATTTTGTCTTCATTGTCTGAGGTTCTGTCTTCCAAGTGGATCCAAGCTTGTTGGTTAAGATTTCCATTATTTTTTTAATTTGGATTATTCTTTCCTTCATTTAAAGGATTTCTGTTTTTTTTTTTCAGAATTTCAGTCTCTTTATTGAAATGATCTTTTGCTTCCCGCAATTGCTCTTTCAGCTATTTATTAGTGAGATAATTCATTGCCTGTATTTCCTCTCTCATCTCAGTGTTTGATTCGTGGATCATTTTAATTATGTAGATTCTGAACTCCCTTTCTGAAATTGCCTCTGCCATGTTGTCAATGAGTTCTTTTGATATAGCATGCAGGTTTGTTTGGACAGTTTCTTCCCTTTTTTCTCATGTTGTTAGTGTATTTTCCACTCTAGCAGTGTGAATCCTAGGGATTACAGTTTCCCCTTAAAGACTTACAGTCTCACTTAAAGTGAGAGTTCAATATTAGCAATACACCATATAAAAATATCTGTCTTTAACACAAATAGTCCCTATAATATTATTAATTGTGCTGTTTTAATAAAAAGAGATGAGTTCCAATTATTATCTACAGCATAACCAATAAGTTTGCAATGAGAACTGAAATTTCTATTGGTAGACAAAGAGGATGAGGACGGGTGTAGGACATAACATTAATGAGATAAGAAGTGAGTCCGTAGATATACCATGTTGTAGGAATAGTGGAAGTGGAATTAAAAGACACAGGTTGTTACCATGAAAAAAGGGAGAGTTTCCAATGAAATGGATATATAATAGGAAGATAGGGTGATAAGAATATTAATGAAAAACATTAAGAATATAGTGGGCATAATAGGAATAATCATAATTCAAATAATCTTTTAAAGTTCTGCAAAAGAACTGTACTGTATATTTGAAACCTCCTATTTTTCAATAGCCTGATGCCTGAGAGGTACTTGATAATGCGGTGACCCAAGAAGGGTACTGTCCCACTACCATCAGATAAGGATTAATCAATGCTTGTGAGTAAAGGTGACCCAGTGTTGATAGATGGTCAATCGCAGCATGTGCACTAGACCACATGCCAGGGTATGGCCTGGACACTAGACCAAGGATGGGGATGCAGACATGTGATATGTGCTGGAGATGCTGGACCCTATTGCACAGGATGACCTGTGCTCCATGATGGGGATTCAAGTGGCAGACCTGTGCTTGTAGCTGGAGCTCTGATGGGAAAGGTCTATGCTCCAGGGGGCTCAGGCTTACTGCCAGAGACTTTGGGCCCAATAGCTTGGGAAGGCCTGTGCTCTGCACTGGGAATTCAAGTGGTGAAACTGTGCTCAGAAATGGAGCTCTGAGGAGGAAGGCCTCTGATGTGTATTCCCACCACAGGCTTGATCTAAATTAATTTCTTAACAATTAATTTAGAGCCAGCCCATTCCTCCAACAGGAACCCTTTCCTTTGCCCAAGCAGGATGTAAGGTGAGACAGGAGTAGTCCATAGGTTCGTTTCCTTCTGGTCCTGACAAAACCTGTAACGAGCATTTGAGATAATTTTTTTCTTTGTGATGAAACTGGAATTCTAGTGATGACAGTTCATTCTCTGCCAAGCTTCATGATGAATGTTCATCACATGATGTAAACATTTCCTTTTCTCTGAGGAAACAATACCCATGGCTTAGCTTCATCTGGATAGATTCTGAAGAACGAATGCCATGTTCTGCTTCCTGTGAGAACCTGGGGACATCCTGTTTTCCTACAAACTAGATGTAAATCTACTTATGCATATTTGAGTAAACTAGAGACAAATCACAGAAGAGCATGCCCCATCTCTCACCATTGCCTTGCCTCTTCATCTTCCCATGTTCACATATTCATTCTTTTGATGCAGAGAGATCACTGAAATGGACAACAAAGGAGAACATATTGTCTTACTTCTAGAGAAGCTGGGGTTCAGGGAGGGCTCCTAGTGAGAACAAATGCTGGTGCCATTGCCTATAAATCAGTCTATGTGAGGTGGATGGGATAATAAATAGGGAGATTAATTGGAGGTCAAGTCCCTTAAGGGGTAGAATACAAGAGGTAGTATTCACCAGTCACTTTCTGTGTTTGGTCTCTCAAGGTCTCTGAGATGGAGTGTGGACAACCATGTGCCAGTGTAGCTCGGGTCACATGAGGATTATGCTACCATTTCATCAGGGACATGCAACCAATCTGATGGCCATCAGGTTGCTCTGGCTCTGAGAATCACTGCTTTTCCTCCAGATATCACCACTGACCATGATCTCTCAATGACCCTGTATAGATAAGTCATTTTTATTTTGAATTCTTCAACATGGTAAACAAATTATTTAAATTTATTTTCCTATTGAAAAATAGATATAAACTTCATTCAGCAATGTCATTGAAAATGGATTTTTTTTCATATATCTGTTAATTACTTGCAGGTCTTCTTCTATAAAGTATCTGCCCATTTCCTTAGCTCATTTATTGACTGGGCTATTTGCTTTCTTGGAATAAAGCTTTTTAGTTCTTTATAGATTTTGGAAATGAGTGCTCTATCTGAAGTGTGTGTGGCAAAGATTTTCTCCCACTCTGTAGGTTCTCTCTTCACATTGCTGATTGTTTCCTTTGCTGAGAAAAAGCTTTTTAGTTTGAATCTATCCCAATTATTGGTTTCTGCTTTTATTTCTTGTTCTTTGGGAATCCTGATTAGGAAATCTAGTCCTAAGCCCACATGATGAGAATTTGGACCTATTTTTTCTCTATTAGGTGCAAGGTCTATGCTCTAATTCCTAGGTCCTTGATCCATTTTGAGTTGAGTTTTGTGCAGGGTGAGTTGACTTGAATAGGGGTTTAGTTTCATTTTGCTGCATATGGATTTCCAGTATCCCAGCACCATTTGTTGAAGATTCTCTCTTTTCTCTATTGTAGGCTTTGGTACCTGTGTCTAGTATGAGATAACATTATCTATGTGGGTTTCTCTGTGTCCTCTATTCTGTACCATTGACCTACCTGTCTATTTTGGTGCCAATACCATGCAGTTTTTGTTACTCTCACTCTGTAGTACAGTTGCAAATCTGGTACTGTGATACCCCTGCTTCACTCCTCTTGCTAAGAATTGCTTTATCTATTCTGGGTCTCTTAATTCTCCAAATGATTTTCATGATTTCTTGCTGTATTTCTATGAGGTCCATCATTGAACAGATATATGACAAAATGTTCAACATCCCAGTAATAAGAGAAATGCAAGTCAAAACCACCTTGAGATTCCATCTCACCCCAATTAGAATGACTATTATCAAGAATACCAGCAACAATAGGTGCTGGTGAGGATGTAGGGGAATTGGTACACTCAGACATTGCTGGTGCGGTTGCAAACTACTGCAGCCACTCTGGAAAGGGGTGTGGAAAACCTGAGAAAAGTCCTTAGAAAACCTGAAATTGAACCACCATTGGACCCAGCTATGTCACTCCTTGGCTTATACCCCAAAGGACTTAAAATCAGCATACTACAGTGATGCAGCCACATCAATGTTCATAGCTACTCAACTCACAATAGCTAGATTGTGGAACCAATCTAGGTGCCCTTCAGTAAATGATTAGATAAAGAAACTGGGTTGTAGATACACAATGGAATATTACTCAGCCATAAAGAGTAATAAAATTTTGGCATTTGCGGTTAAATGGATGATGCTAGAGACTGTCATGCTATGTTAGATTAGCCAATCCCAAGTAACTAAAGGCTGAATGATTTGTCTGGTAAGTGGATGATGATATATAATGCAGAGTTGGTGGGAGACAAGAATGGAGGAAGCTTGTATTGCATAGGGAAAAATGTGGGGTGGGATCAGGGAAGGGGGTGAAAATAATAACAGAATGAGACAAACATCATTACCCTATGTACCTGTATGATTACACAAATGGTGTGACTCTACTTGTGTACAACCAGCGAAACAACAGCTATACACCATTTGTGTACAATGAATCAAAATAAATTTTAAAAAAAGAAAATGGAATTACTCTGTGATCCTGTTCAACTACAGAAACCTCAAAAACCTAGATCAAGTGCTACTATAAACACTGTAAAAATTTGATTTTGGTCTGCAAGGCATGATCATTTTTCTTTGAACTTTCATTGTTTTTTGTGGCTCAAATAGCTCAATGATAACATCAACTTCCCCAAATCAAAGCAATTCTTTCACACCACTGAAGTTCTTCTGTCCAGTAACTTTTGCTATGATCTGAAATTTTGTGCCCCTAACTACATATCCTGGGCTAAAGCTTCATTTCCTATATGAGATTATTAATATGTGGAACTTTGTAGAAGATGATTAAGCCTGGGGACTCCATCATCAGGTACATAATTAGAAGTTGAAAGAGATCCCTGCTCTCTTGCTGTATTCCCATAGAGCAGAAGGGGTCCATCTATGGGGCACAGGGCCCTCACTAAATGTTGATTCATCTGGTTCCTTGATATTAGATTCTCTGCACACCAGATTTATTAGAAATGAATTTCTGCTTATCCAGGATGAGGTATTTTGATTTAGCAACCTAAACAGACTAGTATACTTTCTTATGTATCCTTGTTTATGTCTGGATCTTTATGTCTATTGACCACTCATTGTATTCATCAATCCATGTCTTTAACAAGGCCACCTACCTTCAATATACGGCTCCATTACCACTCTTAAATATGTTTTTAACTCAAAGAGTTTTGCAATAAACTGCCTAGCTCTGACACCTAATTGCTGGGAAGATCTTAGAAGGGATGTAGGCAGCAATTTCCAATTTCCTAACATCATGGAAAGTATGCAATGAAGGAAAAGCAGAATTAAGAGAACTTTACTATGAATTTATACCTGGATTGGAGGAAATGTGGAGTACAATGCAACAAGTCTTTGTTTCTCATAGGATTGAAAAATATTGGGTTTGCCTCTGAAGTGACTATAGTAAATAGGACTCAATGGCATCTCTCAAAGTGGTCCTGATATTGCAAGCAACAGAGGTGATACAAAAGGTATCAATATCTAGATATTTTCCCATCCAGTGGTCTTAAAAAAAGAAGGTCATGAAGTATACCCTAGCGAAAATAAGAAGTGACAGCCATCCCAGGAGACGGATAGGCATACATGCAATATGAAAAAACAAGGGAAAAAGCCATGCCAAACAGCCATAATGCTGAAACAACTGACCCCATCAGCACTACAGTGGAGGAATTGTCAGAGAAAGAATTTAGAAAGTTCATAGTTAAAGTGTTCTATGAGACAAAAATGATGTAAAGAGTGAAATTAGAGAGAAAATACAGGAAGTGACAAATCACATCAATAAAGAGAAAGAGATTCTAAAATAAAAACCACAGAGAAATTCTGGAAATGAAAGGCTCAATAAAACAAATTAAAAATTGGAATGGAAAGCATTGCTCATACTTTAGACTATATTGAAGATAGAAGAAAATAAATTAACTATGAGGAAAATATGCTGACAGAACATTACGAGACTATTTAAGAAATCTGAGATACCACCAAGAGGCCAAATTTAAGAAGCATTGGGCTATATGAAGGCACTGCAATAAGATAAAGGGATTGATAACTTTTAAATAGAATAATACAAGGAAAATGTCCAACCTTAAAATGGGATGGAAAAATCAAAACAGATATATAGGTCTTAAAAGGCACAAAATCACAAGAGATCCTCTCTAAGACATCTTATAATGATAATTCCTAATATGCAGAAAATGGATAGAATTTAAAAGTCTGAAAGAGAGAAATGATCAGTTTTCCTCTAATGTGAACAATCAAATTTCATGTGATTTATTATTTCAGATCCTAAAAGACAGGAGGCATTGTTATAATATATATCAAGCTGTGAAAGAAAATGGATGCCAACCAAGAAATAGTATACCCAGCAGAACTGAAGATGAAATAAGAACCTTTGATGATAAACAGAAGATGTAGAAATTCATAACTAGAAAGCCTGCACTACAAATGATAGTCAATGAAACATTTTGTGAAATATAAAAAATAAAAATGGAAACAAACATAGGAATTATAATAGAAAAATGGTCAACTAAAGGAGAATAAAGTCCAATTTAAATATTAGAAAAAATCAAAATGGCAGGAAATTAAAATAATCTCTCTATGATAACTTTGAGTATAAATGGTCTAAACTCTTTAATGAAATGACATAAGGTATTTTGTTTTAGCAACCTGAACTGACTAATACACTTTCTTCTGCACCTTTGGCAGACTGTAATTACAAACATGATCCAACAGTATCCTTTCTGCCAGAGACTCACCTCATAAGCAAAGAACTCTATAGACTGAATGAAGGTGAGAGAATGGGAAGACATACCAGATATATTTTAATAGTAAAGAATTGTATGTGTACCAATTCTCATATAAGACTGTGAATTTCAAGCCAAAATTAATCAGAAGAAAAGAAGTTGTTGACATTTTACTGTTTAAGGGAATCATAACAAAAGATATAATGTTTGTTATTATGCCCTCAAATACAGATCATCTACGTACAGAACAGAACCCATCTCAATAATAGAGTCATACTGGATGACATAAACACAGCTCTCTCATCAATGGATATGTTATCCAGAAATAACTTAATAAAAGATACTATATACCAAAAATACAATTAAAATGTGGACATAAGGGCTGGGGATGTAGCTCAGGTGATAGAGTGCTTACCTCACAAGCACTAAGGCCCTGGGTTCAATCCCCAGCACCAAAAAAAAATTTGGACATAGACATTTTTAGAATATTTCATTCAAAACATGAATTCACTTTCTTTTCAGCTACACATGAAAGATTTTCTGAAATAGACCACATTTTAGGGCACAAAGCAAGTCTTTCTGAATACAAAAAATAGAGATAATATACTTACATTCTATTACAACATAATAAAATGAAATTAGTAATCAACAATAAGATAAAACAGAAACTGTTGGAACATTTGGAGATTGCATAATGCACTTTTGAATGATGAGTGTATAACAGAAGAAATCAGGGTAGAAATTATAAAAAGATTAGAAGTAAATGAAGATAGTGATGTGACATGTCAAAATATCAGGGAAATTATGAAGGAAGTCAATAGCATTGAGCACATACATTAAAATAATATAATGACATGAAATAATTAATCTTACATTGCATTTCAAGGACCTAGCAAGAATAAATCAACACCAAAATCAGAAGACAGGAGGTAATATCAGAGTTGAAACTGCAAAATTTAAAAAAAAAGCAGAAAAGATCAATGAAACACAGAATTATTTTCTTGAAAATAGGATTGATAAATACTTAGCAAAACTAACCATCGGGAAGAGAGAAAACACTCAAATTAGCAAAATTCAAAATGAAAAATTAGGCATCACCCCAGGCACTATGTAATCCAAACATTGGAAACTATCTTGAAAATTCATACTCCAGTAAGTTAGAAATTGTTGAAAATATTGAAAAAATTTCTAGACACATGGAAACCGATGCCTAGAGATGTATCCCATCTGAACAATGAGGAAATACAAAAATTAAATCAAAATCAAGTAATGAAATCAAAATGTTTATCAAAAGTCTTCCAACAAAGTAAAGTCCAGGACTAGATGGATTGTTAGCCAAGTTATCCAGAATTTTAGAGAAGACCTAATATCAATCTTCCTCAAATTATTGCATGAATCAGAAAAGGAGGGAACATTTCCAAACTCATTCTATGAAGCCAGAACCACCCTCATACAAAAATCAGAAAATGACATATCCAGGAAAGAAAATTTCAGGCCAAAATCCTTGATAAACAGTAATAAAATAACTCATAAAATATTGGTAAAATGTATACAACAACACATTTAAAATAGTGCACCATGACCAAATGAGTTTAATCTCAGAGACGCAAGGTTATTTCAACATTCAGAAATCTGAATATGTAATTCAGTATATAAATAGAGTCATGATCAATAATCCCTTAATTGTCTGGAAAGATGCAGAAAAACATTAGACAATGTGCAGACACATTCATATTTAAAGCACTAAAAAAACTGGGGCCATCCTGGGCTGTGAAGGAAACTATGATTTCAGCATGAAGCCCATGTGGGCAATTCTGTTCTAAAACCTGGGTGGCAATTGTGAACACAAATGTTCCTCTCCCTCACCCCCAACACCAACCATTCATAGCACCATGACCACAGATCTCTATCAGAGTACAGGCTGAGCAGGAGTGAGAGAGGTCCATTTCACCTGTGGTCTCCTGCCCTGGAATAAATATTGTTATCTAAAGATGGTTTATTATAGTGACCTTTTCAAAAGGTCACTATAATAAGTACTATATAGGACAGTATTAATTTATAGCAGGAAATCATATCTTGTAAACTGTATATAAAACACGGTTTTATGGTGCAATCATCTGTCAAACTTTTGTCTGTTACATTGTTTTTAGAGTGTGCATTCTTCTCATACCTAAGACTATCACTGTAAAATGCTGAAAACTATCTTTTGGTTTTATTTGCACAAGACTGAATTAGTTTGAAATTTTTGGAAGCTCCTATTGAACATGCCTAGACACCTGTAAACATAAAATATTAAGTTCATTAAAAGTAAACATTTCAGTACGATTCTCTCCAAAGGTCACCCATGTTCTATGTTGTTAACGTGTGTATGTGATTTTTCTGACTCGTCCACCTCTTAACCTATTTTCTGTTTCATTTGTTTTGTTTTTGAAGGATGTTTTTTTTTTCTTTTTAATGTTCTAGATGACCAAAACACTTTTTACCCTTTTGCCTAAAGCTTTGATATTTCCACTTAATGTTCCATGAAGTCACTGTTTAATCTCTTACGTGAAATAATAAATAGTCCTGGTGACAGTCTATTGATTTAGAAAAAAGGCCCAGAAAAAAGTATTGAAAGTTAACTTTGGATTTATCATTAGCTATTATTTTGCATCGTGGGCTTCATGGGAAGAACATGTTGCATTTAATTTGTCTTTATTAAAAGACTACTAGACACAAATTACTCTGAATATAGTAACTGCTTTTTCAACCCACTTTGATCTTCTTTTAAAAATTATGTTGCCTTCATAGTTCAACACAGTAAGCTTGTCTTTCAGAAAAATTTTGAAGGATAAAATATATGAAGGAAAAAAGTGGTCTGTGTAGGGAGAATTCCCTACAGGACTTGTAGTTGTATCACCTCAAGAGATTTTAAGGTTTGTGATCAAGGTCTGTATATTATCCCAAACTTTATTAAGAATTGTTTTCTAATTGGTTTTGACATTTTTTCAATTAATAGTTTCAAAACAAATTGTTAATACAACTGTATAAAATGAACATAATTTTCTTCACTTATATTTTTGTTATTGAGCAAGTTTATCAAAATAAATTGTCTACTAAAGAAAAAAAAAATAAAAAAATAAAGATGGTTTATACTTTGTGTCCAGGCCTGGGAAATTGGTACTGTGTGCAACAGAGCACAGGCCTTACTGATCTTGCAGGACAGTCTTCTGAGGACTTCTTCTCCCACATACACTCTGCAGTCTTTACAGTTTGAAACTAAGCCCAGAAGCACATCTCTTCCAATACACTCCTGGGAACATATACAGTCTGTTTCCAAAAGGGATCCACTCGACACTAACTACAAATACTTCTGAAATACCCTGAAATAATTCCACTTCTCAGATCCCCAGAAACTGAACACATTCCCAAATTCCAGTCTCACCTGTTATTTTACCCCTTTGAAAACCCCTGTATACCGTAAGATCTTGAAATGATGAAAGGAAACGAACTTCCAGTTTTCTCCACTGCCCCAATAAAAAAGAATTTCCCAGATATTATTTCAGAAAGTCCCATCTACTTCCTAGGTCCCATTTTAGGAAGGATTCTACCACCATGGTGATGTATCTGGACATCCTCCAAGGTGCTGAATGCCCCTGTGAGCTCTCTGGTCCGTTGGTCCAGGATCAGCATCCAATGTATCAATTACAAAGTTGGAGGTTGCTTTTATGGGACATAAATGACTTCAACACTCTAGTAGAAAATGGCACATCATTGCATTGGAAAAATTTCCAGCCGCTCATCAGAATCTAGAGACCCCTATGTGAGTAATATGGGCTGGGGAGCAGTGTGAAACCTGGAGTCAGAACACAGGCAGGGAAGGACAGTGGGTGTGAATATATGCAACAGGCAAGAGACTAAAGAATGAGCGAGGGCTGTAGGGAATTAGGCAAAGGAGCAACCAGAGTCCATTTCCAAATACAAGGGAGAGAATTGCTTTTCCTAAACAAAGTGATGTCATTTTCAATTTTAAAACAATATCAAAATGAAGAATTAGCTTGGAGTTCTTCATTCAGAGGGGAGAAATAGTGTGTGTTAAAGAATATTTACTCTAATATGCTCTCCTTTGACTTAAATCTTCAACTTCACTCCTGAATACCACTAAACTTCATAACAATTCTCTCAAATCCCTGAGCTGTCCACCAAAGCAACACATCAAGGACTTTGGCATGTTAAATCACATATTATTTCATACTCAAAACCATGCCAGTAGACAAAGACAGGATTTAACTATAGAGATACTGAACACTGAGACATTGTGTTTGGGAGAAAGTAATCCCTTGCACTGTAGGGAAATTCTTTTGGCTTAAACATCTAGGAGTTTTGTAGTCTCTTAAAGTCTCTCATCTTCTGAAATCCTCAGTTTTCTAGTACTGTATTTTCCTTTCGATATTAGGCTTGTACACACACAAGAACACTCACACACACATTTATTCATTTATAGAGTCACACTCTTGAAATTCATTTTTGTCTTTACATATTTTTGTATGTATATGGATATAACTAAAAATCTCTTTTTCATTTGTCCCAGATAGGAGATATGTGCAAGGCTGTACTGAGTAAACTTTCATAAATGTGATATAGGACTCAAAATATATGGAATCTGATTATGCTTCAATATTACTAATTTTAACACTTACAATGCACTCACTAAAAACAATATAACTTACTTGAAGAAAACACTCCCATTAGAGTTTAATGTGGTCTAATAAATTGGAATACAAGAAACACTAACCCTGAAAGAAGAGCAATATGTCAGAAGTAATCTGTTTCCAGTAGGGTGATATAAGTTGGGAAGGTTTAATTTTGGTGCAAAATAGTATTCCATTCATTGAAATTCATGTTAAAAATTAAAACACATTGAGCTTTATTAATTATAAAAGATATAGCATCTAAATGAAGGATTTTAAAATTCACCACATGCTGCTGTTTGAAAATTCAGATCACCAGCACTGAGGAAACACTAATTTTCTTCTACTATAGTGCCTTCTCCATTTTTAAAGTACAAGGCTATAATGCTGTTAAATGTCAAGCTGAACTATATTAACAACCTTTCCAAAAATTATCTTCAGTTTACCATGGTTACAGGTGAAGATTTTGAAATTCTTCTTACACCAAATAACATTGAACACTTCAAACATACCTTGCTATGAATATTTTTCAATATAATCATGCACCAGCGAATTCTTTGCTCCTATAGGATTGATTGGTAAAGGTGTTCCATTTCACATATTCTTAAGTTCTTTTCTCAGTTTTATGATGAGGCATGATGCCTGAAATTCAAACTGCAAGCAGGCATGTCATAATTCAAATACAACACAAGCCCACCTTGGTGTAGATTACACTTTACCTTAATCACTCATGAAAATGGAAATCATTGATGCCTCTAAACTATGAAATGGCCTCTCCAACACCTGATGCAACAAACTGATCCTGAGATTTCATGTAATCATGTGGAAATAAGATGTAGCCTGGACTGATTTGAGAGTAAAATCAACCTTCACTGTATACACATTCTAATAGCAGATATTGCCCAGACAGAAAAAAATATCTATTTGATATAATTACATAGACACAAACATTGCCTTTGCTTCCTTGAAACACACACAATCATGCATTTGTTATGACTATGCACTTTTATCTACAATACTCCAGATTAGCATAAGGTAAAAAATTGTGTCTTAGTCATTTGTACATGAGAATTTCCTTGTTTGCTGACATTTTCTGCTTGATGAAATAGAAGCACACATTTGTTCTATGTGGAAAGTCATTTTCTGTATGAAACTACTGGCAATATCTACTGTGGATATTCTGCAAGACATTTTCCTCTTACTTTCCTGTATGTAGAAGTCTTGTACAATTTCTGTGACATGGTGTGAAGTGTTGACAATGAAGGTTTTTTCCCCACAACTTTTATTTACAAATTTTCTCCATAGTACAAAGTATTGATACCAAACAAAATTTAAGCATTGATTAAACTACTTTTCTCATTATTTGAAATTTCAGGATCATTTTTAGTACACATGATTTAATGATCCCTAAAGTGAGATGTGAGTTGAATTGTTTTGCCACATTCTTCAGGTTTGTAGAGTTTCGCTTCAGTATGGATCCTCACAGTGTTCACATTTGTAAGGATTCTATCCAGTGTAGATTCTCTTATGCACGAAAACTGTGAGGAAAAAGTAAAAGTGTTTCAACAATGTTCACGTTTTTATGGTTTTTCTGCTAGCATGGTTATCTGACTCCTCAGAAGTTTTGAGGGAAAAATAAAGACTTTGCTACACTGAGTACATTTCTTCAGTATGGATTCTCTTATGATAAAGAAGATCTGAAGAATAAATAAAGGTTTTGCCTCACTTTTTGCATTTGAAGGGCTTATATCCAGTATGGATCTCTTATGACTAACAAGTTGTGAGGAATGAATAAAGGTCTTTTCACAATGTTCACATTTGTAAGGTTTCTCTCTTGCACGTATTCTATGATGCACATAAAGGTTTGAGGAAGAAATGAAGGCTTTGCCACACTCTTTATATTTGAAAGGTTTCTCTCCAGTATGGATTCTCTGATGAATAACAAGTCATGAGGAATAAATAAAGGCCTTTCCACAATGTTCACATTTGTAAGGTTTCTATCTTGTATGTATTCTATGATGCACATGAAGGCTTGAGGAAGAAATGAAGGCTTTGCCACACTCTTTACACTTGTAGGGCTTCTCTCCTGTATGGATTCTTTGATGAATAACAAGTTGTGAGGGAAA
>JAJEJO010049315.1:14919-43055 GCA_020662805.1 Glaucomys volans
TCCACAATGTTCACATTTGTAAGGTTTCTCTCCTGTATGTATTCTACCATGTGCATAAAGGTTTGAGGAAGAAATGAAGGCTTTTCCACACTCTTTGCATTTATATGGCTTTTCTCCAGTATGGATTCTCTTATGCTGAAGAAGTCCTGGGGAAGAAATGAAGTCTTTGTCACACTCATTGCATTTGTATGGTTTTTCTCCAGTATGGATTCTCTTATGCAGAAGAAGTCCTGCGGAAGAAATGTAGGATTTGCCACACTGTTTACGTTTGTAGGTTTTCTCTCCTGCATGGATTCTCTTATGCCCAAAAAATTCTGAGGAAGAAATGAAGTCTTTCCCAAACTCTTCACATTTGTAGGGTTTCTCTCCTGCATGGATTGTGTTATGCACCACCAGATGTGAGGAACTACTACAGGCTTTTTCATGGTCTTCAACCTTATGGTGTTTCTCTCCATTTTGTATTTTCTGCTGTTGTTCAACATTTGAAGATAGAGTAAATGATTCATCACATTCCCTGATTTTAAATTGATCTTTTTCAATGCATTCTGTATTAATTTCAATTTGGTTTGATGACGACTCATCAGAGGTTTTCCTATATTTGTCACCCCTATGTCTGCTGGTCATTTCTCTAGTATTATTTTTCTCATGCTGAGTACACTCAGAAGAGTGATGAAACAGTATGCTGTATTTCTTGCATTCATAAGCCCTTTCTGTAATCTGGACATCTGCATGGGTAGGACATTTTGAGCACTGATCAGTGACTTTTCCACAAGGCTGAAGGAAGTGTTGGTATGGGAATGATAGACATTTTGTAATGGAACTACCATTCAAATCACATTGAGATTTTGTTTCTCTGTTTTGAAATCTCTTGTCTTCAGAAATATTTGAATGAGAGTTGAAGCCAATCCCATATTCACAATGACTCAAATGAACCTTTGCATCATGACCTACATTTCTTTGCTGATTTTCTAAATTGTTATTCTGAGGAAAGCAATGTCTCCAAAGTGGACTTACATGTTTGCTACAAGAAGAACCTGAGTCGACATGAATTCCTGTCACAAAGTCATTTCTTTGGCAAGATGCTTGAGGTTCAGCTTCTCTGCCAGTCCTGTCAGAGGCAGCTGCTGCACAGTGGGTAGGTCCATGACAATACTCTCTCTCCCCTTCACACTCACCCCTAATCTTATATTTACTGAATTGTAAATTCTCAAGATTACTCTTTTCATATCTTCTATTTCTCACTTTTTGGAACGGCTCTTGTGCATTCTCCTCTGGTAACCATCCAGGAGTTTACAGGGAAGACATAAGTGAAAAATATCAATGTTAGAATTTATCCTCCTTACAAGATTCAGGTGAACATACATACTTCAGAAATAAAATGTTTAAAATTCTACCAACCCGAGAATACTAAGAAGATAAAAACATAAAAATCTTCACTCCCCCTCCCTCCTTAAATATACAAACAGGAAATCTATACATTGACTAAATGGCTTTTTGAAAACTCCAGACATTGATTTTTCTATGCTGCAGGTGATGATAGAAATAACAAGAGCCACAAAAAGATGTGCTGATGCATAATGCGGGGTGGAAGGGTGGCAAGAATGAAGGAAGGATAGATAGCATAGAGGGAAGGGAGGGGTGGGGTCAGGGTGGGGGGTAAGAATAATAACAGAATGTGTGACAGACATCATTGCCCTGTGTACATGTATGAATGCACAGATGGTGACTCTACTTTGTGTACAACCAGAGAAACAATAGCTGTACTCCATTTGTTTTCAATGAATAAATAAATAAATTTTTTTAAAAAAGATGGAAGGCAAGTAGGATCTATTTTGCCACCACAGATCGTCCTCATAATATCAGCATGGTACACCTAGGAGAGCTGCCTCACCACTGTCCTCTTACTCAGAAGAGACAGACCTTTGGAAAATGGGTCTAATTTCTTGCATACTTGATGATTTCTGGAAACTATTACCCTGACCTTCTGTGCCAAAGGATAGCGGGTATATTTTGGAAGATGTGTTGAGTCAGATAAGACCTGAGACCACTGATTGTTACAGCAGCAGTGAGAGTCCCACTTGGAGAAGTTTGTGCAGCCAAAATGAGAAAGAATAGTAGACTAGAAAATGGCAGCCAGGAAAAGGGTCTTGGAGAGGGACTGGAGGAAGAGAGGATTGGAAAATTAATGTTCTGCACCCAGTTGGTGCTAGCCACAAGGACAGTTTATTGCCAGCTCCTAGACATGAACAACTTCCAAAAGTAGCTCCTCTGGGGTCTATAGACCCTCACTTTTCCTTTTATTTAAATAAAAATTAGAAATGTCTATTCTGCACAGTGTCTGAAGAAGACAAATTATACTTGATTAGCACCTTTTCTTCAGACTGGCTGAAGGAGAAAAATTAAAGTTGAATACAATACCTATTACAGAACCTCCTGGGGCAGACCAAGCCTATTAAAACCTTTGGATAACAGACATCCGTTAAAATCCTCTCCCTGAACTCCTCCAACTTTGGGAGCTCTTAATTCTTTTCTTTCTTTCTTTCTTTCTTTCTTTCTTTCTTTCTTTCTTTCTTTCTTTCTTTTTCTTTCACTTAAGTCCTGTTACTATGCTCTCACCACTTCTGACTGTGGATTTCATTCTCCAAATTTGCAAGACAAAGAACCCATCTTGTTGGGAGCTGTTTGCTATAAGACTATTCTATGGGTGCGGCTAAGATGGCGCCTGGCGTTTTGCACTGTCACTGTCCTTGCTGGGTAAACATATGACGCTGTTTTCAGGAAGTATCTTTGATTGGGCAGCTTGCACGTGCTTAATGCATGATCAGTCTATTCTTCCTTTGTATGTTATACGGTTAGCACGCATTGTTCACGTGTACTAGGTTCACATGTACTAGGTTGTGATTGGTTGCTGTATGCTTATATGCTTGGTCATTTCCGGTTAACGGAGATTGTAACGAGATTGTTGGAAGAAGAAGTAAAAACCACGCTTACTACCCTTTACCTCTCCGAGTCGTTCTTGCCGGTCGAGAGCGACACCATCTGACATCCACACTCCATTACAGAAACAAACATTTATGTATGTATATAAATGGAAATGTAAAAATACAGACACAGATAGAGTGAAAAGATATCCTGAGTACAGGTGTAAAAATTTCCAAAAACCACTAATATGCCCGATTGGCCTCTTGCTTCTGAGGAGGAAGAAATATTCTACAGAATTGCAGGTGGCTCTTTGGTTACTTGTTTGTTTTTCAACTGACACATAAGGCTATATGCATTTATCAAGTAGAGACTGATGTTTTAGAGCAACAATATCTTGTGTGGTAACAAATAGATTTGATTATCATACATATTCCATCAAATTAAGCATAGCATTTTTGGTGAGAATGTTTCAAATTCATTCTCTTATGATTTTTCCAGATGAAAGCATGATGTTAATTCTGGTAAAACAACTCTCTCCATTTTTTCCCAGTTTCATGCTGCCATTTTTTGTTCTTTGTGACAAATCTCCCAACCCTCATCAGGGGGTTCATCAGTCCTTATGGCTAACATATTCTTTACCTACAGGAGATCATCATATTTATGTTCTACAGAAAATGAGATCTTGTGATATTGGACTGTTTTTCCCAAGTTATCTTCAATAAACATAATGTACTTCAAGTGTGTCCACATTATCATGAACTATAGGAGTCTCTTCTTAATTATAGCATAGAATTCCATTCTATGGGCTTGTGTGTGTGTGAGTGTGTGGGTGTCCAATCCATGTTCATACATCTTCTATTTATAAATTTTTCCTTGATGGACATGTGTAAATTTCATATCTTTCACATTGTGAATAATCATTTAATAAGAAAGGGAGTACAGACTACTTTTCAACATTCTGGCTTCATTCCTAGTTACAAAACTCAGTTTTGGCTTTGCTTGTCTCTACAGTAATGTAATCTTCATTTTCAAAGAATTGCTGTACGGTTGAATGCTTGAAATAAACACCAGGTTGGTTTGTATAAATGCCTGAAGTTCACCAATACTTAACGAAACATTCAAAAAGCAAGGCCAACATGGCCCAATTGAAGTGAATAAATAAATGTTCAGAATTAAATTCTATAAAAACATGATCAGTGCAATTTCAGAAGAATTCAAAACAAATATCTCAGTGATGCTCATAGAGCTAAATGAGCAAGGACAACAATAAAACAGGATCATATTACTAACTAAGAGACAAAGAGTGCAATGGAAAAAGAAGGAAATAACAATTTTCCTGCTGAAGAATGAAATCAGAAATAAAGGTTGAGAAATTATTAAATTTAGAGAGAAACTAACTTTTATAATCCAAGAACTCAAATCATTCAAACTAGAACAAATAGACACACAATGAAATAACTTCACCCAAATCAAACTGTGTGAATGTCTCAATATTTCACAATGTATTCCAGTTTTACATAAACTATAATGCATTAATATATAAATATGTAGATTAATTAAAGAAAGACTGAAAGAGTAGAGGATGGGGATCGGGATGGAGAATGGAAGGACAAGGGAATTACTTGGAATTGAAATGCAGAAAATTCAGTTATATAAACTTATGCATATAACCTCAGCAGTCACAATCCACACATTCCAAAATACAGGGAATACATGCTGAACTTGACAGTGCTGGACACACAGAACTTCACTTGTGGAGGACAAACAGGGCAGTACCCCCAACAGGTGGTAATCTTGCTGCTAACTCTCAGACAACTAGGTACCATTTCACTGAACTGCCAAAAGCATAGTAGGTTACTGTACACAGCAAAGATTAGACTGGATTTCCCAGGACAATATCAGAAGTGACTTGGTATGATAGGTAACACCACACCCAAGAAACATAAGTGATAATCCAAGTAATTTCCCAACCTAGAGAATGAAATGGAAAATCACATACAAGAGGCATCCAGAACCCCAAATATACAAAATTATAACAGACCCACAAAAAGGCATGTTATCATGAAAATGCCTAACATACACAATAATGATTTCAAAGGCTGCCAACAGAAAAGCCACAAGTAATATTTAGAGGGAAACCAAGATACATCTCAGCTGATTTCTCAACAAAGACCCTCAAAACTAGCAGGTCTTGAAATAATACATACCAATCTCTGAAAGAATAGGGATGCCAGCCAAGGATATAATACCCAACAAAATTAAGCTTCAGTAAAGAAGATGAAATAAAAACTTTCCACAAGAAATACAACTTGAAAAATTCACCACTAGAGAAACTGCACTAGAAAACATACACAATAAAGCACTTCATGATGAAGTAGAAAATATAAGTGAAAACCAGCAAAGGGAGAAACTACACAAGATGAAAATCAATCAAAGGATAAATAACCAGAAAGAGGTGCATGTGTTAAATATTTTTTCCAATTCTGTATGCTCTCTCCTCACACTATTGTTTGTTTCCTTTGCTGAGAAGATGCTTTTTAGTTTGAACCCATCCTTTTATTAATTCTTGATTTTAATTCTTGTGCTTTAGGAGCCTTGTGAAGGAAGTCAGATGCTCAGCCTACATGGAAAAGATGTGTGCCTAGTATTCCTCCTGTTAGGTGCAGGGCTTCTTGTGTAGTGCCTAAGTATTTGGTCCACTTTGACTTGAGTTTTGTGCAGGGTGAGAGAGAGGGGATTGATCTCACACACCTTACATACAGCATTAATCTCCATGATATATAAATAACTCAAAAACTTAATAACAACAAAAAATAACCCGATTAATAAATGGCCTAAGGAATTGAACAGATACTTCATAGAAGAAATACAACCAATCAACAAATATATAAAAAAAGAAGGATTTCAACATCATTAGCAACTAGAGAAATGCAAATAAAAACTACTCTGCAATGTCATCTCATCCCAGTCAGATTGGCAATTATCAATTTCACAAACAACAATAAATGTTGGTGATGATGTGAAAAAAGTAGTTGCATTCATACACTGCTGATGGGAATGCAAAATGTTGCAACAATTATGGAAAGCACTATGAAGATTCCGCAGAAAACACCATTTGACCCAGATACTCACTCCTTGGTTTATACACAAAGGACTTAAAATCAGGAAAATACAGTTATGCAGCCACATCAATGCTTATAGCAGCTCTATTCACAATTGCTAAACTATGAAACCAAACTTGGTGCCCCTCAATAAATTAATGGATAAAAATTGTGGTATAGATATATGATGGACTGTTACTCAGCCTTACAAAAAGATGATTATGGCATTTGCCAGTAAATGGATAGAACTCGAGAATATCATGCTAAGTGATATAAGCTAATCCCCAAAAAACAAAATTCAACTGTTTTCTCTGATTTGTGGATACTAATTCACATTGAGGAGGCAAGGGAAGAACAGAGTTACTTCAGATTAGGTAGAGGGTATTGAAGGGAGGGGAGGGGTATACAGATTATAAAGAGAGTACAATGAATCAAATATTATTATCCTATGTACATATTTAACTATATGACCGGTGACATTCTATATCATGTATAACCAGAAGAATGAGAAAGAATACTCCATTGTATATGATATATCAAAGTGAATTCTAATGTCATGTATAACTTATTCAATGAAATAAAATTCAAAGAACTAGAAATAAATCAAAATGACAGGGAATAAAGTTCATATCTCAATAATAACATTGAATGCAAATGAATCAATCAAAAGATGTAGACTGGCAGATTAGATTAAAAAGCAAAGTCTAACAATATCTGTTTCCAAGACACTCACATCGAAAACAAAGACAACCCGACTGAACATAAAAGAACAGCAAAAATCATTCACATTGATCTGGTAAATAAGCAGGGATTTCTATGATCATACCAGAAAAAGATTGAATTCAAGTAAACTAAATCAGTAGGGATCATGAAGTTTCTTTCATGCTGCTTAAGGGAAATATACATCAACAGCACATAACAATCACAAACCGTGGAGTATCTATGTACAAAGAAATTCCTCTCAATTTTGAGAATCAAACCGACCAAAAAACAATAACAGGTGACTTTTACTTTTCTCCCTCATCATTAGATGAATCCTCCAAACAGAAACCATAGAAGTTATGGAACTAATAACTACAATTAATAATTTAACTTTAACTGACATATATGGAATGTTTCATCCATCAAGGACGGAACACATTTCTTCTCATCAAAACACATATTCTTTCTGAAACAGACTAAATCTTAGGCCACAAATCAACTCTTAGTAAATACAAAAAGTAGAGATATTACATTGTATTCTATCAGACCATAATTAACTGAATTTAGACATCCATGACAAAATAAAAAATAGAAGCTTCTTTAACACCTGGAGATTACATAGAATGTTATTGAATAACCAATGGATACTAGAAGAAATTAGGGATGAAATTTAAAACTGCTTAGAAGTGAATAAGAATAGTGATAGAACATTTCAAAAATTCTGGGACTCTATGAAGGCAGTGCTGCAAGAAAATTGCACTGCATTAATCTCATTAAAAGAATAGAATGTCAAAGAATAAATGATCAAACATTACATATGAAAACCCTAGAAATAGAAGAAAAAATCAACTCCAAAAGCAGGACACAGGAAATAATTAAAATCAGAGATGAAATCAATCAAATTGAAAAAAGAAACAGTTCAAAAATTGACAAAACAAAAAGGTGGTTCATTGAAAAAAGTAAATAAAATTGATAAACCCTTACCCATACTAATGAAGAGAAAGAATATTCAAATTACTAAAATTTGTGAAGAAGAATTAAATATCTCCAAGCACACTACTGAAATACAGAAGATGATCAGAAGCTATTTTGAAAATTTATACTTCAATAAAATAAAAATGTCTTGATTACACAAATGTCTAGAGATATATGACCTACATAAACTGAATCAGGGAATGTACATGACTTAAACAGATCATTTTTCAGCAGTGAAATAGAAGACACCATCATAGGCTACCAATTAAGAAAAGCATAGGGGCAATGAACTCTCAGCTAAATTCAACAGGACTTTCATGGATGAAGCAACACCAGTACTCCTCAAATTATTTCATGAAAAAGAAAAAGTGGGAATCCTACCAAACTCAGTCTATGTAACTAGTATTTGTCATACGAAAACCAAATACACATCAAGGAAAGAAAACTGCAGACCAATATCCCTGATGAACATAGATGCAAAAATTCTTAACAGAGTTCTTGCAGCTAATATACAGAAATGTATTCAACTGAAAGTGTACCACAATAAAGTAGGGTTCATTCAAGAGATGCAAGATTGGATTAACATGCAGAAATCAATAAACATAATTCATCACATCAATAGACTTCAGCAATCATGTGATCATATCAATAGATACAGAAAAAGCACTTGACAAAATACAGGACCCCTCATGTTCAAAGCACTGGAAAAACTAGGGAGAGTAAGAATATACCTCAACATTTTAAGAGCTATGTATATTAAGCCCATGGCCAACATCATTCCAAATGGAGAAAAATTCAAAGCATTTCTGCTAAGAACTGAAATGAGACAAGAATACTTTCACCACTTTCATTTCTTTTATTTCACCACTTTTATTCAACATCATCCTTGAAACTCTATCCAGAGCAATTAGAGAGAAGAAAGAAATTAAAGAGAAATGAATAGGAAAAGAAGAATGAAAACTATCACTACTTGCCATTACCATGATTCTATATTTGGAAGACCCAGAAAATTTCAACCAAAAAACACGTTCTTTACGTGTAGAACTTGTAAAGGAACTCAGCCAAATAGCATCATTTAACATTAACACACATAAATCAAATGTATCCCAATCCAGCAGTGATGAATTCACTGAAAAAGAAAATAGAAAACTATCCCAAACACAATATGCTCAGAAATGAAATATTTGGAAATCAATCTAACAAAAGAAGTGAAAGACCTCTACAAAGAAAATTACAAAACTCTAAAATAAAATTGGGGAAAATCTTAGAAGATGAAAAAATCTCCCATGCTCTTGGACAGGCAGAATTAATATTGTCAAAATGGCCATACTACCAAAAGCATTATATAGATTTAGTGCACATCTATTAAAATATCAATGGCATTCTTTATATGATTAGAAAAAGCAATCATCAAATTTATTTGTAAAAGTAAGAGATCCTGAATAGCCAAAGCAATCCTTAGCAAGAAGAATGAAGCATGAGGCATCAGAATACCAGACCTTATGTTATACTACAAAGTCATAGTAACTAAAACAACATGATACTGGCACCAAAACAGGCAGTTAGACCAATAGCACAGAATAAAAGACACAATGATAAACCAACATGATACATTTATCTCAAACTAGACAAAGGTGCCAAAAAATACATTGGAGAAAAGTTAACCTCTTCAAACAATGGAATAACTGGGAATCCTTATGTAGCAAAATTAAGTTAAACCTACCCTATGTGGATCAAGGATTTGGCCTGGGATCAGAGACCTGTGCCTAACAGAAGAAAATGTCCAAATTTTCACTGTGTCAGCCTAGAACCTGACTTCCTTAACAAGACCTGCAAAGTGCAAGGAGTAAAATTAAGAATCAATACATGAGATGCTTTCATACTAAAACTTTTTCTCAGCAAGAAAAACACCAACAATGTGAAGAGGGAGCCTACAAAATGGGAGGAAATGTTTACCACATGCATCTCATATAAAGCATTACTCTCAAGGATATATATAGATTTCAAAAAACTTACCACCAACAAACGACCAAATTCAACTATGGGATAAGGAAATGAACAGTCACCACATAGAGGAAGAAAAACATTCCATTGATAAATACATGAAAAAGATGGTCAACATATCTAGTAATTAGAGAAAGGCAAATCAAAACTAGGCTGGGATTCCATCTCACTTCAGTCAGATTGGCAATTATCAGGAAAAAAATCAACAATAAATGTTGGTGAAAGTGTGGAGAAAAAGGTTCATTCATACATTGCTGGTGGAAATGCAAATTGGTGCAACCATTATGGAAAGCAGTGTGGAGATATCTCACAGAACTTGGAATGGAACCACCATTTGACCCAGATATCCTACTCCTTGCCTTATACCCAGAGAAATTACAATCATCATACTATAGTGACATAGATATGTGAAGGAAAAAACTGCTCAAATCATGATAGCCAAGCTATGTGATAAACCTAGGTGCCCTTCAAAACATGCAAGTATAGAGAAATTGTGGTATATGTACACAAAGGAATATCACTCAGCCTTTCAGAAGAGTACAATTTTGTCATTTACTGGTAAATTGATGGAACTGAAGAATATTATGCTTAGTAAAATAAGCAAATTCCAAAGAGTAAAATGGGGAATGTTTTCTCTGATATTCATACGCAAATTCAAAATAATGGCATGGGGGATAGGGAAGAATAGAGGTAATTTGGATTAGACAGAGGTGAGTGAACAGAGGAGAACTTGTATGGTGGTAGGAATGATACAATGAATGAGACATTATTACCTGATGTGCACATATGATTAGAAGACTAGTGCAACTCTACAACATGAACAGCCAGAAGAATGAAAAGTCACACTCCATTTACGTATGATGTGTCTAAATGCATCCCACTGTTATGTACAACCAATTAGAACAAATAAAAAAACATAAATTACGTGGATGACATCAAACCTATAAGCTTCTCTACAGTATAGGAAACAATCAAGAACATGAACAGAGTGTCTACAAAATGAGAGAAAATCTTTATTACTTGTACCTCAGATACACCATCAATCTCCAGGTTATACAACCACCTCAACAAACTTAACACCAAAAAAACAAACAACCCAATCAATAAATGGGCAAAGATCAGATACTTCACAGAAGAAAAACACAAATGGTCAAAATATATATATGAAAAAAAGCTCGACATGTCTAGATTTTAATGAAAATCAAATTAAAACTACACTGAGGTGCAATCTCAGTCTGGTCAGAATGGCAGTCATTAAGAAGAGAAACAAAAATATTTATTAGCAAGATGTGTGAGGAAAGGTACACTGATGCATGGCTGGTGGGACTGCAAATTGGAGCAACCACTATGAAAAAAAGTATGGAGATTCCTCAGAAAAATTGAAATGAAACCAACAATTCACCTAGCTATGCCACTCCTTGGCTTATACCCAAAGGAATTAAAATCAGCATACTACAGTGACATAGTCATATGGATGTTACAGCAGCTCAATTTGTGATAGCCAAGCTATTGAATGAACTTAGGTGCCCTTCAGCACATGAATACATTAGAAAATTGTGGCATATATACACAATAGAATATTACTCAGCCTTAAAGAAGAATGATATTATGGCATTTACTGGTAAATGCATGGAATAGCAGACCATCTTGCTACAGGAAATAAATCAGCCCCCACAAATCTAGAGGTTGAATGTTGTCTCTGATATATGGACACTAATCCACAAAAAGGGAGGTTGTGAAGGGCAAGTGTAGAAGTTTGTTGGATGAGATAATGGGGAATAAAGGGAGGGGATATGAAAATAAAAAAGAATTTAGAAGAAGGAGCAAATACAACTTTCCCATAATTACACATGAATATTTGACCAGTGTAACTATCTATCATGTTCAGCCACAGCAATGGGATCAAAATTGTAATGGATAGTACCCCATGTATGTGTAATGTTACATGTATAGTACTCCATATATATGTGTAAGTGTATGTGATTTATTGCTGTTGTTTTTGGTACAGTATATATGTGTGTGTATACATATATATATTTACATACATATAAATGTCAAAATATACCCTATTGTCATGTATATCTAAAAACAACAACAATAGCAGATCACGTACCACATAGGAAAAAAAAGATTCTTAGAAGTGAAAATCTATTACAACTTTATTAGCAATTTTATTTAGAGTTTTTTTTAAATTTTCTCAGCATTATATAAAATATTGTAATTTAAAAAAAGAATTTAGGAAGTACAAAATTGAAATGTTCAATGAGTGAAAAGGAGAAATATAAATGAATACAATAATAAAGAAAATACAAAAAGTAAAAAATTATTTCATTAAAGCCACAGATATTCTTAAAAAGAATGACTTGGAAATCCTGGAAATGAAAAACTCACTAAATCAAATAAAACCTCTTTGAGGGCATATCCAATAGATTGGACAACATAGTAAAGTCTCACCACATAAACACAAATTAGCAATCTTGAAAACAAATCCAACAATAAAGATGTTAAGATAAACTAACTAGAAGAATAAAATTCTGGTACATCATAACAGACCAAATCTAAGAATCAATGGTGTAGAAAATTTTACCAAATTCAAAATTAACAGGTGTATGTTGTTTTCAATGAAGTAAAATCAGAAAGTATTCAAAACCTCAGGGATAAGAAACATTTAGATCCCTCAAAAATACAAGATCTGAAAGATCCTCTCCAAGATGCATATGCTTAATATTTAGAAAAAGGATAGAATTTTAATTGCCACATTTAGAAGTATGCAAATTAGGATTTAAATTGTTTCTGAGACCAGACACTAAAAGCCAGAAGGGCTTTGAGTAATATATATCGAGCACGTAAGGGAAGTTTATGCTAACCAAGACTACTATAACAAGAGTAAGTATCCGTCAAAATTTATGGGGAAGAAGAAACTTCCATGAGAAGAAGAAATTAAAAGAATCCATAACCACCAGTGTGCCCTTTAAAACACAATTGATGAAGCATTTTATATAGATGTGGGTAAAAATAAAGAGTGAAAAATCCAATATGAGGATGAATTTCACAGGAATAATCAACTGAAGGAGAATCAGGTCTAGAGTAAATATTAGAAACAAGTGAAATGGTAGGAATTAAAAATCATCTCAATAAGATTAAAGTAATGGCATAAACTCTCCAACCCAAAATACAAATTGCCAGAATGGATTAAAAAATAGACACCTATATGTTGTTTACAAGAGACTTGATTTATACACAAAGACATACACAAGCTGCAGGTGAAAGGTTGGAATCATTATACCTTGGAAATGAAGAGAGAAAGCAAGCGAGGGTAGCTCTTCTCATGAGACCAAGTAGACATAAGGTGAAAATTAATCACAAGAGACACAGAAGGTCACTTCATACTGGTTAAGGGAATCATCCACAACAAGACATAATGATTATAGTTATGCTCTAAACATTGCTACATCAGCATATATTTTAAAAAATCCTACAGAATATAATGAGTCAAATAGACCATAATAGAATACTACGGGGTGTGTTCAACAGATCGCTCTCACCACTAGATAGGTCTTCCACACTTAATATAGCCACTTCAGAGCAAAAAATAAGGTTACTCAAATCAGCCTATCAGTTATCTATAGAATATTTCATCCATCAGAACATGAATTCACTCTCTTCTCAGCAGCACATAAAACTATGTGTAAAAGAGTTTGTATCTTAAGATATGAATTAAGTATTAGCACATACAGAGAAATAGAGAACATTTCTGGCACCCTAACAGGTTATGACAGAAAGAAATTAGAAATCAACAAGATCTAAAAGGGGTTGGGGCCATTCTAACACTTGGAGATGAATGAGGAAAGGATCATAGAAGAAATCACTGGAAAAACAAAAGAATTATCAGAAATGAATGAGAATAGGGATACAAGGTATCAAGATCTCTGTGACAATTTGAAGAGAGTTCTAAGAGGAAACTTCATAGTGGCGAAATCCTGTATAGAAATGAAGCCATCCCAGAGCTGCAGAGCTGCAACTTGGTAGTCTGGACTCTGTGCTGCATCTATACGGAGCCTGATACGCAAGTGCAGGACTCAGTAGTGGCAAGCAAGGGCACAGTGACCTTGCAAATAGCGACAGCCTGGCATGGGCCCAGCAGGGGTGCCTCCTCCACACAGTGTGACAGCTGGAACACAGAACATTCATGTTTGGATGGCCTAAACATCATGCTTCCCAATGATCACTGGGAAAACATCAGTGGTACAAACCTGAGTTGGAGCAGGGCAAACCAATCGTCTTAGTACTTTTGCAAATCCTGAATAGCATCAATTTGGACCAATAACATTAGTACTTTTTCAAATTAAAATTAGCATAAATTCGAATCACTAGCATAGGTACTTTTCCAAACAACAGTTAGTGTAAAATTGGACAAATAGTATAGGTAGTTTTCCAAAACATGTGTTTTTGTATGTTTCTAACATTTCTGAAAATCATTCCAAAGACTGAATTGGCCTGCACTCACAAATCACTGGCATGTTATACCTGCATTAAGTTTGATTAGTTACCCATATTTATGGTTCTGAGATACTGGCTAATAGATATTTGTGTGTATTTTTTTTTTTACAAAAAATGCATTACTCTCATGTTTATTGTTGTCTTAAATTGATCTCTACCTTATGTATGCTGCATCCAGTCATTTGCTAACAGCTAGCATGAACCTCTGGACTGCCATAATGTGTTATCTGCCAAAGTAAAAAATGACCTGATTCCAAAATCAAACTCTCGTACTACTGAGGTTCCTTAAACAACTCTCTGTAGGAAGAGCCTAACTGCCATTCCTCTTTTGCACTTTAAGTCTGAAATCACCAGAGTGATCATTGCAGTTCTTCCCAAAAGGTAGTTTGGGGAACTTCCTCAAATGGGGGAATGACGTCATCCCAGAGCAGCAGAGCAGGGTCCCACATGGTTGGAGCATAAACCATGGCCAGGCCACAACACCATGTGCCTAAGGAACACCAAGCCAGGGTTGAGTCAATCCAAGGCAAACCAATCTGTCATACCAAGGCAGCCTGGTCTGGATTTGGTGTAGAAGCCTGCTCCACTCAACACCAGAGCTGGAACACTGAGCATCCATGAACTGAGAACCTCAACCTCCTCCTTCCCAATGAACTGTGGGAAAACAGAAGTGGGGTAGACCTGAATGAGATTGCAAGTCAAACCAATGTAATTAGTATTTTCCCAAACCCTAATTAGCATATATCTAAACCAACAGTCATAGGACTGTTCCAGACTCTAATTAGCAACAATTTGGACCAATGTCTTTAACCCAAGAGGTAATAAACCTCCAGACTAGCACACTCAGGGGGCAACCCTTGTTTGGATTCCCCCTTGCCCTGCAAAAGTTCTGTTCATATTCTTCACACTTGAATATGACCTATTGATTTCACTCATGTTTTCCTTTGTCCCATGAAACTTATTCTTCAAATTCACAAGGCGAGAAGCTGGAAAGAAGCTGAAGGTGAGCTGTTAGAATCTACTGCACAATGGTGTGCACAGCCCCCCCATCCATTGCTACAAAAATGAGACCTGCAACACACCTGTCAATGGCAGTGAAGAAGAATCAGGTTTTGCCAGCTGTGACCCTCAGACATGATACCAGCAGGCATCCCCTATTGTGGATAGCTAATAACAATATAAAAGGCTTTCTTGGCTACAGAGAGTTAAAGCTTGCACAGGCCCTGCATGCAAACAAAAGCAGAGAATCCAGTTTCAGCTCTAACTCTCATTTCAGAAAGATTCAAACTAAAAAAATAATCAATGGTTACAAAACAGAACTTAGAAAAACAACAAACTAATTCCCAAATAAAAACTAAAAAATTTAAAAAAACAAAGAGCTAAAATTAATGAAATTTAGAATAAAAAAATCACTGAAAGGATTAATGCAACAGTTTGTTCACTGAAAAGATAAACATTTAAAAACCCTTAGACAAACTAACACAAAAAAGACACAGAAGATCCAAAATTGGAGATGAAATAGGAAATATTACAAGCACTGATCAATTTATAAGATATAAGAATTAAAAAGCTCTTTCAATATATATGTATTTATTTTATATACTTACATATACATATATGCATATATATGTATATACATGTATATATATATACATATATATATTCCAATAAGCAGAAAAATCTAAATTATATTTACAAACTTTTAAAAATATATTACCTCTCCCCAACTTTACCCTCGAGGATACAGAAAGTATAAAAATGGACCAATATCAACAAATGAAATTCAAGCAGGTGTTGAAAGCCTTTCACTAAAGAAAACTACAGGACCAAATGGATTCTCAGCCAAACTCAACTAGGATTTTAGAGATGAAAAATACAGGTCCTCCTCAAATTTTCCATGAGACATAAATGTAGGAAACACTTTAGAATTGATTCTACATACACAATATCATCCTGATACCAGAAACAATGATAAATCAAAGAAAGAAAACTTGAAGCCAACATCCTGATCAACATAGATACAAAAAAACTTAACAAAATATTTGAAAACTGCATTGAAATACGCATTAATTAGATAGTAAACCATGATCAAGTGGGTTTCATAATAGGGATGCAAGTTTGATTCAACATATACAAATCAGTAGCTACTAATTTACCAAACAGAATTAAGTAAAAGAATAACATCATCTCAATAAATGCAGAAAAATCATTTGACAAAATCTATCACCCATTCATAATAGTCACTAGAGAATCTAGAGAGAAAAAAAAAAACTTGCCTTAACATTGTAAAGATAATGTATGAAAATCCCAGGACAACTTCATACAAAATAAAAAAAATAATTGAAAGAATGTCCTTTACAACCAGAATAATAGGATGTCAACTCTCATCACTCCTATTCAATGTAGTTCCTGAAAGTCCAGCCAGAGTAATCAGGCAAGAGGAGGAAATTAAAGGTAGATCAATAGGAAAAAGAAATCAAATTACCTTAGTGTGCTGATGGCATGATCCAATATCTAGGGAACCAAAAAAACAAGACATCTCGGGCTGAAAAACATTCAGCAGACTTGCAGGTACAAGTTTAATATACATAAATCAAATGCTTTCCTATATTCCAATAATGAATCTACATAAAAAGAAATAAAACTACTCCATTCAAAATTACTTCTTTTGATTTCCGAATGTTGAACCAACATTGCATCCCCAGGATGAAACCCACTTGATCATGGTGCACTATCTTTCTAATATGCTTTTGTATGAGATTTGCTAAAATTTTGTTAAGAATTTTTGCATCTGTGTTCATTAGGGATATTGGTCTGAAATTTTCTTTCTTTGATGTGTACTTCTCTGGTTTTGGTATCAGAGAGATATTAGCTTCATAGAATGAGTTTGGAATGATTCCCTCCTCCTCCATTTCATGAAATATTTTGAGGAGTATTGGAATGAGCTCTTCCTTGAAGGTCTTGTAGAACTCAGCTGTGTATCTGTCTGGTCCTGGACTTTTCTTTGTTAGTAAGCTATTGATGATTTCTTCTCTTTCATTGCTTAAAATTGATCTATTTAAGATGGGTATGTCCTCCTGATTCAGTTTGGTTGGCTCATATGCCTCTAGAAACCTATTGATGTCTTCCAGGTTTTCTATTTTGTTGGAGTATAAATTTTCAAAATAGTTTCTGATTATGGTTTATATTTCATTAGAGTCTGTTGTGACATTTCCTTTTTCATCACGAATTTAGTAATTTGAGTTTTCTCTCTCCTCTTCGATAGTGTGGCTAAGGGTTTATCAATTTTGTTTATTTTTTCAAAGAACTGACTTTTTGTTTTGTCAATTCTCTGAATTGTTTCTTTTTATTATTATTTTAATTTATTTAATTTTGATTCATTGAACACAAATGGAGTACAGCTATTGTTTCTCTAGTTGTACACAAAGTAGAGTCACACCACCCATGCATTCATATGTGTACACAGGGTGAATTGTTTCTTCATTTCAATTTCACTGATTTCAACTCTGATTTTAATTATTTCCTGTTATCTAATACTTTGGTGATGTACTGTTCTTCTTTTTCTAGGGCTTTAAGTTGTAATGTGAGGTCATTTATTTGTTTACTTTTCATTCTTTTATTGAATGTGCTCCATGCATTGAATTTTCCTCTTAGCACTGCTTTCATAGTATCCCAGAGATTTTGATATTTTGTATCATTGTTCTCATTGATCTCTAAGAAGTTTTTTTTTTATTTCTTCTCTGATGTCTTCTGTTACCCATGCATCATTCAACAGCATATTATTTAATCTCCACGTGCTGGAATAGTTTCTGCTTTTAATTTATCACTGATTTCTAATTTCATTCCAATGTAGTCTGATAGAATACAAGGTAGTATCTTTATCTTTTTGTACTTGCTAAGAGTAGCTTTGTGGCATAACACATGGTCTATTTTAGAAAAGGAACCATGTGCTGCTGAGAAGTAAGTGTATTCACTTCTTGATGGATGAAATATTCTACATGTCTGTTAAGTCTAAATTAGTGATTGTGTTATTGAGTTCTATAGTTTCTTTGTTCAGTTCTTGCTTGGGAGATCTGTTCAGTAGTGAGAGGAGTGTGTTAAAGTCACCCAGTATTATTTTTGTTGTGATCTATTTGGTTCCTGGAGTTGAGAAGGATTTGATTGACATACATGGATGTGCCATTGTTTGGGGCATAAATATTTATGATTGTTATGTCTTGCTGATTTATGCTTCCCTTAAGGAAAATCAAATGTTCTGCACTATCCCATCTAATATTGGCTTGAAGTCCACTTTTTCTGATATGAGGATTGAAAGCCCTGCTTTTTTTACTGAGTCCGTGTGCATGATATGTTTCTCCCCATCCTTTTGCCTTTAGTCTGTGAGTATAATTTTCTATGAGATGCATCTCTTGGAGGCAGCATATTATTGGGTCTTTCTCTTTAATCCAATCTGCCAGTCTATGTCTTTTGATTGATGAGTTCAGGCCATTAACATCCAGGGTTATCATTGAGATATGATTTGTATTCCCAATCATTATGGCTTATTTTTGGTTTTTGACTTAGTTTCCCCTTTATTTGGCTATTTGTTTAGTGTAGCTCCTCCCTATGCTGGTTTACATTGTTGATCTTCATTTCTTCCTCATGGAATATTTTGGTGAGAATGTTCTGTAGTGCTGGCTTTCATTTGTAAATTCCTTTAGCTTTCCTTTATCATGGAAGGATTTTATTTCTTCCTCAAATCTGAAGGTGAGTATTGCTGGGTATAAGATTCTTGGTTGGCATCTATTCTCTTTCAGGGCTTGGAATATATTATTCCAGGCTCTTTTTGCTTTTAGGGTCTGTGCTGAGAAATCTGCTGATAACTGTATTGGTTTTCCCCTAGTGTAATCTGAAATTCAACCAGAATATTTCTAGAACTCATAAACAAGTTCAGTAAAGTAGGAGGATACAAAATTAATGCTCATAAATCAAAGACATTTTTAATTCATAAGTGATGCATCCTCTGAGAGAGAAATTAGGAAAACTATACCATTCACAATAGTCTCAAGAAAAATAAAATACTTGTTAATCAATCTAAAAAAAGAGGTGAAAGACCTCTACAAAGAAGATAGCTTTGTATAAAAAGAAAGAAGGCCTCTCTTCTAATAAGAACTACAGAACACTAAAGAAGGAATTTAAAGAAAGTCTAAGTAGATGGAAGGACCTCCCATGTTCTTGGAAAGGCAGAATTAATATTGTCAAAATGACCATACTACCAAAAGCACTATACAAATTCAATGCAATTCGAAGTAAAATCCCAATGATGAACCTCATAAAAATAGAGCAAGCAATCATGCAATTCATTTGGAGGAATAAGAGACCCAGAATAGCTAAAGCAATTCTTAGCAAGAAGAGCGAAGCAGGGGGTATCACAATACTGGACCTTCAACCATACTACAGAGCAATAGTAGCAAAAACAACATGCTATTGGCACCAAAATAGACAGGTAGATCAATGGTGCAGAACAGAGGACACGGAGACAAACCCATAAATACAGGTATTTCATACTTGACAAAGGAGTCAAAAGCATACAATGGAGAAAAGATAGCCTCTTCAACAAATGGTGCTGGGAGAACTGCAAATCCATATGCAGCAAAATGAAATTAACCCATATCTCCCACCCTGTACAAAACTCAAGTCAAAATGGATCAAGGACCTAGGAATTAGACAGAAACCCTGCACCTACTAGAAGAGAAATAGGTCCAAATCTTAATCATACTGATCTAGGACAAGATTTCCTTAACATGAGTTCCAAAGAACAAGAAATAAAAGCATGAAACAATGATTGGGATAGAATCAAACTAAAGAGCTTTTTCACAGCAAAGGAAATAATCAGCAATGTGAAGAGAGAGCATTCAGAGTGGGAGAAAATCTTTGCCACACACATTTCAGATAGAGCACTAATCTTCAGAATATACAACATACTCTAAAATCTTTACACCAAGAACACTAATAATCCCATCAATAAATGAGGCAAGGAAATGAACAGACACTTTACAGAAGGTCTACAAGCAATCAACAGATTTATGAAAAAATGTTCAACATCCGTAGTTATGAGAGAAATGCAAATCAAAATCACCTTAAGATTTCATCTCACACCAATTAGCATGTCTTTTATTAAGAATACAGCAACAACATGTGCTGGCAAGGATGAGGGTTCACTCATACATTGCTGGTGGGAGTGCAAGTTGGTGCAGCCACTCTGGAAAGCAGTGTGGAGATTCCTTAGAAAACTTGGAATGGATCCACCATTTGACTCAGCTATCCCACTCCTTGGCCTATACCCAAAGGACTTAAAATCCGATTACTACAGTGATGCAGCCACATCAAGGTTCATAGCTGCTCAATTCTCAATAGCTCGATTGTGGAACCAACCTAGGTGCCCTTCAATAGAAGAACTGATAAAGAAACTGTGGTATATATAAAAAGTGGTATATGACTCAGCCATAAAGAAGAATAAAACTATGGCATTTGTAGGTAAATGGATGATGTTGGAGACTGTCAAGCTAAGTGAGATTAGCTAATCCTCAAAATCCAAAGGCTGAATGATCTCTCTAATAAGTGAATGATGATGCATAATGCTGGGTAGAAGAGAGGCAAGAATGGAGAAAGAACAGATTGCATAGAGGGAAGGGAGGGGTGAGTCAGCTTGTGTGGGTAAGAATAATAAGAGAATGAGACAGACATCATTGCCCTGTGTACATGTATGAATCCATCATCTGTGGATGGTGTCTCTACTTTGTGTACAACCAGAGAAACAGCTGTACTCCATTTGTGTACAATGAATCAAAATAAATAAATTTTAAAATATTTCCTCCACAATGATGTAATTCTTAGGAATAAATTTAACCAAGGAATTGAAAACCTCCAGAGTGAATGTGAAAAAGGACTGAAGGAAGAAATTGATGACTTTAGAAGTGGGAAACACCCCCATGAATAGGTAGAAGTAATATTTCAAGAAAGCATTATTGTGAGAAGTTTTATACAAATTTGATATAATTCTCACTTAAAATACTAATGACATTATTCAGAAAACAGGAAGGAAAATCATTCATACAGTTAAAAAAATAGAACCATAATAGCCAAAGGTATCCTGATTCAGAACAGTGGTATGAGAGGCATCACAATATATGATCTCAAATTATACTACACAACTATAGAAACAAAGACAGAAAGGTAACTGGCATCAGAACAGACACGCAGCAAACAATAAAATAGAAGAATAAGACAAAAATCCAGATGAATGCAGTTATCTCACATTTTATAATGTTGTGAAAACCAAACCTTGGAGAAAAATTATGCTTCTTAACAAGTAGGGTGAGGGACATGACAATCCATAGAAGGAAACTGAATCAAAGTTCCTGTCTTTCACAGTGCAAAAAAATCTAATAATTGATAAATGATCTAGTAATTACACCAAAATCCTGTCAATGCTAAAAGAAATTATAGAGTTAGATATTCAAAAATATGGGGCCAGGCTCCAACTTCCTTGGCAGGACTCATAAGAGTGGAACATTCAAATCCAAGTAGGAGAACATCAAATTGAAAATCTGCACAGTGAGGTAAATCATTAAGAGTGGGAAGAGAGAGCCTAAAAATGTGAGAAAATCTTTGTCAACAACTCCTCCAACAATATTAGTAAAAAAAATTAATTAAAAATCAAATCACCAAGAAAACAAATAAACCAAAAAATGAGTCAAAGTACCAAATAGACATGTCACAAAAGAAGAAATACAAATAACCAAGAATGACGTGTGAAAGATGATCATCATCTCTACCTACTGAAGAAATGAAAATGAAAAATACATTGAGATTTTGACTCAATCCATTTAGAATGGCAATCATTAAGGACACAGAAAAATGAGAAAATACTGCTGAGAATGTGAGGGAGAGGATAATGTATCATTGCTTGCTGGATTGCAAGGGAGTATAAAGATCTTGTAAGGAAGCATGGAAATTCCTGAAAAGATAATGAATGGAGCCATATGATGGGGTCCCCTAAAATTTATCACAAAACCTACAATAAGCATTCTGTAGTGTCACAGACTCTTCCATTTTTGTATTAGTGAAAATCGGGATTCTCACATTATGGAACCCACCCAGGTCCTATGAGTACATAAACGGATAAAGAAAATGTGGTATGTAGCACAGGTGAGTTATCATAGTCATTAAAAATGAAATCATTGCATTTTTGTATTCATGTATGGAACTGGAAAATAGCAGGATAAGTGACATAAGAAAAACTCAAATTCAAAAGTAAAATATTTCATCTTCCAGATATAATCAAGAATTAAATAAGTGAAGAAAGGAGGTATCCTGGTAAAAATAGAAGGGACTTCAGTAGAGTAGAAAAAGTGGATTGAGGGGAAGGAGGGAGAAAATGTAAAAGCAAATAACAGCAAAATGCAACTGATGAGCTTATGCATACTTGAGTATACCAGAGTAAAGCTCATGTTGAAGTATATCTGCAAGTTTCCAATGAGAGGAACAGATAAAGACATGCAATCAAGTGAAGTGGAAGAAGGGAAATTGGGCTAGGGAGGAAGACAGGTTAAGAAGAACTATGTGGGATTACAATGGAGAAAATCCATGTCAATTGAGTTGAGATTAGATCAAAATGAATCTCATTTTATGTGTAATTATAGTGCAGTATTAAAGACACTTTTAAAAGATGTGTAAAATGGAATTTTAAAATGTGTGCCATAGCATCATCTGCTGAATTTCTCCAATTTTTAGAAACATAGAATGAAATGTGCATATCATGACCAAAAATAAGTAGAATACAGTAAGATATGTTGAAACGGTTTACAAATTAAGGAATTCCAAATTTTTGTTAGAAATTAGATATCTGAGAGTCCCTAATACAAATAGACTGTCCCATCAAATATTCAGAAAACCAGGCAGTTCCCCCAAGTATGTGTCAATCAGGCATTGTGAAACAAAGGTATTCTCACCCACAAAGACCAGGTTCCTGTAGGTCTCCAGCATCACATCCTTGTACAAAGCCTGCTGAGCAGGGTCTAGGCACTTCCACTCCTCCTTGGAGAATTCTATGGCCACATCCCTGAATGTCAGTGCACCCTGGGGGAAAAAAAAATCACACTTTGGTCATGAGTCCTGGCGCACAGAACATTACTCCCCCAACATGAGATGAGAAGATGAAGGAACAATGTAGAATCCATGTTGTGACTTTGATGTGAAATGTTTCCTCAGGTCCTGTATTTCAGGTGTAGTACCCAAGGCAGCAGTGTTCAAAGGGGAGTCGTGGTGAGGTGACTGGATCACTGGGGCTCTACCATGTAACTGGTCCATTGATGGATTAAAAATCAGTGGGATATATGGAGATAACAGAAACTTAGGAGGTGGGACTTAGTTAGAAGGATGTACCTGAGGGGATTTTTTGAATGGTATTTTTGTTCCTGGTCCTTCCTTACTCTCCCCTCAATATCTTTTTCCATGAACCATGAGATAAGCAGTTCTGTTTCATGATGGCTCCCTTCCTTGATGTTCTGCCTCAACACAGGCATCCAAGAAATGGAGATGAACGTGCAATGATACTAGGAAACAGAGTGAAGTAAAGATACCTTCATTCAATTGATATTTCTAAGGTATTTTGTTATGGTGATGGAAAGCAGACTACAACACTTAGTGCCCTGAATAATTAAAAGATACATTTAATGCAGTTAGAGTCTCCAATGCACTACATAAAGACATAAAATGGGGATGACATCCCATCTTCAAAATCAGCTTTAATCTTAGGATCTTATAAAATATGAAATATAAAACTAAGACTTCAACACTGGATTGTATTACCTGAAGATTATTTTTATATCATACAGGATCCATTGGGCAGGTGGAAAAGTCAAGGTCAGTTAGAAATGTTGTTTTCCAGCATCCATACATGTTCAAAACACTAGGAAAACTAGGAATAGATGGATCATATTTCAACATTGTAAAAGTTACATAATTAAATCCAAGGCAAATAGTTTTCTAAATGGAAAAAAGTGAAAGCTTTCCCTCTAAAAACTTGAGCAAGGATGGGATACATTCTTCTGTCACTTCCATTTAACATAGTCCTTGATACTCCAGCCAGATAAATTAGGAAAAATAAAAAAGTTAAATGGATATGAGTAGGAAAAGAAGAGCTCAAATCTGCCTGTCAATGATATGATCCTATATTTTGAAGACCCAAAACCTCCACCAGAAAAGTTCTAGAACTCATAAGCAAATAGAGGAAAGCAGCAGAATATAAATATAACACCCATAAACCAATTGCACTAATTTACTCCAGTGATGAAACAGCTGAAGGACAAATTAGGAAAACTATCCCATTCAAAGAGCCTCAAAAATACATAGGAATCAATCTAACAATAAAGGTAAATGACCTCTACAATGAAAATTACAGAACATCAAGGAAGAAATTGAAGAAGATCTTAGATGATGGAAAGATCTCCCATGTTTCTTGATCAGGAGAATTATTATTTTCAAAATGTCCATAAAATCAAAAACACCATGAAGATTCAATAATATTCTTATTAATATCCCAATGGCATTTTTCATAGAAATAGAAAAGTCAGTAATAAAATTCATTTGGAAAAGTAAGAGACCCAGATTAGACAAAACAATGATTACTGAGAAAACTGAAGCAGGAGGTACCACAATACCTGACCATAAAATAGGCTACAGACCTATAGTAACAAAGTTGCAAGGTATTGGCAAAACAAATATGAAGACCAATTAAACAGAACAGAAGGCATAGAAACATATCCACATAAATATAGTTATCTCATACTAGACAAAGATGCCAAAAACATATATTGGAGAAAAGATAACCTCCTCAACCAGTGATGCTGGAAAACTGTAAATCCATATGTAGCAGAATGAATTCTAACACCTAGCTCTCACCCTCCACAAAACTCAACTCAAAGTGGATCAAAGACACGGCGCTGCAGCTCCAGGTGAGATTTGGCCGGGAGCGGAGCTGCTTGCCAGCTCCAGTGGGGAATTTGGGCCCGGTGGGCACCATTCTACAGCTTCCCTGGCGGAGAGACTCCATCTTCAGCTGTCTGAGCCCTCGGACCTAAGCTCAGCCCTTCCCACGGGGACACGGTGCTGTGGCTCCAGTTGAGATCTGGCTGGGAGCGGAGCTGCCTACAGGCTCCAGCAGGGAATTTGGGCCCAGCAGTGCCATTCTACAGCTTTCCTGGCAGAGAGACGCCATCTTCAGCTGTCTGAGCCCTCGGACCTAAGCCCACCCCTTCCTGCGGGGACACGATGCTGCAGCTCCAGGTGAGATTTGACCGGGAGCAGAGCTGCTTGCTGGCTCCAGCGGGGAATTGGGGCCCAGCAGCACCATTCTACAGCTTCTCTGGTGGAGAGACTCCATCTTCAGCTGTCTGAGCCCTTGGACCTAAGCTCAGCCCTTCCCACAGGGCCACGGCGCTGCGGCTCCAGGGCCACGGTGCTGCGTCTCCTGGTTGCCTCTGCCCAGAAGCATTGATCATTCCCAACCTGGAGGTTGTGAGACAGCAGCTATCTTGGGTCACCACTTGATCAAGCACCCCTCAAACATCTGGTGAGTTACTGGAAATCTGCAGGGACGCCCTAAGCCTTTACAGGGAAATTGAAATCCCTCTGATTTGCTACTAGAGAGGAAGATACATGAGCAGCATGAGAAAACACGGGAAGAAAGTGTCCCAAACAAACCTAGATGATACATCAAGAGATCCCAAAGATAGCATGGTAGAAGGAATGACAGAAATGGAGTTCAGAATGTTCATAATTAAAATGATCCGAGAAGAGAATGAGGTGATGAGAGAGCAGATTCAGGCTATGAATAATCAGCTAATAGAGCAATTGCAGGAAGCAAAAAATCATTTCAATAAAGAGATAGAAGTTCTGAGAAAAAAACAAACAGAAATCCTTGAAGGAACCAAGGAAATGAAGGAAACAATCAACCAAGTTAAAAACTCAATAGAAAGCATAATTAATAGAATAGATCACTTGGAAGACAGAACCTCAGACAATGAAGACAAAATATTTAATCTTGAAAACAAAGTCGAACAAACAGAGAAGATGGTTAGGTATCATGAACGAAACCTCCAAGAAATATGGGACGTAATGAAAAGACCAAATTTAAGAGTTATTGGGATTGAGGAAGGCACAGAGATACAAACCAAGGGTATGAACAATCTGCTCAATGTAATAATATCAAAAATTTCCCAAATATGATGAATGAGATGGAAAATCAATTACAAGAGGCCTACAGGACACCAAACGCACAGAATTTCAACAGATCCACACCAAGGCACATTATGATGAAAATACCTAACATACAAAACAAAGATAGAATTTTAAATGCTGCGAGAGAAAAGCAGCAGATTACCTACAGGGGGAAACCAATATGGATATCAGCAGATTTCTCAGCCCAGACTCAGTTCCAGGCAAGAAGGGCCTGGAACAACATATTTCAAGCTCTGAAAGAAAATGGATGCCAACCAAGAATCTTATACCCAGCAAAACTTACCTTCAGATTTGATGATGAAATAAAATCCTTCCATAATAAACAAAAGCTTAAAGAATTCACAAAGAGAAAGCCTGCCCTACAGAACATTCTCAACAAAATATTCGAAGAGGAAGAAATGAAAAATAACAATCTCGGTCACCATGTGGAGGAACTACCCTAAAGAAAGAGACAATCAAAGGACAAACAAAGTTAAGCTAAAAACCCCAAAAAAGCTAAAATGACGGGAAATACAAGTCATATCTCAATAATAATCCTGAATGTAAACGGCCTAAACTCATCAATCAAAAGATATAGACTGGCAGACTGGATTAAAAAGAAAGACCCAACAATATGCTGCCTTCAAGAGACTCATCTCATAGAAAAACATGCCCACAGACTAAAGGTGAAAGGTTGGGAAAAAGCATACCATGCACACGGACTGAGCAAAAAAGCTGGGGTTTCCATTCTCATTTCAGATAAAGCAGACTTCAAGCCAAAGTTAGTCAATAGGGATAAAGAAGGACATTTCATACTGCTTAAAGGAAGCATAAATCAGCAAGACATAACAATCATAAATATTTATACACCAAACAATGGTGCATCCATGTATGTCAATCAGATCGTCCTCAATTTCAGGAATCAAATAGACCAAAACACAATAATACTCGGAGACTTTAACACTCCTCTCTCACCATTGGACAGATCCTCCAAGCAAAAATTGAACAAAGAAACCATAGGACTCAATGACACAATCGCTAATTTGGATGTAACAGACATATATAGAATATTCCATCTATCAAAAAGTGAATACACTTTGTTCTCAGCAGCACATGGGTCATTTTCTAAGATAGACTATATGTTATGCCACAAAGCTACTCTTAGCAAATACAAAAACATAGAGATACTACCTTGTATACTATCAGATCATAATGGAATGAAATTAGATATCAATGATAAAGTTAGAAACAGAAACTACTCCAAGACCTGGAGATTAAATAATATGCTATTGAATGATACATGGATAACAGAAGACATTAGGGGAGAAATTAAAAGATTCTTAGAGGTCAACAAGAACAAAGATACAACATATCGAAATCTCTGGGATACTATGAAAGCAGTGCTAAGAGGAAAGTTCATTGCAGGGATTGCATTTAATAAATGAATGAAAAGTCAACAAATCAATGACCTCACATTACAGCTCAAAGCCCTAGAAAAAGAGGAACAGATCATCACCAAAAGTAGAAGAAGACAGAAAATAATCAAAATCAGAGCTGAAATCAATGAAATTGAAACAAAAGAAACAATTCAAAAAATTGACAAAACAAAAAGTTGGTTCTTTGGAAAAATTAACAAAATTGATAAACCCTTAGCCGCGCTAACGAAAAAAA
>JAJEJO010049315.1:48055-109063 GCA_020662805.1 Glaucomys volans
TACAGGTATCTCATACTTGACAAAGGAGGCAAAAACATGCAATGGAGAAAAGACAGCCTCTTCAACAAATGGTGCTGGGAAAACTGGAAATCCATATGCAGCAAAATGAAACTAAACCCATATCTCTCACCCTGTACAAAACTCAACTCAAAGTAGATCAAGGACCTAGAAATCAGACCAGAGACTCTGCACCTAATAGAAGAGAAAATAGGTCCAAATCATCATCATGTTGGCCTAGGAACAGATTTCCTTTACATGACTCCCAAAGCGCAAGAAATAAAAGCACGAATCAATGATTGGGATAGAGTCAAACTAAAAAGCTTTTTCTCAGCAAAGGAAGCAATCAGCAATGTGAAGACAGAGCCTTCAGAGTGGGAGAAATTCTTTGCCACACACACTTCAGATAGAGCACTAATATCCAGAATCTACCAAGTACTCAAAAATCTTTACAACAAGAACACTAATAACCCAATCAATAAATGGGGCAAGGAAATGAACAGACACTTTATAGAGGAAGATCCTTAGAAAACTTGGAATGGATCCACCATTTGACCCCGCTATCCCACTCCTTGGCCTATACCCAAAGGACTTAAAATCAGATTTCTACAGTGATGCAGCCACATCAATGTTCATAGCTGCTCAATTCACAATAGCTAGATTATGGAATCAACCTAGATGCCCTTCAGTAGATGAATGGACAAAGAAACTGTGGTATATATACACAATGGAATATTACTCAGCCATAAAGAAGAATAAAATTATGGCATTTGTAGGTAAATGGATGATGCTGGAGACTGTTATGCTAAGTGAGATCAGCCAATCCCCAAAATCCAAAGGCCGAATGGTCTCTCTGATAAATGAATGATGATGCATAATGCGGGGCGAAGGGTGGCAAGAATGGAGGAAGGATAGATAGCATAGAGGGAAGGGAGGGGTGGGGGTGGGTGGGGGGTAAAAATAATAACAGAATGTGTGAAAGATACCATTGCCCTGTGTATGTGCATGAACACAGATGGTGTGACTCTACTTTGTGTACAACCAGTGAAACAATAGCTGTAGTCCATTTGTGTTCAATGAATCAATAAGTAAATAAAAAAAGCAAAAAAACAAAGACCTAGGTACTAGACTAGAAACTTTGCACCTACTAGAAGAAAATATGGATCCAACACTTCAACATGTCAGCTTAGGAACCACCTTCCTCAACAAGACCCCTAAAGTGCAAGAAGTAAAATTAAAACTCAATAAATGGGATGGTATGAAATTGAAAATCTTCTTCCCAGCAAGCAAAGAAAACAATCATGAATGTGAGCAGTGAGTCTACAGAATGGGAGAAATTCTATGCCATGTGCCCCTCATATATGGCATTAATTCCTGAAAGTACAAATTCCTCAAAAACGTTGAGACCAAAACTACAAATAACCCAATCAATAAATGGACAAAGGAACTAAACAGATATTTCTCAAAAGAAGAAATATGAAGAATCAACAAATACATGGTGGAAACATGTTCAGCATTTCTAGCAATTAGAGAAAGGCAAGTTAAAAGCACACTGAGATTTCCCTTCACTCTAGTAAGAATAGCAATTATCAACAATATAAGTAGCAAAAAATATTGGTGAGATGTGGGGAAAGGATACATTCAAAAATTGCCACTGAGACCACAATTCAGTGCAACCACTCTGAAAGCAGTATGGAGATGCATCAAAAAACAAGGAATGGAAGCACCATTTGACCTGTTTTTGTCACTTCCTGGTATGTATCCAAGGGATTTAAAGTATGAATACTACAGTGACACAGCCATATCAATGTTAGTTGCAGATAATTCACAATAGCTAAGATACAGAACGAGCCTATGTGCCCTTCAATAGATGAATGCATAAAGAAAATGTGGAATATATGCACAATGGAGTTTTACTCAGCCACAAAAAATAAAAACTTTATGACATTTGCTGGTAAATGGATGGATCTGGAGACTATTGTGATAACTGAAGTTGGCCAATCACAAAAGTACCACAAAATGAAGTGTTTTTTGATATGTGGATGCTAACCCAAAACAAGTGGGAGGAGAAAAATCGATAGAATTTGGACTCAAAAAAGGAAATGATGGAAGGGAAGGGAAAAAGGAATAGGAACCTTCTCATGCACATATATAAATACAATATAGTGAGTTTCCACATCATGTTTATCCACAAGAGTTTGCTTCTAATTAGAATAAATTATACTCATTGTTTGCATAAATAGATCAAAATTGACTCCACTGTCATGTGTGACTAAACTGAACAAGTTAAAAAACTTAAAAAAACATTGTTCTCAAATATTAATGTGCATGTGAATCCACGGTAATTTAAAATGCAGATTCACTTCATAGGCATGCTTTGCTGTGCCTAGCATTCACATTGCTAACAAGCTCTCTAGTTGTTAGCACCCAGCTCCACATTTCCCCAAGATTTTTTTTATTGATAGAAAAATAACAATCTCTCATGTGAGGAAAACATCCTCCCACAAAAGAAACAGACATACCATCCACAATACAAGAGAAAATTTAGCCTATAAATTCTGCATATTAATGTGTGTTCCATTTTAAAAGATCCTTAGCTGGGTGTGCTTGCACATGCCTGTAATTCCAGCACAGCAGGATGTTGAGACAGGTGGACTGCAAGCACAAGGTCAACCTCTCAGCATCTCAGCCAGACCCTATTTCAAAATAAACATTAAAAAGTTTTGGGGATGCAGCTCAGTGGTAAAGAACCCCTGGGATTAATACTCACTACTAAAAAAAAAATTCCTGTCATGAAAGTGCACTTTTCAACATAGCACATCATTAGCCAGACGCCAGCATAGACTCTCACAGAACATGCAAACAATGTAGATGAACAGTGGAAAATTGATATTAAAAGAGTGAACCATAAGCTGGATCCACTCTTCAAACATCCATTTTATGCAATGTTTAGGCCAAATGTCCATCATGATATGCATTGTCTACCATGTTTCAATATTTGGTCTTTCCTTAGGACTTGAGAAAGTCTCTTTTAATTCCCCTTTTTCATAAATTTCTGAGGTAATCTAGGCAGGAAATTCCATCACTTGACAATGTGCATTTTCCTAAGGCTTGCAGACCAAGAGCCCATGAAGCACCCACAGGGAATCTAGATGCTAGGTGTTCATCACTGAGGTCTGAGGACTCAATTGCATTCCAAGTAGGAGCTGGGTAGCAATGTATTTCCATTTTCACCTGTCCTCCTACAAGCATTTTATCTCATGAATTCATGGTGAGAATTTTCCTGAAGGAAAGAAACTGCAGTGTAGTAGAGAACAAGAGCAGGCTTTGCTATGTGGGGATGAATTGACCAGCAGTAAGTTTGGGTCATGGGATTTGACTCAGTGGTAGAGGGATAGTCCAGCACAAGTGAGGTCCTGAGTTTAATCCCCATCTCTGCAAAAAGGATGAATACTATATAAATATAAGTGGAAGCCTTGACTGCAATGAAAAGAAAGATAGAAAGAAGCCATTGGAAGCAGATAGTATGCATAAATATCAGAAGCAGATAAGAAAGTTGTAAATATGTAACACCCCAGGAGGAAAACTGAAAATGGGCACTGACCTGGGACAAACTAACCATAGGGGCTGTCATTTCTCCCTCTTCCTCCTACTGCTCTGCGTTTCCTTCTCAAGTGAGATTACCTTCACAAATAACACCTTCCTCTTCAGATTCTTTTAAAGGCATCAGCAAACCCCCTACACCTGCTCCCACCACACCCACACTACAAGACTATTGCTGAGCAGAGAAGGACACACTGCCCTCTCCTTTCTCACAGCCGTGATCCCCTCTGTACAGAAAAATTTATAAATTTCCCATTATTGACTTCATCTGTCCGCTCCTGCCTGAGAAACCAAAAATTTCTGCTACAGAAATTGCACTATGGACTGTACAGACCTTCCCCCAACACAGCCAAGCACAGCAGGTCCTCTTACTATTTCAAAAAAGGGAAGTTAAACTCAAGTCTACTAAATGTAGCCAGAAGCCCTTGTGGTTGACCTTCACCTGGCAGTTAATTAAGTCAACAATTGTGATTCAATCCAGATTAATAGACTGAATCTGTGGTAGTGGTACAGCTGAAATTATTTCCTACAATTGGCCATTAATCCTAATGGTAACCCTGGCTGAGACCAATTAGGAATGCTGTGCCTCTGGAGCATCCACATGCTCATCAATCATGTGGTGTCCATGGTCCTTTTTACCATCCAATGATTCTGCAGGTTTGGAATGAAGCCCATGAGTTGTTTTTGTAAACAGTTCTCAGTTAATGATGCTCATTTCTCACTGGTCTAATTGTCAGTAGCAGGAAGCTTAATTAAACAGACACAGCCAGCATGTTCCCCTCATGCAAATATGTCCTCTGAAGAAAAGATATACACTGTTGTTTCCCAATGAAGACCACTAGTCATCATCCTGAAATGCCACATTTTTGTTGGACCCTAAACTTCACAAAATACTGGAAATGGTAATTTTTTTAAAAGAAAGTGTGCTTTTGGACAACAATCATGCCTAACTTCAGTAATGCAAAGCTTTCTGAGCATTCCCTGTATGAACACAGGATGTTAGAGTGCACTCAACTGACATCTGGAATGTTCTGAATTAATCAGCACAAAACACTTAGAGGTGGGTACTAATTCTCTTATAATTCTTATGATAGGCTTCACATTTTATTTACTATGCTGTCATTGGTATGCATAAAGTAAATTGAATAAAAGGTAAATGTGAATGTGAAGATACAGTAATAAGGATACAATTCAGTGACTTCTCAAAATTTATTTCTTATTTGGCATAATATTTATATATACTTCTGTGGTACAATATGGTGTTTTGATTTCCTGTGTATTAGTAAGGAATATTCCTAGTCATTTGCATATCTCTCACCTTAAATTTACCATTTCTACATTTACTATGGTTTGCTTTGTGCATTATTATATGTTCTAGTGGGGCATGCTATGATATCTTCATATATGTACAAAGAATGATGTGCTCCAATACATTCCCCACTACTTCCTTTCCCATCCCCAACTTCCTTCCCTATTGCCCAGCCTCCACAATTCTGGTGCATTATCAATTTTCATGAAGTCAGTTTCATTTTGATATGCTTATATACATATAGCATAATTTTTCTTCCCATATCCCTCCCTCATTTCTTATGCATTAAGCCCTATCTCTTCTCTAGTGATCTCCCTTCTTTTGTGTGAGATTCCCCCATTTTATTTCCTTTTTTCACTTTCGATTCTACATGAGAAACAACCCTCTACTATCTAGTATATAAACAATTATCTGCCAAAAATTGCAGAAAGTCATTTAGAACTTTTTAAAATCAGCAGAGGCATCCAAGACAAACATATGAAAAGATAGTTTTCATATAAACCAGAAATTAATTCACTGAGAAAGAAATCAGGAAAATAATGTTCGTAAGAGTACCAAGAGACATTCATATTTACATCAAAACTAAATTACATCAAAATAAATTGGCATCCCTCTTTACCTCAGTTAGTGTGATGACAATATACAATTAAAAGATACAAAATGATGATGAAAATGTGGAGAAAAGGGGCCTATACACTATTGCCTTTGTGAAAACTAAAAGAGACAGATATGATTTTGCATTGTTGCGGATTATAACAGCAACAAGAAGAACCATATAGAACATGGAAGTGCAGTGTTACATTTCCAGAGTACAGCCCAGCCCGTCCTCCTAAAATCAGTATAGTAAAATTAGGAGAAACTTTCCAGTCATTTCTTGTTCTTCAGGATAGACAGAGAATATTTGGATAATGTGTGTGCACTCTCAGTCTTCTGGGAGGTTTTCTAAAGACTTTTGTCCTGACATGGTGTTCTTAAAGGAAAAGTGGTATAGTTGAATGATGGGTTTGGTCAGCTGAAACAGAAGATAAATGATTCTTACAGCAACCAAGACAGGTCTGGTGGAGAAGTTTATGTAACCTTAAGAAAAAAACAAATGTAACCATTTGCAAATGGAAAAATACAAACAAAATCCAGGAAGACACATCCTGAAAACAGATATAAGAGGCACAAAAAATCTCCTGCATGGCTGACTGATGTATATCTTGCCTGTATGAAGCAGATCCATAAACTATTGCTCTAAAGAGTAACACTTTGTTATTTATCTTTTCATTGACAAGTAAACACACATGTATTTTTATGCAGAAGTAATTCATTTCCAATTAAAATGCAGAAATTGTTTAAAGGAATCTTACAAAAAGAAAATTGTGGGAGGATGTGCCATGGGATGACAGGTGTTGGGGGGCTCCCTGGGGTGCTGATGGAGGAGGAAAAGGGAGTGTCAGTGTTTAAGGGCAAACGAGGAAGCTGGTGTAGGATGTTGAAATGTTCGACATTTGGTATTCATGGTGTTACTATTGGAGCATTCAGTGTTATACATTAGGGACAAAGAGAATTTAAGGTGCCTCCCAAACACAGATCTGATTTGCTTTTGCCTCTGCTAAAACACAAAATAAATACAAGTGCTGCTTGCTACTGCGTGGTTTGAATAAAGTGCACACTGTTCAGCAAGTTTTGTATCCAATTAATGGGGACTCTGCAAAAATAGTAACAAAATAATTAATATCTTACTATAATTTTTTCTGTTTAAAAATGGAATTTCATTCCAGAAATTCCTGTCCCCATTCACCTCATTCTATTCTCAACTCTATTCAGATACAGCTTCCCAGCTACACATGTGCAAAAACAGGTGGGCTGCTAGTGGGCTGTGATTTGCCAAATTTGAGTATTGCCAGGTGCTGTGAACAACCTAGGGTATAGAAAGGCCAAACCAGTACCATAAAGCCATGATGTAGGCAGTGTGCTGGGAATGGTTGTCTTCAGACCCTTCTCTCAGCTCCACCTGAGTAATTCCTGGATCACACTAAGTTGCTGGAAATGAGGGTATTGTAATAAATAGCTTGAATTTTAAATCTTGAAAATAAAAAAAGAAAATTACATCCAAGTAGAACCTCTCTGAAATGGACTCCATGTATATGTAATGATACTGTCACAGAACATTGTGGCAATGGAAAGAGACAGAGGTACATTTAGATGGAGAATAGCATGGTTTATTCAGCACCAGTGCAGGCTCAGTCAATTCTTCTCCAAAGGCTGAGCCTAGCATTTTGTTCTCAGTATCTTTCATGTAGTATATATTTCCAGGTTTAAGACTTTCCCATGCAAGTAGCCAAGATTCATTCCCTTTTTCCCAGGCAGGGCTGGATCCTGCCACAGCTACTGAATAATCAAGATTGCAGATGCAGAAACTAGCAGGCTGTAGATATTCACAGAGATAACAAGGAAAAGGAAACATCCGAAGGCAGATCACTGGTTCATACAAACAGATTGAAAGAGAAGAGATAGAAAAAGTTGTCACATCCCAAACTAAAACAAGAACAGTGGAAGCTACCATTATATGATTCAAAACACCCATAAAGAGAGAAACTGCCAGAAGTGAAACAGAAACTCCAGAGAATAATTTTAATTCACTAGGAAGCTATAAGAATTATAAAACTATGTGCAGTTTATCTTAGGGTTGCAAATATGTGAAGAAAACATGAATGAAATCCAGAGACATCAGCACAGTCGGACTAGGAAATTTCACTATCCACTTTCAATAATGGAGAAAATGTCACAAACATTAAGCAAACAAGGTTATGAACCAAACCATAAAACCATTAAGCCTAAGAAGCATACACAGAATGCTTCACAATATAATAGCAAAATTGACAATCTTCTTAACTGATCAAGGATCTATATCTCAAGAAGGGAATCTAGATCAGATCTATTCTAGATCACATCTTAGAGCATGTAAAGTCTTGAGAACACAGAAAAATGTAAGGTCTTTTATTTACTCAACAAAATGAAATCTTAAAATAATAGCAGAGGTAAAAATCAGAAAGTACAAATTATGACATGGAAATTAAATAAGATATGCTAAATGTGCTCCCATTTAAGGACTGGAAGAGAATATGAAAAGGATGTTCACATTATCTGAAGACACCAACAATCCTTATCAAAACCCTAATAGCATTTGTTGCAGAAATAGAGAAAGCAAGAAAAAAATCATGGTGTCTCAAAGGAACACAATGAGATCAGCAGATTTCAAAAGAGGATCAGAGATGGAGGCATCACAGTTCCAGATTCAAAACATTAACACTACCACAACCAAAACTATTTAGTACTGGGAGAAAAGCAGACAAATATAAAAAGAGTAAAGAGCAGAGACATAAACACTCATATATACAGTGAAAGAACGGATATTTGCATACACATTGTAGGGAAATAAAGGAAGGGAAGGGAAGGGAGGAGAAGAAGGGAGGAAAGGGAAGAGATCTCCAACACAGGCCAGTATGCACTAGTATTTTATTCTTCATTATTCTTCATCCTTCATCTCTATTCTCCTGTTACATATGATTTTAGCCTTTTCTACCCCTACAGACAAAGAAGGCAAAAAGCCAACAACAATGAATTCCCAGGCAAAGCAGGCAAATCACCAACAGCAACAGCTAGGGCCAATGCACAACAGCCAGATAACCACTCCTTGAACTGTAACTTAATGTAACCTAGACTCAAACATTTTGAGATCTGTCCTTTCTCAGGACCAGAGAAACATTCTTGTTTGCAAGCAATGTTCTCTCTGTTTCTGACCTCTTGGCAGAAAATCCTCTTTGCAGGCAATTCCTACCAAGGACTACAAAGTCTCTAGTTTGTAAGAGCACCTGTAGTAAAACACTCCTGATTTCTCTCTTGGTAGATAATCCTGTTTGCAGGCAGATTCCACCAAGGATTACAAGGTGTCTTGTTTGCAAAAACACCTGTAGTTTATAGATTTTGATTCCCTACACACATACTCATTGAATCATTATTCTCAACAGCAAATAGTTTAAAACAATCCAAAAGTCCCTTGATAGCTCAATGAAGACACTTTTCAATACACAAAAATGGAAACTATTCAACTGCCAAAAAGGCAGGCAATCTTGTAACATCTGCAATGGCGGTAAATCTTGAGGACATGATGCCAAAAAATAATGGGTCTGTCACAAAAAGAGTGACTCATTGATGAGTCCACATATTTGGATTAAGCAATCAAGCTCATAGAAACAGAGAGGAGTAAGTGTGTTTGTCAGGTAATAGCAGAGCAGAAATATATGCAGTTGTTTTTCATGGACATTTCAATTTTGAAGAAGGAAAACTTTTAAAGACATGCTGGGTAAAAATTTGAATATATTTAACATTATTTAACAAACATGTTTGATACTTAAGATAACAAATTTTATGTTATGTTGTTTGGGTTACAGTTAAAATTTAAAAACTATTTATGAAACTTATTATTATGAAAAGTTTTAAAGAGACCATCAAATCACAAGTTTTCTGGGCACATACAAAAAGAGATTCATCAATTATGTAGTAAAATTGCAAGAGTAATAAAATGAAAATATTAAGATGGAAAATAGTGGGTTATGTGGTTTATTCATAATTAAAATTTAAAATGTTGAAAGGAGATATAGAACTATAAAAATTTCAAAAGAAAACTGCAATTCACAGGATTTCTCTCATAGAAGAGAATATGAGCTCTTTATTGGACATATTGTGAAATTAAGACAGTTTATGAGAGGACTTGCCTAGATAGGAATGGTCATCAACCAAGAAAAGAAATATACAAGTCAATTGTAGGGGATCCAACAACAAAAAAGAAAATAATACCAGAAAACTACTGATTTTTGTATGTGGATTTTGTATTGTACTAATTCATGGCATTTGTTTATCAGCTCTAGAAATTGTCCAGTGGAGTTTAGGGATCTTCTATACATAGCATCATGTCATCTGCAAATAGAGATAAGTTAGCTCATCATATTCCTATTATTATCTTTCAATTTCCTTCTCTTCCCTAATTGCTTTGCTTAAAATTTCACAAAAAACATTGAAAAGAAGTGGTGAAAGTGGTTATCCTTGCCTTACTCCTGTTTTTCAAGAAAATGCATTCACTTGTCCTCATTCTGTAATGATATCTTTGGGTTTGTCACAAACAGCCTGTATAATGCTGAGATAAGTTCCTTCCAGATTGAGTTTTTTTCTCTTGTAGTTTTTGAATGAAAGGATGGAGAATTTCTTCAAGGTTCCTTCTTCAACATCCAAGATAATCACATGATTTTTAATCTTAATTCTACATATGTGATGAATTACATATATTCATTAGCACATATTAATTAAATTTGAATTCCTGGGATGAAGCAGACTTAGTCACATTGTACAGTCCTCTTAATATATTCTTGAATATGGTTTGCCAATATCTTTTAAGGACTTACATCTATTCATCATAAATATGGTTCTGTAATTCTCTTTCCTTGATTTTTCCTCATCAACTTTTGTTATGGTAATACTAGGTTCATAGAAAAAAATGGGATTTTTGGTTCCCTTTTCATTTCATAGGAAAAAAATTGATGAGGAATCCCATTACTTCTTCTTTAAATTCTGGAAGAACTCGGTTGAGAATCCATCTCATCTGGGTTTTTTTATTGCTACTAATGTAAGGCTTTTTATTGCTGCTCCAAACTCTTTGCTTCATATTAGTCAGTTTGGGTTTTCTGAATCCTCTTTGTTCAATTTGACTAGGTTATATGTGCCAAGAAGTTTGGCAATCTCTTCTATATTTTCCAATTTTTTTCAATGTAGTTTTTCAAAATTATCCCCAGTGATCATATGAACTTCAGAAGGGTCTGTAGTGATATCTCCCTTTTCACTTCTAATTTTGTTTATGTAAGCCATTCTCTTTGTTTTGGTTAGTGTGGATAATGATTAATGAATCTAGGTTATCTTTTGGAAGAAACAACTCTTTTTTGCATTGATCTTCATAATGATTTTATATTGAACTTCATTAATGTTGGCTACTTGTTTTGGAAGATAATTATATCCACAATAGCTTCAAAAAACATACCTGAGAATAAATCTTTCCATAAAGGTGAATGAACCCTTCATTAATTTAAGGCATCCCCAATGAAAATCCCCAAGATGTCAATGATAGTCTTCACAGAGTTAGGAAAAGATATCCCCAAATTTGTGGAAGAAAAAAAAATACTCAGAAGAGAAAATGTCATCCTATGCAATAAGAAAAATGATAGAACATCACAACACTCGACCTCATATTGTACTCCTGAGATATACTTTAAAAAAAAGAGGTAGCATTAGCATAAAAAGAGACAGGAAGACGAATGGAATAGAAGATGGAGACAAACATACGCAAATGTAGTCACTTGGTTCTTGACAAAGAGGCCAAAAATGAGTTGCAGAATAGACAGTTTAAAAAAATCATGCTGAGAATAATGAATGTCCAAAAGGAGAAGAATGAAAATGGATCACTAGCTCTCTCTTGGCACAAAAGTGAAACTCAAAGAGGATCAAAGACCTACAAAATGGACCAGAAACATTGCCATGTTTGAATGAAGTGTAGGGGCATCTGTCCAACATATAGGCACAGTGACTTCCTTAGTTAAACTCTGAAAGCTCAAGAAATAAAACAAAAAATCAATTGTCAGGATGGCATAAAATAAATATTTCTGTGTAAAGGTTAAATGGGGTTCAGCTATATAGTTTAAGGGGGAGTTAATAAAGAGGCAAGCACACAGGATAGCAAACACCAAGAACTGGCTCCTGAGTGAAAAGGAGTTCAGTTTTATTCTTTTCCAGGGTCATATCAAGTTACATTAGGTTACATAGTGGAGTTAACTTTGCAGGTGTGCAGATCATATAACTTGCTTGCCTCTTGTAGTCCATTTGTACCAACTGGAATTATAGTAAGATAATGTCTCCAGGCCTCTAGGACAGAGGAGTTGAGAGCATTTCTAAGCCATTCAAATTTAAGATTTATTGTCCTGAGATTTGCTCCACTCACAGACATCACTCCTCTGTATATTGACTGACCTGAAATCTCTAAATCTTCCCTTTTTCTGTATGGTCTTTTGAATAGGTTCTTGTCTTCTGCTAAGGAAGGTGGAGGGACAAATCAAGAGAGATATTGCCACAAACAGGCACAGAATAATAAGGCAAGCATCAATAAATGTCCTCCAATGAAAAGCTCTTTGATCCAAGGAAAATTGGGTAACCATGAGGTTACCAAATATAACAAATCCCAAACTCCATCCAACTTCTTGCACCCTTTTTTACAAAGTCTTTATGATGATCCAATTCCTTTCCAATGGGGTTACTATTAACAGTTAAATTGAAACAACACATCTTCTTAAATTCCTTTCATCCCTTATGATGTAACAACAACAAATAAGCAGGAGCAGCTCTATTATCAAGAATGGCTTGACAGACACAAATTTTAAGAAGACATAAAAATTTCTGGGAGGCAGACCCAAATATTATAATGAGTGAAGGAATCTAAAAATGAAACAGTTTGTTAGACTGGTACACCATCAACAGGAATATAATAGAGAAATAATATAATAATATTCAAAATGCTTGTGGAATTTTGGGTTAGTTTTGCAAACAGAGCTGTAACCAAATTTTCTGAGGTACATTTCAAACACATCTAGGTTAGCAATTGTTGAGCAGATGTTGTTAAACTCTTTATCTCCCCCAAGACACTAGATGATTAGAAGGCCAGGGATACTTTGGGCCTCTTGTTCTTGTTGGAATTTTCATCTTTGAATCAAGGTCCTCTTCATGCAGGGTCAAATGGAATTTGGGAATCAGATCCTAAAGTCTTTGATGCCAACTTATGATGACTGACAGGTCTCATACACCTGGCAGAATCCAAATAGAACCTGTAGAAATAAGAACAGCAGCATATACCCTCCTTCATATAATCAAAGGTATAGGGTCCCACCAAACTGGATCTGGTAGAACACAATATTTTACATAAGTCTTTGGTTGAAATTCGTTCAGGGTAAAGTGCCTGTCCAATGCAGAGGACCAGTGATGGGTATTATTTTCATACTGTACATTAAGAGCATTGATTGTGAACAAAGCAATATTGAGAGCACTATTAACATGAGCAAGGATCATCCCCATTTTGCTTTCATTTTAAAAGGCACATTTTAAGTGTGTGATGTGCACATTCAACAAAGGCCTGCTCACTAGGATTGTGAGAAATTCTATGGGTTAGAATTACATTCCATTGATTGCAAAACTATGAAAAGGTGCTAGAATTTTAAGCAGGGATATTGTCAGTTTTTCAAGGATGAGGTATTTCCATGGTGACAATATAAAGGAGCGCATGAGAGATACAGGCTGAGACCTTCTCTGAATGATGTACACTAGCCCATATAAGACCTGAGGATGTATCTGTGGTAACATGTGAAAAAGAATAGGGATAGAAGGGAGGAAAGTGAGTTACATTCATCTTCTAAAGAACATAAGAATATAAACCTCAAGGGTTAACAGTTTCTCAAATAAGAGAACAAAAGAGGTGTGCAATGAGAGAAATAAATAACAATGAAATGGGCTTGTTGAGAAGAAATAGAAAAGGTTTTCCTTAAAGGGCAAGGATTTTGATTAAAAAATTGTGTGAAACTATGGAAACTGAAAAGAGAGGATATAGCAATTTATACAATACCAGCATGAGCTTTTCCTTCATTGAGTGGTTCAGGAATCTTAGTGTGGCTATGTATGAGAACAAGAAATACTGGAGCTGTATGAACTGTAAAAGAGATTGAGGATTGATAAAGTGGGATAACAATTTATAGTTCAAATGAGGTGACAAATTCATAGAGGAAAATATGAGGCATCAGTTTGGCTATATACTGAGAATCTGTAATGATGTTTAAGGTGGTGGGAAACATGATGAGCCCAAATAATTGTAGCCAATATTGCTTGCTGAGGAGAAGCTTGAGGCAATGTGTAATAATCAGTCCATTTTTTAATCAGTGAATATGGATACCACACCCCATTGTTTCCCTCCATCAGTATAGACAGCAATCCCACTGAAAAGTGGAATGGAGGAGATTACAGAAAAGGCAGCTTGAAAAACTTGACACAGTATGGAAAAGCATTCATCTAGAGGTGCATGGAAAGCAAACATAGCTAAAAAATCAGTTCAGACAGCTTGATAATATGAAGAAAATTGTAAATATTGTAAATGTAAATTTTTCCATAAGATAAAGAACATTAATATCTGTTTCTGTGACAGATAAAATATGATTGTACAATCTGAGATCGATTGAGCATATATATTGCATAAGAAAGAGCACTTCTCCATGAAAAGGGAAAGTTTTATCACTCTTTTATATATAAGTTTGATTATAAATGGCAACAACTGAAGCAAAGGTATAAGGCTTTCTTGTAAAGATTATTAGAGATAAAGGAATATTGAGTGTTGGGAATATACCTATAAGAACTGTAGGTAATTTTTCATTAAAATTCTGAAGAGATGCAGTCAGTGCAGTAGTTAACAAGAAAAATTTGGTGGGATTATATTGCATTTTAAACATCTGAAAAGAAGTTGACAGTGCAACGGTAATTAAAGAAATACATGGTTTGGCCTAATTTTAATGTCATAAACATTATTGCAAATGAACTGAAAAAATTTGGAAGGAAGAGGCAATTTTGGAATATAAGGAATGGAATAATGTTGGAGTATTTTATGTGCTAGATAGTTAATATTGAGTTGTGGTTGAATTTTTTTTTGTGGCTACTTGGTGGCCAGATTGTTAAAGAATGTGTTGCAATGCAAAGTATCTTCTGTAAGTTTTGGCCCAGCAATCAAAATATCATCCATATAATAATAAACAAGGATTTATGAAAATAATTGTCTGAAAGGTTGAAAGACCTTACAAAATGTTGAAATTATGTGGGACTATTTAACATACCTTGAGGAAAAATGATCTACTGATATCTATCATCAGGTTTTTGATGATTGAAAACAGAAATGGTGAATGCAAATTTTTTTCAATCATCAGGAAGGAGAGTAATAATTAAAAAAATAACAGTTTTTTGATCTATTACAAATAAGGTAAATCTTGAGGGATTAGATTAGAGGGAGGCAATCCACATTGAAGTGGACCAATATGTTGTATACATTTATTTATTTCTCTTAAATCTGTAATAATCTACATTTCTGATTTCTTATTTATGATGAAAATGGGTGTATTCCACAGACTGGTAGAAGGTTCAATTTGTTCCAATTGTAACTGTTCTTGAATAGGGCCCCTGTGGCTGCCAAATTTTCCTTAGAGAGTGGCCATTGTTCTACCCAGACAGAGGTAGTGACCATCCATTTTAATGGCATGGCAGTCAAATTTGCAGAGGCCCCTATAAAAAGGGTGATTCCATAGACATTTGTAGCTTGTGTAACATGTCCCTGCCCCATATAGGAGAGGGAAATGCCATAATGGAGAGTCAAATATGAGCAATACCTTAATGTGGGTTGGAAGGGGAAGGGCATCACAACCAGAGAGCTTTAAAACAATTTGTCATTGTTTCTTCCTATGCCATAAACCAGGATGGCCCTTTGTAAGGTCCATGCATGAAGCCATATTGAGAGGTGTATAACTGCACTTGTGTCCAATAATGCTGTGATTAACTGTTCATTTAAGCAAAGGATAACTTTGGTTTATTTTCAGAAATAGCCAAACATGCTCCAATAAGAGTGGAATCACACCCTGCATTCTCTGTTTCATATAGATTTTTTGGGCTGTAATATAAGGAATGACAATTAATTGAGCTATTGAGAATCCCTTGGGGTGATTCAGGGGCATATGAGACCAAACTTGAAAATATATTACACCAGTATAATCAGAATCAATTACTCCAGGAATTATTCATTTTCCTTCTTTAGCACAGTGGTTGTGGGGCAAAATTAAATGAAAAGTACCTTTGGGTAGAGGACTATCATCGTCTTTGTCGCCCGCAACAAAGACGCGATCCCAGGAATGTGTATGCAGCTCTTTATCTTGAGCGCCCATTTCTTTCTCTTTTTGTCTCCTGTTTCCTCCCTCTCCCCTTCCTCCCTCTCCCTCTTCCCTTTCCCCCTTCAGTGTCAGTGTCTCCATCTCCGTGTCCGTGTCTGTCTGTCTCTCTCTCTCTTATACCCTCAGTTGACCAATCACAGAACTTCCACGTGAAGCATGCATAGGCAAGCATAGACAAAGACTTAAAGCACAAAGCAGACACATGTGTGGCCAGTTTACAACCAACCGGTAGGAATAACTTTCGCAAAGATGCACCTGTTTACTCCGTGGCAACAGCAAAACTGGCATACCGCCAGGCACCATCTTAACATAGAGTGGGGGTACCCGGGATACCCTGACAGAGGACCTTGAATTTAGGTAGCAATTTTATAGTCTACCTCAGGGATACATTTTTTTTTTTTTAAACCGGGGATTGAACTCAAGGGCAATCGGCCACTGAACCACATCCCCAGCCCTAATTTGTGTTTTATTTAGAGACAGGGTCACAATGAGTTGCTTAGGGCCTTGCTAAGTTTCTGAGGCTAGCTTTGAACTCACAATCCTCCTGAGGCTCCTGAGTGGCTTGGATTACAGGCGTGTGCCACCATGCCCAGCAGGGATACATTTTTGATCATCTTCGAAAGTGTTGAAATTTATTCTTGAACTCCATCTAGTGTTATGAAAGGATTTGTGGAAGGAGCTTTGATTTGAATTGGTATTGTTGGTGAAGCGAATATCTTTAGGTGAAAAGGGTTCTTGCTCCTTTGGTGCTGAATTAGAAGGTGACCCATAATTGGGTTTCCCAACATGTCTGTTTTAGATCTGGATTGATTGGCAAAATGAAATACTTTATAACAGATTCGACATTTTTGATTAGACAATTATTGTGACCTTTTCTTTTTTTTTTAGTTCTACAATCATTTTCTCTTGTTTTAAACTTACTTATGTATTTAATTTATTTTGATTCATTGTACACAAATGGGGTACAATTTTAGTTTCTCTAGTTGTATGTTAAAAAGAGTTGCACCATTTGCATAATCATACATGTACATAGGGTAATGATGTTTGTCTCACTCTCATTGTCTCATTTTTCCTTACCCCCTTCCCATCCCCACCCCTCCTTTTCCTATATGCAATCCATCCTTCCTCCATTCTTGCCTCTCTCCCACCCCTAAATATGTATCATCCTCCACTTTTGAGAGAGATCATTCAGCCTTTGATTTCTAGGGATTATCTTATCTGACTTAGCATGATATTCTCCAACTACATCCATTTACCTGCAAATGTCATAATTTTATTCTTTTTTATGGCTGAGTAGCATTTCATTGTGTATATATACCACAGTTTCTTTATCCATTCATCTATTGAAGGACATTTAGATTGATTCCACAATCTAGTTATTGTGAATTGAGCAGCTATGAACATTGATGTGGAGGCATCACTGAAGTATGCTGATTTAAATCTCTTGTTACAGGCCAAGAATTGGGTAGCTGAGTCAAATGATGGATCCATTCCAAGTTTTCTGAGGAATCTCCATGCTGATTTCCAGAGTGGTTGCACCAATTTGTAGTCCACAAGCAATGTATGAGTGTACCTTTCTCACACATCCTCACCGACATTTATTGTTGCTTGTATTTTTGATTGCCATTCTAACTGGAATGACATGGAATCTCAGTGTAGCTTTGATTTGCATTTCTCTAATTGTTAGAAATGCTAAACTTTTTAATATATTTGTTGAATGATTGTATTTCTTATTATTTGAAGTGTGTGTTCAGTTCCTTTCCAGAGTGGATGACTAATTAGCAACACCACCAGCAATGAATGAGTGTACCTTTTTCCCCACATCCTCGTCAGCACATATTGTTGCTTGTATTCTTGATAATAGACATTGTAATTGGGGTGAGATGAAATCTTAGGGTAGTTTTGATTTGCATATCGCTTAGTACTGGAAATGTTTCTTGAGCCATATGATCCAGAAAAACTGAATCTGGAGGACATACACAATTTAAGTAGATCTATTTCAATAAGTGAAATAGAAGAAGTCATCAAAAGCCTACCAACAAAGAAAAGTCTGGGACCAAATGGCTTCTCAGCCAAGTTCTAGATAACCTTCAAAGAAGAGCTCATTCCATTACTCCTCACAGTATTCCATGAAATACAGGAGGAAACACTTCCAAACTTATTCTATTAACTTTATGCCACCCTGACACCAAAACCAGACAAAGACACATGAAGGAAAGAAAATATCAGGCCAATAACTCTAATGAACATAGATGCAAAAATTCTTAACAAAGTATTAGCAAATCACATACAAAAACATATTAAAAAGATAGTGCATCATGATCAACTTGGTTTTATCCCAGGGATGCAAGGTTGGTTCAACATCTGGAAACCTATAAATGTAATTCACCACATAAACAGGCTTAAAGTTAAGAATCACAGGATTATTTCAATAGATATACAAAAAGCATTTGATAAAGTACAGTACCCCTTCATGATCAAAACACTAGGAAATATAGGGATAGTGGGAACATTCCTTAATATTGAGAAGACTGTCTATGCTAAACCCATGGACAACATCATTCTAAATGGGGAAAAACTGAAATCATTCCCCCTAAAACCTGGAACAAGGCAGGGATTCCCTTTTTCACTCTTCTATTCAAAATCATCCTAGAAACTCTAGCAGGTCAATTAGACAGACCAAAGAAATTAAAGGGAGATTAATAGGAAAAGAAGAGCTCAAACTATAACTATCTGCCAATGACATGGTAATATATTTAGAAGAACTGAAAAATTCCAGCAGAAAATTTCTAGAACTAATGAATGAATTCAGTAAAGTAGCAGGATATGAAATCAATGCTCATAAATCTAATGCATTTTTGTTCAAAAGTGATCAATTCTCTGAAAGGGTGACTGGGAAAACTACCCCATTTAAAATAGCCTCAAAAAAGTCTTTGAAATAAATCTAACAAAAGAGGTGAAAGAACTCTAACAATGAAAACTGCAGAACTCTAAAGAAAGTAATTAAAGAAACCCTTAGAAGATGGAAAGAGCATTTCCCATGCTCTTGGATATTCAAAATTAGTATTGTAAAAACGACCATCTACCAAAAGCAACATATGGATTCAATGCAATTTCAATTAAAATTCAAATGGCATATGTCATAGAAATAGAGCAAGCAGTCATGAAATTCATTTGGAAGAATAAGAGACCCAGAATAGCTAAGGCAATCCTGAACAGGAGGAGTGAAGCAGTGGGTATCACAATGCCAGAACTTCAACTGTACTACAGAGAAATACTAATAAAAACAGCATGGTATTGACACCAAAAGATACAGGTAGATCAATGATGTAGAACAGAGGACACAGAGATAAATCCATATACATTCATTTTTCTCATACTAGACAAATGTTCCAAAAACATACAATGGAGAAAAGAGAGCTTCTTCAACAAATCGTTCTATCAAAACTGGCTATCCATGTGCAGCAAAATGAAACTATACCCCGTCTCTTACCCTGCACACAACTCAAAATTGACCAAGGACATAGGTATTTGACCAGAGATCCTGCACCTAATAAAAGAAAATGTAGGTCCAAATCTTCATCATGTGAACTTGGAACCAGACTTCCTTAATGTGACACCCAAAGCATAAGATTAAAAGCAGGAATCAATAATTGGGATAGTTTCAAACTTAAAAGATTTTTCTCAGCAAAGGAAGCAATCAGCAATGTGAATAGAGAGCCTACAGAGTGGGAGAAAATCTTTGCCACACACACTTAGGATAGAGCACTAATCTCCAGAATCCATAAAGAACTCAAAAAGCTTTATACCACAAACACAAATAACCCAATCAATACATGGGCTAAAAAAATGAGCAGACACTTCACAGAAGAGGATCTACAAGCAATCAACAGATATATGAAAAATGTTCAGTGTCTCTAGTAATAAGAGAAATCCAAATCAAAAACCCTTAAAGTCCTTTTGAAGATGAACAAGATTTTACAATTGATGGAAAGTTCATGGGGGCACTGTAAAGAAGTGGCCAGTAAAACTATCTATGTGATTCAGCTACAACATTCTGACATGCCTTTTTTAAATCAAAGTGTAGTATCCACCTTACGGTGAATAGATTACATTACTTTCTTACAATCATGATTGGCATTTTCATAATCAATTGTTTGGTCAGAAAATTGGTAGCTTCCAGAAAATTGGTATACTTGTTTTTCAATAGATCTGGTCAAATAGTTAACAAAATTAATGAAAGGCTTCCCTGAGGCTTACTGTATTACAGCAATGGACTTGGAAGGAGTAAAGGGTCTGGAATCCTCTTCCATGCTTCACAAACAAAACTCGTAATCTGGGCAATGGCAGCTGTGTGTAAACGAGATTGTTGCTGTAATGCCCCTCTTTGGCCCATACCAAAAGAATCAATATAATCAATATTAACATTTCCTTGAGCATTATCCTCCACTTGAGCATGGGCTAAATCAAAGTATTCTTATCAGAAACACTGTATTATGGGCATGAGAATAATCATTTTCAACAATGCTTTCCAATCACTGGAAACCAAGTCATGACCCATTCCCAGGCCCTCTATCACAGTAACAGTGAAATCACTATTAATTACACTCTCCAAAACTTTCTAAATTCTTTAAATGCAGCAAAGGCAATTGCTCATATTGTGACTGATTAGCATTATTTCATCTGTTGGGGCAGAAAGGCAATGTATGAGTTTCCCCCTCTGCAGCTGTCTGTCTGAGACATTCAGATAAATGAGACTGGACACAGGGAGGCAAAAGAGGAGGGGGAGGGGTGGGAATGCAAGGAAACAGCTGAGAAAAAACTTTGGTCTTCAAAATTACTAGAGAAGTGTGCAGCCCTGTCAAAGCTATTTTTGAGACAGCACCTTGACACAAACACCAAGCACGTACCCCATGTATAGGAGTGCTTGGCTCCTCATGCAATATTTTAGCTATATCTCCCCAATCTCTAGACACAAAGGACAACAAGAATTTATTTCAGACAGCAAAGCAGCAAGATCAGTATTACTTACAGTATTTTTAGCCTTAGGAAGCAAATAGGAAATTTCAGTCCAATGACAACATGTAATATCAGACAGGGAATTCCCCACAGCTTACCAGATGGATCTATACCAGCTGATGAGAGATATGTGTCAAAGCCCATTCCAGGAAGTAAGCTATCCCCTTCTCCCACCAACATCTCCAGAAGGATCCCTCCTCAGGGTACCATCAGTAAAGTTTAATTGGGGTTCAATTATAAAGGTTAAAAGGAAAGCTAATAAAGAGGTAAGCACATGATAGTAAACAGCAAGAAGTTGCTTCCATGGGAAAGCCAGTTCAGTTTCATTATGTATTCCATGGTCATATTAAGTTACATTAGGTTACATACTGCAGTTAGCTTTGCACATGTGCAGATCATATAACTTGCTTACCTCTCAGAGTCAACTAATACCAAATGATATTACAATAAGATAATGTCTCCAGGCCTCAAGTACAGAGGAGTTGCAGAGTATTTCTAAAGTATTCAAACCTGGGTCCTATTTTTTTCCTGAGAGTTTGCTCAACTCAAAGACATCACTCTTGTGTACATTGAGTGGCCTGAAATTCCTACACTTATGTATTTCTAAGAAAATGAGAGTCAGAAAAGCCTTCAGAATAAAAGAAAAAAATATGTCAGCTACACTTCTGACATGAATTAATGTCCAGAATTTTTACAGAATTCAAAAGAACACCAAAGAGAGAGATGGCAGATTAGAGGAAGAATGAAATTCCCAGTAGTTCTTATACTAGGTTTTACATGGGAAGACTGCTCCTCAGTAAAGTATGTAATTAAGGTAACTTGGTAACATAGCACTGGACAGAAAAAAGAACAGAGCAAAAGAAAGGCCGAAATTTTGAACCTAATCTTAAAAATATTATGTTAGAGACATGCCAATCTGACAGGCAGCAGCAGAAGCAATGGCTGATGAAGGATGTGGAGAACACTGGTGAAGAAACAGAGGAAACCACTGTGCATACATTTTTTAAAATTGATCTGAGGGGACCTATTTAATAGTGAGAGAGTCTGATCTTAATTGGCCCAGAATTGGGGGAGGAAGTGGTTGAGTGAAAACCAATTAAAATATTTCTGCCCATGGGTAGAGAATTTCATGGGAACCTGGGTCAATAGCATAGGAACCAGATGCTGATGCCTGAACCATTTACAAATGCTGTGCAGCAGCAGAGACAGAAGAATAGGATGTCACAATAAAATTTCAAGTGAGCCCACCAGTTGCCTATTATGATCTCTAGAGTGTGCTTGAACCAGATGAACTCTATTAGGTGAAAAGAAAATTGTACCTGTACCATGAAGGCTCCCAATACCAAGGAGAGAAAGAGAGAGAACCCTTTCTTGTTGGCTCCCCATAAAAGCTATTGTGGAAATAAATATAATGGCCACAAAGAAGCAGATTCACTTCAAAACTGATACTAAATAATACATATTCAGAGACACGAATGGAAAATTGTGGAGCTTGGTTTGTATGTTTCAAAGTGGGTTTTGCCAGAGGTTACAGAGATCCAGACATCCAGGAAAAACTGGATTTCAGTTTTTTGTTTGTTTGTTTTTTGTTTTTTGTTTTTTGTTTTTTTACTGGCAATTCCCCAGTAAAAAGGGACATAGATCAAAGCTCACAAACACACTGATAGAGTTCCAAAGTTTATCCAACCTAAAACCCCAACTACGGGAACTTCCTTTTTAGAATTCTGCACACCACTATTTCAGGAATACACAATTTCTCAGACCTCCCTTGCCTACCCCACCCTATTAAGGGAGAAAGGAAGGTAAAAGTAACTACAACCAGTTTTGTATCCTTGGCAAAAGGGCTGGAATTTAGGAAAATAACACAAACACATTGATTATAGTAATCCAAACTCTTTACTCAAGAATTGTTAAACTCAAAAATAAATCATGAAAATTCTGACCTTCCATCAACCTTGACCACCTCAAGAGAAACAGGACTTTCATTTCTCATTATTTTTTCAATTATCTTTTTATTATTTTGTATGTGCCCATTTTAATATTTTAAATTTGTGAAAACAATTTCAGGGATCATTTCATTATATTTTATTTATACATTTTAAAATTATTTTTGTGTACATGTGGGTGGGTGTGAATAGTCTCAGTGCAAGTATGCACTTGAAAAAGCACATATGTTCCTTTGACTTTCACCCTAATTGCACTCTTCTGAACCTATTTATGATTTCTTTTTTGTGCATATAGGGGAGATATACTTGCATGTGGTTTTGAGTTGTTTTGATCTTACATTTGATGGTTTGCTCTTTCCTTAGATTTTGTCTCTCTTATTGCGCCTTCTTCATTTTCTTCCGCAGTAAAAGTCATATTTTCCTGCTCCATCATTCTCTCTTTTTGCTCTTATTTTTTTGGGTTCCCACGTATCGAACCCAGGGGTGCTTAACTATCTACCAGATCCCCATCCCTTCTATTTGTTTGTTTGTTTATTTATTTATTTATTCATTCATTCATTTATATTCTGAGACAGTATTTTGCTAAATATTTATGGTCTTGCTAATTTTCAAAGCCTTAGTTTGAAGTTGTAATTCTCCAGCCTCAGCCTCTCAAGTCAAAGTGATCACAGGCATGTGCCATCATAGCCATGTCCTATTTAATTTTGTATTACTTTTACTTAAATTTTATTCTTCCATCATAAATGGTGACATCTGCTACCTATCTCCAGACTCTCCTCTGTTCACCTATTTAAAATGTCAAACTTTCTCTTGCCTTACTATCCTATTTTCTCTTCACTTAAGGAACTGTTATACCAGTGTCTAAGAGAAACAAATGGTTTCTGTAATTCCCATCATTTGAATATTTTTGTGAATATTTGTAGAGTGCATGAAATAGGGGACACTTGACATTGAATGCCAGATTTACTACACAGATTTTTTTGTTGGTAATGATGTTAAATGCTGACCCAACCATTCCTATACAGGTGGCAGTTGCATTGTGGAGGTCAAAGAAGGTGCCACACATTTGTGTTAATACTGTACATCTATTGCTAACATTAATGCTATTATTGGGTTCCCCTGCCTCTAAGAATATCTGGAAAGTAAATGGGACACTTCAAGTTCTTACAGAAGAGAGCCTGCTGCCGAGCTACAGTCACAATTCAGCCAAGTAACTGAATCTCACCCCACCCATAATCTTACCCCACTGAGCCTCAACAATCTTTCAACACATAGTGATGTTGGAGAACAGAGGCTGGGCACATGGGGAAATTATAGGCAGCAGGTTTATTGATTGCAGGGTACAGGGGCACTATCACCTAAAAATTTCTCCCTCAGACTAAGAATTTATGAACTCTGAACTTTGTGCACACTGAGAAGAAGGGCTTGGGGGTTTACATAAAAGTATTTTTTAAAATTTCTCAGAAAGTAATGTTTCATCATTTATTTTTGTCTCATTGCACACATTACTAAAGTCCAGAGTTAAACTTATATTTTTCAAGACACAGCAACAGGGAATAGGAATTCTAACTATATTGAGTTTTTGCATAAATCTTAGGTGGTATTTTGTTAACCAGATCAATTGTGTTGAGGGTATCTGAAGAAGCTTAATTAAGATTAATAAGTGAGGAGGCAGTGCCACTGTAATTCCCCCATTTAGTAAAGCTCCCCAGGAATTAATTTTTCAAATTGAAAAGCATCAATAGCATCTTCTTGGCTTAAAGCTTTACATAATGTCCAAAACTTAGTTGTTGTCCCTCTATCAACAACTACTTCTACAATAATTTTAATGCAGAGGGGAGCCAACATGGGAGTTTCAAACAAGTTAATAGCAGAATACCTACTATACCAATTAAGTTTTAAATCCACCAAGAGTCCATTAAGTAGGAATTAGTGGTATCAAAACTGCAGCAAAAACAAGCAGAGAACTATATATATGGCAAGAAGTAACAGGTGGCAATGCATAACAGTTTAAGGACTATAGTAGAGGATGAGAGTGTCCATTTTTTACTGGTGACAAGTTTATCTTTTTGCCATGTATTCATCAACCAGCCCCTGGGTGGGTAAAGCAGTTCTGTAGTTTCCTCAAGCTTCCTATGAGCACAGGTTAGTCACTTTCTGGAGTGACCACAGCTTGGCTGATATTCTCCTGGTCCCCAAGCTTCTTTGATGTTTCCTTCCTCCATGGTCAGCTTAAGAAGTGCAGCAGGTTTTGGAGTGCACTTTCAGTCCATGGCTGTGGGCTTGAACTTGGTGTGATTAATCAAGGGCCTGACCTCTGTAAATTTTACTGCAGTTTAGGTTGATAAAATAGCAGTAAAAAGATCCTTCCAAAGAGGTTGCTTCTCTTCCGCTGCACTTAGCAAGAATAGTGCTTCCATTTTGGTGACTCCAGCAATACATAAGAACTACTTTTCTGAGTGTCCACAATGTATCTAGAAGATTTAGAATTTCCTTTCCTTATTTTAAGCCTTTTCCTCCTGATTTAATTACACCCTTTTTTCATAAAAGTTCTCATGGACATGAAGAGTGGTGAAGGCACAGTTTTGAACCTGTATAAGTATTAACACTGATTTCTTTTGCCAATTGGAGTGCTTGGGTCATAGTTCTGAAGTTCCCTGGGGCACTGGCTTTGTCTCAAACGTGGAGCCCAGAGTGAGCATTGTATACCCAGTAGTATGTGTTCTGTCATCTATGATACTGCTTTTATCTGTGATGAACTCCACATCAGGGTCCTTGAGGGGTTGTCCTGTCAGGTTTGGACAAGTGCAGAACACTTTATGACCTCAAGGCATATGTGATCAGGTTGCCCAGTCCTGATGGGCAGCAGGTTTGCTGGGTTTAGGGTCTAGATTACTTCAGTGTGGACATGTGGATTTTCACATAACATGCCCTGTTATCTGAACACCCTCATGTCAGTCAGCTAATATTGTCCATTGAATTCCAACAGTGCCAGAGTTGTCATTTCCTGTCCTAGTCAGCTTTTTAGCCTCTAACACCAGAAGGGCTGTGTTTGCAAGGGTCCATTCATATTGTAGCCAGCATTTGACTATAGATTCTAGCTGTTTAGACAGGTCACTGGACAGTGCCATGTCCCCAGAATTTAAATTAGGATTCCCACAGCTATTTCAGACAATGCATGGGCATACAGAGGCTTTGTGAGATTAGGAAGTCCTAATTCAGGTGCACTGGTGAGTGCTTGTTTAATGTACAAAGGCTTATGATTGTGCTGGTCCCCATGTCAGAGGATCCAGTTCTTCCTGCTATTTGAACTCATACAGGTTTTGGCCATGACTGAAAAGTTTGGGATCCACATCTGGCAGAATTCAGCACCACATAGGAACTGACAGATCTGGTGGCAGGTAGAAAGGACCATAATTGGGGGGACTGCCTCTTTCCTCAAGGGGCCAATTTTTATGTTTTTGAGTCAGATAGAAACCAGGGTACTTGACATCTTCTTCACAGATTTGGGCTTTCATTTTTGAGACTTTTCACCCAGTTTCACATAGGAGAGCAAGAAGCAGTTGAGTCCCCTTTATTCAGTCTTCTCAGGTTGCTTTAGCCAGCAACAGATCATCTACATAGTGGAGCAATGTGCATGCACATAAGAAGTCTGCTGACTTCTTATGCTGACCATGTGGTTTTACAGAAAAGGATCCAAAATCAGAAGCCATCACTGACCTAAAGATGGTTGGTGAGTTTTGACCTCCTGTGGCAGCATGTTTCAGGTCATCTGACCTCCAGTTGGGGGCATTTTTTCTCCTAGTGGCCCTCTAGATGGCAGTAGGCACATCGGTTTAGACTCAGCTTAGTCCCCAGGTGAGGGGTTCCCTCAATTCAGACATTCCTTCAGTCCTGCATGTGACCCTGATGTTGATGTTTGATTTGGTTTAGTCCTGGTAGAACTCCCCTATGGGTGACCACTGGATGTTGTAGTGATGGCAGTCACAAGAAGACCCATCTTCATCTTTTGGTCTGCCTCTCATTTGTAAATAGTGTTGACCACTTTAATCAGTTCACTGGTATCCTTTTCAAAAACGTCCTCTCATTTTTAGAATTTTTGGCAAATATCTCTCTGGTCTTGTTTCACAAAGGCTGTGTTGATCACCTGCTGTTTATCTGATGCCTCAAAATCAAAGGGATGGAAGATGTGCAAGGTTTCCCATAGTCATTCATAGAACTGGCTGGGGCTTTCATCAGGATTTTGGAGTACTTCTGATTATCTTGTTCCTGTTTAGGGCTCTCCTTTCCCCTCTTTTGAGAGTGCCTATGAGGGCCCCTTGATATCCCTGTCTTTAGGAGGTCTTCCTCTTTGTTGGGATCCCTTCCTGGGTTTTTGTCAGGGAACTGGTCTGTGCATAGACTTGAATGTTGCCTTATGTGTCTGGAGCATATTTCTCTAGCCATGTTATAATTGATCAGGTTACCTGTCTGCCTTTCTCTATCAACCCTCATTGGTTGGTGAGTCTGCATAATGGACAGCATCATCTGAATCATGTCCCAGGGCACCTCTTTGGAGGAGAGAGTATATTTTCAGTTCAAGATATCAATGGAAGTGAAAGATGGGCACACAAAAATGCATTGTCCCCCTTGGATGTTTTCCTCCTGGTCAACATGTATAGGCCCTTCAGTCTCTTGTAGGAGCATCTGGAAAGTTCTCATCTGGGTTATGGTTCTGGTCTTGGGAAAAATTTTCCCCACCTTTCTCTTGGAAGGTCGAGGAGCCTTTAGTTTGGGGAAAACCGCTGGCACTGATAATATTAAGGAGGAAGGAATAGCCAGTGTCAAGAGGCCACAATTTGCTGCCTCTAGGGACAAGAGGGCTGAGGGCACAGCCTATAATCTCAATGATCTTGTAAACATTGGGTAGAGTGGCATGTAACATGATGAGTTTGCTTCTGGCTCAAGGAAAAAACTGGTTTTCTTTCTGTCTTTTCTTTTTCAGGTTTCTTTTCAGTCTAGTTCCCTTCTTTTGGGTCTTTGAGGAAACTATTATCTGAGCTAACACCAGCTTTGACTCTCCTTCAATTTAGGCTCTCAGCCAAAGGGGCTGTGTCTATATTATCTCTTGCAAGCAATCAATATAAGGGAATTGGTCTGGGTGTCCAGGAGTTCTAAAAGCTATTAAAAGGAACTCACCAATGATGCTTTTTTCTAAAGATCTTTCTGGTGGCCATTCCACCTGAAAGGTTTGCCATTCTAATTTGCAGAGAATATGTAACCATTGTGGAGTGTGATTCATCCATATTTTCTAACATATATTTCAAAACATTCAGTTTATTTTGTGTCCCTCCCATGTTCCACCCTGCATTGGTGTCACACACTAGAACAAGACTCGCTTCATCTGTATCCAGCTGTTCCCCTCCCATGAATTTGGGGTGAGGTTGAAATCCTTCCTTTGTTTGTCTCATTCACACACTTTCACACAGTTAGAACAAATTTTCTATACTACCCAAATGCCCAAAATTCCACAACTAAAAATGGAGTCATGGTTTTCCCTCTGCTCACTGAGCCTGAACACTGATTCAGTTCAACTCCCCAGGTCTTTTTTGGCTTGAAATCCTCTGCAGTTTACTCAGGGTCCCACAGAGGTTGATCAACCCTCTCTTTCACATGTTTAGGCTTCTATGGGTCAGTCAGGCAGGCAACAACTAATGGACTTGGGTCCAATGTGTTCAGTTGGTCAGTACTCCAAGTTCCCTATTCCTGATTCTAGCTCCCCATGGTTTCCATTCTCCTTCAGGGTGGCTGCTCCAGGATGCCAGGTAAGTCACATCCCCTGCAGATAAAGTGTTACCTGTGGTGCACCAAAGGAAAGCATTGTCCTGAAGCCTCTCAGGGAGGAAAGACCCTGGAGACAAGAGAGGTGTAAAAGCCATCTTTCATTCCACTGTTAGATCTGGGTCACCAAATGAGTAAGACAGAAGAAGCTGGACACAGGAGGAATTTTCCGAAGGCAGGTTTATTGATTTTAGGGTCAGGGGGCTATCATCTAAAAAATTCTCCCCTGGATCGAGAATCTGGAAAATCCTTTAATTTTTTACCCAGCTGGATGAGAGGCTTGGAGGTTTACATATACAGTATTTTTTCTCTTTCAATCTCAAAAAGTGCTTCCCCCCATTTTTTTTTCTAATTTCACATGGTTTACCACAAAAGCAGGAGTAATATAACATACACAGTTAAATTTAGCTTTTGCAAGAAAGAGCATCAGGAAATAGAAAGTCTAACCATATTGATCTCTTTGCAGAAATATTTGGTGATATTCTGTTAACAATCCCATTTATGGTGAGGGTCTCTGGAAAAGAGTAATCAAGATTCGTTGATGCAGAATAGGGTGCCACTACAATAAATTGAGGAGACAAAAGTCACACAACAAGGACCAAAACAGAGGGGGACCCTGGTCAGTCTCCTGATCATCTACTCATACATTAAAAACAGAGAGCAGTCACAGATCAAAAAAGTGGTAATATCTACATTGAGTAAATCCATAGAAATGAAAATTGTACTCTATTTGTGTATGATGGATCAATATGCAGAATGCAAAAATTAAAAAATAATAAAATTGAAGAGGCCAACAACAGACAAAAATGTAGCTACTCACAAAAAGGCACACATATAAAAATGAAGGGGACATCCATCTCAATTGATGTGCAAGACCCAGACCTCTGAAAATATAAGAGCACATGCAAATTAATCTTCCCACAAAATTCACAATTCCCCAAAAATAAATCCACACGTACAGAAGTGGATAAAATGCTACAGAAATGTTATTACAAACTGATTATGAAAATGTTCACTGAGTTAAAGGATATCTAAAGAATTCAGTAAGACAGAAAATGCAGGAGATGAAAGAACCTATCAATGAGGAATCAGAGATATTGAAAGGATATCAGTTGGAACTCATGAAAATAAAAAATACAAAGAATCAAATTTAAAATTCACTTCAAAGCATTACAAACAGATTACATTGCATAGAAAATAGAGTTTCAGTCCTTGAAGACAGGGTATATGCATTTTAATATTCAGTATGCAATAAATAAAAGTAACCATGATCACAGAAATGTGAGAGTAATTGGGATGCAAGAGTACATGGATATACAGACTAAAAGCATTAAGAACATTAAAAAGAGAGAAAAACAGAAAACTTTCCCTATATGAGAAATGAGATGGACATCTACATGCAGGAAGCACATAGGACCTCACACAGACAAGACAAGCATAAAATGTCTCCAAGACACCTCATAAGCAAATTGCATAAAAGAGACAATATGAAAAGAATATTACAATTTTCAAAAGAAAGGCAGCAGATAATACTTAAAGGCAAGCCCATAATATTCACTTCTGATGTCTAAATTCAAACCCTAAAAATGAAGAATGGTCTGGAATGAGGTATTGTAAGCTTGGGAAAAAAGTACCACCAAGATTGCTATATCCATCAAAATTCTCTTTCAAAAACATGAGGAAATAAAACTTTCAATGACAAATATCAACTAAAAATAAATTCAGGAATATCGACTAGCACCAAAAAGAATACTAAAAGATAAACTGCACACAAAGGAATCAAAAAGAAAGTCAAAATTCCCAAGTAGATGGCCATTTGAAGAGCATGAAACAATTAAAACGTAGAATTAAATTTAGTCAGTTAACAAAGAAATGCAGGAAACTACTAAAAGATATCTATAATACTAAATTCAAATGGCTTCAACTCCATAATTAAGATACAGATAAGCAGAATGTCTTTCAAAACAACATCCAACTATATGCTGCTTGCAGGAGACTTATGTCATAGGTAAAGAAGTTGAGAAAAATGAGAAAAAATATTCCCAGAAAATAGAGTCCAAAAGCAAGAAAAATTAGTTATACTCTTAGCTGACAATAATTTCAAGCCCAAATTAATCGGAAGAGACAAAGAGGGCCACTTCAAACTGGTAATGGCAATACTCAAACAAGAAGGTAAAATGAGAGTAAAGATATGTGACCAAACATCAGTGTACATAATTACGTAAAAATAAACCCTGAAATTAAATTCAAGATGGACCCCAATACAAAAATACTGGGTGGCTTCAACACATCCTTATCACCTGCAGTTCATACAAAAATAAAATTAATAAAGATATTTCTGACCTAAACAATACTACCAATTAAATGGGCCTAACAAATATCTAAATACTATTTCACCCAACACAAATGAATTTATGTTCCACTCAGCAGCTCATGGAAACTTTCCAAAATAGATCATATTCTAAAGGTCATGAAGAAGTTCATAGAAAATTAGAAAATATCAATATAATCCCATGCATCCTATCATATCGTAATGGAATGAAATTAGAAAGCAATAGCAAGAAAAATAATAGAAACCACATGGACACATAGAGATTAAACAATGCTCATGTTCATGAATAATCAACCCTGGAAGAAGAAGGAGACAAATGTCAAAATTCTTAAGACACAAATGAGAACAGATATCAACATAACAAAGTCTCTAGAATAGCATCTGAAACGGAAAAAGTGCCCAGGAAAGCCACTCTGGATGTGGGAACTCATGCAAGAAAGTTTTTATTAGGCAGGCAAACAGTGTCTGCCCTGAAGAGAAAGAGAGAGAGAAGGAGGGAGAGAGAGGGAGAGAGAGAGAGAGAGAGAGAGAGAGAGAGAGAGAGAGAGAGAGAGAGAGAATGGCCAGAGAGCTTCTTTCAAGCTCTTGAACTTCACAGGCAAAACAATTATAGGGCCAATTGTTGAAAGTTGTTTTGGCGAACTTGGGATCAGCCAATGACTGGTAAGGGCAGGTTGATGAATGGACCAATGACTGGCGATGAGAGACTGACAAACAGACCAATGGCAGGCTAGCTACAGGGATGGGGTCAGGGAGCTGTCATCCCCCCTCACCTTCTCCACAGGCACATCCTGCACCCAACCTGGAGGGAGGGAGCCCCATGAGGTTGGATAGTGGGCTGGTAGGCAGCTGGATGCAGGGGTGGGACTACAGGGTAAACCCAGCAGTTTACCCTGGCGAGCTAAGAGGGGGACAGGGCCACACGGGCAGAGCGATGCTCTGACAGCTGCAGTTACATCTGCCTGTCAGGTGTCCTGGTGCAGCTTTTTACATTACAATTTCAAAGCAGTTCAAAGGGGAAAATTATAGCATTGAGTGTATACATTCAAATAAAATAAATACGAAAATAAGCTTATGTTACACCTCAAGTCCTTAGAAAAGAAAAATTATTTCTGAAGTCAATATAAAGGAGAAAATAATTCAAATCAGAGTCAAACTAACAGTTGGTTTTCCAAAAAGATAAATAATAATAATAAACATTAGCCAAAACAAAAGAAAGAGAGAGAAAACCCAATTAAACAAAATTAGAGATGATAACAGAGATATTGCCCCAATACTTTTGAAATTCAGAGGATCATTGGACAGAATTTTGAAAATGTGTGCTCCAATAAACTGAAATATCTAGAAGACATTGACAAATTCCTAGATGCATGTGACATAATCAAGTTGAACTAGGAAGGCATAGAAAACCTAAACAGATTATTACTAAGCAATGAAATTGAAGCAGCAGTTAAAGGTATCCAACCCTTAAAAGTCCTGGACGAGAAGAATTCACAGTTGACTTCTACCAGACTTTAAAGAAGAACAACCACTAGGGTTTGTCATATTGCTCCATGAAATATGAAGGGAACTCTTCTAAATACAATCTATGAACCCAGAATAATACTGAAATGAACACCCAGGCAAAGAAACATCAAGGAAAGAAAATTACAGATTACTCTCCATGATGAACACAGATGCAAAAAATCTTAATAAAATATTAGAAAAACAGCACTAATGTCATACTCAACAGAGAAAAACTGAAAGCACTGCCCCTAAAATTTGGGCACCCAAATTGGCCCACCCTCACCACCTGAGGCCAATATAATTCTAGAAACACTAGCTGGAGTAATCAGGCAAGAGAATGAAATGAAAAGGATACAAAGAGAGAAAGAAGATAAACTATGTCTGCTTGCTGTTGGTATGATCCTATATCTCGCAGATACACAAAGCTCGTTAAGAAGATGTTTAGAGTTGATAGATGAATTCAGCAAAGTAGTACAATATGAAATCAACATTCATTAATCAATAGCTTTCCTACACTCAAATGATAATTCAGCTGAGAAAAAAATCAAGACCATAACTCCTTCGCAATTATCTCAAAAAATTTTTGAGAATTAATTTAAACAAGAAGGTGAAGTTAATCTACATTAAAAATTACAGAACATTAAAGGAGGATATTGAACAAGAAATTACAGGATGGAAAAATCTTCCATGTTCTTAGATATGAATAATTAATAAATTTAAAATGATCATACTACCAAAAGCAGTATACGAATTCAATTCAATTCCCATCAGAATGCCCATAACCATCTTCATAGATCTAGAAAAATATTAAAGTTCATATGGAAGAATAAAAGATCCAGAATATCCAAAGCAATCTTGAGCAAGAACAATATGGTAGCATCACAATATCTGATCACAAATTAAATTACAGAATTAGTTAGAAGAAGAGCACGGTATTAGTAGCAAAATAGACATGAAGACCAATAGGACAGATCATAAGACAAAAGAGGAAACTGCACGTACTTATAGTCAACTGATACATAATGAAGGCAAACAGCATTTGCAACAAATGGTGCTAGGAAAACTTGATCACCAAATGTAGAAGAATGAAACTAGATACCTCTTTCTCTGCATGAAAGTCTAATAAAAATGAATCAAGGATTCAGGACGTAGCCCAGACACTACAACTTCGAGAAGACAACTTAGTGCCAATAAGATCAGTGGAATCAGAAGAAGGTGATTCATAGACTTACTCCAAAGAACATATAGGGATGGCCAATAAACATATGGAAAGATGCTCAAAATAATGATTCCTTAGGAAGATGGTAATCAAACAATGGTGATTCAATGTCTACATATCTTTGAGATTGTTTAGCCTTTGTTTTTTTTGGATTGATTATTTCACTTAGCAAGGGTGTCTCCAGTTTCATCCATTTATCAGAAAAGCCACAATTGCATTCCTCTTTATGGCTGAGTAATATTACATTGTGTATACATATACCACATTTTCTTTATCCATTCATTAGTTGAATAATTGGTTCCATTGGCTTTTGTGAATTGAGATGTGGCCATGTAACTACAGGAGGTCAATTTTAATTCCTTTGTGGCGGGAGGGAGGAGTGGAGTTCACCAGATTAGACAGGGGGTGGAGGAAAAGTGGAGGGATGGGCATGGGAAAGATATTGGATGAGTCTGACATCACTTCTTGTTTTCATATATGAATTCAGGAACAGTGAAAGGCTACATTATTACAACCACAAGAATGGGAAGTTACACTCCCAGCATGTATGCTTTAGCTGTCTTGTTAGCTAAAGAGAACAGAGACAGGATGAGGAGCCACTTCACACCCAATAGGTCATCTATGGCCAGAAAAGACCCCAGATGTGTTGAGGAGGATGTTTCCAGACCTATGCAGGCAGGGGTAAAGCATCTCAGTGGTCGGAGGAACCGCACCGTGGTGGCCAAGAGACTGGAACATAGGAGGTCCGGGTCCAGCAGCGGACATAAAGAAACCTTGCAGAGCTCCACACACACCACAGCCACCATCGCCCCTTCCTGGGAGGGCAACTAGTCCCTTTGATGCCTCAGGGGCAACTCGAGGGGTGGCGGGGTTCAGGCAGTGGATGGGCAGACCTGCCCCCCAGGAGGGGCTGCCACGCAGCTCCACTTAGGGTAATGGGGAGGGCCGCCAGCACCGCGCTACAACCAGGACCCAAACTTGGAAGAGGCTGGGGGAGCGAGAAGTTTCCTTCAAGGAAGAATCCTGAAACTCACACAGGTGTGCATTGGCTCCCAGACTCTCTTCCACTTCTATAGGCTGCCCACTGCTGTCCCAGCCCTAGCCTCTAGGAACAGACCTAGAGCAGAATGCAGAGCCTTGAGGCAGGGGGCGTGGCCCATGGGCGGAGAGAAGGGAATTTTTACATTTGCAAATCAAAACCACCTTAAGATTTCATCTTACCCCAATTAGAATGTCTTTTATCAAGAACACAGGCAACAACAGGTGTTGGCGAGGATGTGGGGAAAAGGGTACACTCATACATTGCTGGTGTGAGTGCAAGTTGGTGCAGCCACTCTGGAAAGCAGTGTGGAGATTCCTTAGAAAACTTGGAATGGATCCACCATTTGACCCTGCTATCCCACTCCTTGGCTTATACCCAAAGGACTTAAAATCAGATTGCCTCAGTGATGCAGCCACATCAATGTTCATAGCTGCTCAATTCACAATAGCTAGATTGTGGAATCAACCTAGATGCCCTTCAGTAGATGAATGGATAAAGAAACTGTGGTATATGTACACGATGGAATATTACTCAGCCATAAAGAAGAATAAAATTATGACATTTGTAGGTAAATGGATGATGTTGGAAACTGTTATGCTAAGTGAGATCGGCCAATCCCAAAAATCCAAAAGCCGAATGGTCTCTCTGATAAATGAATGATGATGCATAATGTGGGGGGGAAAGATGGCAAGAATGGAGGAAAGATAGCCAGCATAGAGGGAAGGGAGGGGTGGGGGCGGGTGGGGGGTAAAATCAATAACAGAGTGTGTGACAGATATCATTGCCCTGTGTACATGCAAGAAAGCACAGATGGTGTGACTCTACTTTGTGTACAACCCTTGAAACAATAGCTGTACTCCATTTGTGTTCAATGAATCAATAAGTAAATAAAAAAAAAGAGTCTCTAGCTAATTTCTACATGTAATTTCAGGATTGCTTTTCATCTCATAGTAGCCAGAAAAGAATATATTTATCTAGAAATTCTTATATATTCTAGATCTTTTGTTTTCTATTTCTGAATATTGTCAGGTATTAGTAACAAACCCTATAAATTTATATATTCATTAGAGGTCAACTGCGTTTTGCAATATTTGCAAAATTTTGCGATAGTTCAAGAGGCATTGGAAATGAAGATGTTTTTCATATGAATCCCAAAGACAGTAAAACTAGATTATTCATTTGTCCAGTTTTACATCTACCCTCAAAAATCTTTAAGGCATTGTCCATAGATAGATAGATTCATCTGCTTATAGGGAGTTTTGTTGCTACTAAGAACTACAAGGGAGGAAATAGACATATTTTTAAAATGAAAAATATTTTCTTTATTCCATGATCTTAGCCAAACTTGTCCCTGCATTATCATTGTAAAGCATTCAAGTTATTAGATTTCAAGAACCCGAAAACCTCAAGAAATTGGCAAAATTACACCTCAATAAATACATTGAAAACCTCAATACATTGTTTCTACCATTGAATTAAATCCTATGTCATAAAAATAGTTTCTAAGTAAACAATTCTAAGGAGAAGTTGACTGCTAATTTTTATTCTCATTTTTAATGGTTCGGGGCATGGCTCAGTAGACAACTCTTGGGTAGCATGGGTGAGGACCAACATTTATTCTGCAGAGAAATGCACATCCTCTTCTTCCCCCTCTTCTGTTTTGTTTTTGTTTTGGCTTCTGAAACTGAATGAAGTCAATTGATCTATCTTCAATTTTACTGATACTTTCTTCTGCTTGCTCAGACCTCCTACTGAATTTGTCCAGCAAAATTTTCATTTCTTTTATTGTACTTCTCAAGTTCAAAACTTCCACTTAAAGGAATTTTTAAATTTCTATCTCCTGTTGATCTTCTTTACCTGGTAAGACATTGTTTCTTTTATTTATTTATCCATGGTATTGAGCTATTTGAGCACACTTAAATCAGTGGTGCAGTTTCTGCCTAGTAAATTCTCTTTCTGGGGCATCTGGAATCCTTGGAACATTCTCTGTTTGCTCTTGACAATGAGCCCTATGTTTGTGTTTCTTTGTGTATGTACAACTTTTCTTTAGTTGAAAACCAAACTCTGCAAATCATATTCTTCCCCTTCTGTAGGATTTATTATTGCTTCTTGCGTTAAGTTATAGTTTGCTCACTGACTTTCATAAACAGCTTTTGCAAAGGTTCTTTTTGTGGTCATGTGTGCTCATTATAGTTTCTGTTCTATTAGCATATTACTCATACTATGTTTGGCAGAGATTTTATTAAATGCCTGGAAGGAGGAAGAGGAGGGAAAAAATTGTTCTCCCAACTGAGTTGGGGCACTCCTTCAGTGATTAACAAGGACATTAGAACTCTGCCTTCACCTTCATATTCTGCTTGTATGCAGCCTAAGGGACATCCAAATGTGATAGCTTAGGGTTTTCCCAGGCAGATAATTACCCAGCATATGTGGGCTATTAAAAGAGTCCTATTGCACATTTATCACTCTTCCGAGCCTCTTCCTACATCTTTTGATCTTTCTGATGTTTATCCTATTTTCCCTTGACCTTGTCTGCTGTAGACAATACTTTTGGGTTTTCAATTTCAGCATGATTTTTGTTGAAGTATGCCAATGAGAGAAACATGCTTTAAATTTTGGAGTCAGATCAGAAATTATTAATCTCAAGAGATTCCAGGAAAGACCCCACCTTTAACAACAGTGCTGACTACACAGTTATGACACTTAGAAGCAGTAAATTCTCAGATTTCTCATTGTCTTGGATTACTCCCCTCACCTTGGTGCTTCAAGATGTAGTTGACAGTTACTTTATCTGTGATCCATGGACTAAAATCTGCTCAAACACCTCTCAAATTTTTAGTTTCGTTCACATAAGAATTCTTATATTCAAATAATTGTATATATTTCTCTGATCAAACCAATTGAAGCAACCCATCAGAATAAGACTATTTCTATATTTTCAAGGTCTAATCATCTCAAGCAGCATTTTTGTACTGCTTGTGCACTCCTATACTTAATCTCAATGAAAGAGTGATTTTTGCTATGCCTGTTGGTGCACAACTGTAATCCCAGGAGCTCAGGAGGCTGAAGCAGGAGGATAGAGACTTCAAGCCAGCCTCAGCAAAAGTGAGGCACTAAGCAACTCAGTGTGACCCTGTCTGTAAATAAAATAAAATTAGGCGAAGGGGTGTCACTCAGTGATTCAGTACTCTGGAGTTCAATCAACAATAACCCACCCCCCAAAGAAACAGTAAAGGAAAAAGAAAAAATGGGGGATTTTGATGAATTTAAAATTCTAACAGAGGAACTCTGGTGAATAAAAGCAAGGAACAGTTAGGACATCTGCACATCCATATAGAAAAAAATGAATTTGGACACCTAACTCACGCCATATAAAAAAATTAATTCAGAAGAGCTGAGAGAACATCAAATAAGAGCATAAGTTATGACATCTTAGGAGAAAACATAGATGGGAATTCTGACCTTAGCTGGTTAGGTAATAATTTTTTAGCTATAACATCCAACACACAAGCACGAAACCCCCATGTAATAGGTAAGTTGAGTTTCATTAAAATTTTAAACTTGGATATGAAAGGACACTATCAAAAATTGAAAAGTGGATACAAGAACAGGACAAAATATTTGTCAATCGTATACCTGATAAAGGTATAAGTAGAATATCTAAAGAACTTTACAACTCATAGAAAAAAGACAAAAGAATAATTTCAAAAATTTCATAGGATTTAAGTATTTCTCCTTAAAGAATAAGACAAGTGCCAAAAAACCCCAAAAGTTGTTCAACATCATTCACCCAGGAATAAAAACCACAAAACCTTTTCACATATGACGAGATGACTATAAACACAAAGAAAAGAAATGGAAAATAATTGTTAATGAGGAAGTTGAAAAACTGGAAATTTCATGGATTAATGATTGAACTGTAAAATGACGCAGTTGCTTCAGAAAGATTTCTAAACAAGGCAATTCTTAAAGAGTTAAAATTGTAAGCTAATGTTACAATTACTCCACACCTAAAATATATCAGAGATAATTGAAAATACATGTCTGCATGCCCATATTTATAAATGAGTGTATTTACATATATATTTTCATATACTTATATACATTTACATATAAATATAACTGAATATTCAGAAAAAATAATACGTAACAAGTGAGAAGGACCCAGAGAATTCCACATACAGAAATCAAATTCAGATGTAAAGACAATCAATTAATGATTGATGTTACAACCGATAAACCATGAGAACATTCTTAATGATAGTAGACAAAAAAAGAGACTATGTATTGCATTTATGTTTAATGTCCAGAATAGGGAAAGATATGCAGAGTATGGGCTGGCAGTGACTTCAAAACAGTGTGGAGATTCTTTCTGGGTGAGGAATATGTTCTGATATTAGTGCTAATGATTTTACAAATTTGTGTCTATACTGAATACAACTATACATTATAAATGGGTCTGATTCTGATGTGTGTAAAATAAAGTGAGGAAAAAACACTAATATCTTGACAATTAATTCATGAAAGACATTACCTACCTTGGAGAGGCAATAAATATCCATTGAAGCCACAAATATGGAGATTTCTCAAAAGACAAGGAATGGAACTGCGATGTGACCCGGTGATCCACTTCTTGGTATATGGCCAAAAGATCTAAAAGTGGCATACTCCAGGGATCTCTACATACCAATGTTCATAGCAGCATCAATCATAATAGCCAAGGTATGGAACCAGGCTAGGTATCCATAAGCAGATGATTTAATGGATAAATCAAATGTCTGTACAAACACACAGGAGTTCTACTCAGCCATAATAAAGACTGAAGTTATAATATTACTGGGAAAATGTGTGGAATTGGAAAACATCATGCTGAGTGAAAGTCAAGGTTTGAATATATTCTCTCATAAGGAGAAGGTATAGACAGACAGAAAAAAGGAAACAAAGGAATACTCATATATAAGGGGGAGGATCTCATAAAAATAGAAGGAAAACCAACAGTGTAGAGGAAAAAGACATAAAGGGAGGGAGGAGGGGAAGACATGGGTAAAGTCCTGGGAAATTAAATCTACCAAGTTACACTACGTCTATGAACAAACACATACTGAATCATTTAAATATACACACATAATACAGATAAAATTATAAGACACTAAATAAAATAACTGGAGGATGATTATAAAAAATAAGTAGGGCAAGAAAATCGGTGCAGGACAGGGGAAAAGGAAGGTGCTGGGGAATGCCTTTTCGTACACTGTTAGAGCATGTGTGTCATCATCAGATTCAACATTTGAGCCAAGTTGTAGATGGGGCCCAAACTATTCCTGCATACAAAAAGCATAAATTAACTCCAAAATTACAGGGTGTGAATAAAGATTTTTCAAAGACTTCACTTTAAGTATGTAGCTTCATTCTTAATGGGTAACTCATGACCTTACATAGTGAGCCTGTCTATTTCCAAAATGGTTCTCAGGTGGGTGGTAACAGTTATTCTTGCATTTATTTCTGAACTTAAGTTTCCACACAATCTTTATATACTTGGTATATATTTTGATGATTTTGCCTCATGTAAATCAAAACATCAAGACAAATGAAAACCATGGACATCACTTAGAGACAGAAATGGGTGTAGATAAATATAATCACATGGCACAGGTCATAAAAGCAGCTGTCAGGAGGGCAGGCTCAAACTCAGAAGCTAGGGTATTTTTGCTATTATGATAAAGTATCCAAGAGAGACAGCATGAATAGGGTAATTCAAGGCAATCTCTGAATATATGTAGGCCCCAAAGTGTGCATTATTTACTACTAAAATGGAAAATCAATTGCTATAGACACTACTAGAACAACCCAGTCCTAGCCTATGAAGACAGGCCCCAAGATGCTACGAGACCAAAGAAGAGAAACAGCCAGATGTGGGATTGCACAGAGTGCTGCATATTAAAGACTTACTCACAGAACTCTGGTCCTGGGCAACAACAAGAGGAGTTGGATTCCTGGGTGCAGTGGTGCACACCTGTAATCCAGTGACTGGGGAGGCAAGAGCAGGAGGTTCAAAATCAACCTCAGGAACTTAGGGAGTCCTAAGAAACTTAGCAAAACTGTCTCTAATTTCCAAAAAGTAAAATGGGCTATGGACTTAGCTCAGAGGTAAAGTAAACCTGGGTTTCAATCCCCAATACCAAAAAAACAAAAACAACAAAGAATTTGGATCACTGCAAAATGGGTCAGAGGAAAGGGCATATATGTGCATAAGGACAAAAGTGACTTCATCCTGTCTGGAATGCATATGATTTATTTTAAGTTAATATCAAAGATTCAGGCATAGCCCTGGCACAAGGGTCCAACTCTAAAGTACTCTGTTCCATTTTAAGTGTTTGGACCACTTATATTTTGCTGTAAGACTATGCAGAAGAAAGCTAATAGGACCCCTTGGGAGCAGTCATTACAGTTATGACTCCAGATGGCTGCAGTCCCCTCAACCTGAATCTATACAAATACATTTTGATGAATGAGTCAGGACTTGGTTCTACAGAAGGAGCAGTTTATTGAGGGTTGTGAAAATGTGCCTGATATTTAGCTAGCATAAAATCTGATTCATTATAAATAAAATATCATAATGCAATTTCTGTGCTAAAATGTAAATCCTACACATACTCTACACACATTCTTTTCATTAGTTTATTTCATAGTTGGTCTTGTCACTTTCCAAATGCAAATTTTTCCCATTTATCTTTGGTATAGAAAAGTAATTTCCTTTAAAATGAGAGTGTAACCAACAACCCTGCTGCTATTTGTACTACACAACAGTCCTTGGTAACCTATCATCCTCCTCCCATGAAAATGTGTCTCCCTGTGGATCAGCCTGCTCTTCCTGATTCACAGTCAAGGGATTACAGCAACCCTTTTGAATAACCCAATGTTCATCTCTGATACCAACAAGTCTGGAGAAAACTGCCTTTAACACATTAATAATGATAGTTCAGATGACAGTTTTATATCTACAATCTGCCATTCACTGTACTCTCAAATTTATACTATACTGTACCTTAGGGGGGAAAATGGTGTTTTTCCTCTTTCAGGGAATTCCAGGAACTCCAGCTAACAAAGCAGGCCTCTTCCTACAGACCTTCAACATAACATGTAAAGGGACTGTAATTAAGGTATGTGAACAATTTCATAGCTCAGACTGAACATCCTTCATAATGCATACTTTTCAGAAAACCCCAAATAACTGAATAAAAACTAATAAAATTAAAGCAATAAGACTTTTCCATACATATTCTGTTCAATTAGATAGCTATTCACATGTTACAATGTTTATCATTAAGTACCCCAAAGAATTCAATGTGAATACCCTTTAAGAACTATAAACTATATTTCATCTATTATGAACTCCCTGATGTGGACCTGTGAGAAATCATTAAGTGGTTGAACATGCTCATTGTACTCATGACCTTTCACAATTTTAATTCTTTGCTAAAACTGAGGAAATGTCCTGCCACACAATACATCTATGTGTTTTCTAATATGAATGATTTCATAACCTCAAAGTTATGGAACTCTTGATAAAAGTGTAGAATATTCATTACATTCATAAATTTTCTCTCCAGTGTGAATTTGAGTGCAGTATGGGGCTTCCACTTTGGGTTAAAGCCTGGCCATGTGCATTAATATTTATGAGGGTTCTCTCAAAGATGTATATTTTGATGTCTAGTTAACTGTGAGCTTCGAGGTTCCTGGCACTTGATTTTTGGATAAAATCACTGGCACATATACTGGCTTTATTATGCTTCTTCTCTTTGGGCATTTTCTGATGTCTGGTAAGATTTGCAAACAGGGTGAAGGCTTCTCTCCTGGTGGATACTTTGATGCCAGGTGAGGCTTGAACACACATTAATGGATTTTCCACACTCACTACATTTGTAAAGCTTTTCTACTGTGTGACTTATCCAGTGTACGACAGGGTTAGAGAACTGGTTAAAGGCTTTGCCACACTCTTTACATATGAAAGGCTTCTCTCCACTATGGATTCTCTCATATTGAGTAAGGCTTGTGCATTACACAAAGGCTTTGCCACACTCATTACATTTATAAGGTTTCTCTCCAGTAGGAATTCTCTGATGAATTACAAGGTTTGAATTGACTACAAACATTGCCACAGACATTAAGCTTCTAAGGTTTCTCCCTGGTATGAATTCTCTGGTGTCTAGTGAGGTGTGAGAGACAATTAAAGGACTTGTCACACTGCTTACATTTGTAATGTGTCTGCCCAGAATGAATTCTCTGATGACTCATGAGATTTGAGCTTCCTCTAAAATCTTCCCACATTCTTTTCATGTGCAAGGTTTTTCTCCAGTGTGGATTCTTTTATGCTGAGTAAGGCTTGAATGCTTGGAAAATTCCTTGACTCATTCATTATTCATGACACTTCTCTCCAATATAAATTTTTCTAATGACTTATTAGACTTGAATTTTGACTCCAGCCCTTGCCACAAACATTACACTTAAATGTTTTCTCTTTGGTATGAAGCCTTGTTGTCTTGTAATGTCTGCAAATTGAGTATAGGCATTGCCACATTTATTACTTTTTTAAGGTTTCTGCCCAGAATGAATTCTCTGCTGAATAGTAAGCTTTGAGCTTCCTTTAAAAGTCTTACCATGGTTATTACACTTGTGAGTCTCATCTCTCATGGATATTTTTGATGTTGCATTAACAATGAAGGATGCATAAAAATATTATATTTATTATAACTTTTGTTGCTGACACTAGAAGAAATTCTTTGAAGTAGCAAAGAAGAGGAACAATAATTGGCAAACTTCCCAAACTGATTACATACATAAATTTTCAGTATCAAGTTTCTAAAGTTCAGTCAGGTGTGACTGAAAGGTTAATCCAATCCTATTTTCAAAATGTTTCATATACTTCTTTCCTACATTGGTCACTATTTTTTGAATTTCAATAAATTCTTTACATATGACTTGTGTTTTATAATATCAATAGAAGCTTTTTTCTTACAGAAGCACTCTGATGTAGAGGGAAAACACTACAGGCTTTGTAATGGTGTTGGTCTCTTTACCAGTGGGATTCTTATCAGTCAAAGTTGATTGTTTGCATTGTTTTTCATCATATTCCCACTGACTGTCAAATTCGTGCATATTCTGTTGGACTTCCTGAAATCAAAATCCCCAAACCCATATCTTTCATGTTTCTCTCATATCAATCTTCGGGCTAATTCTTCTTTGTTAATGTTTGAGCTGGGTGACAACTCATTGGCCACATATCTAGCAGAAGCATCCAAAAGACAAAGAACCATAGTGTTCCCATTAAGGAGAGGCAGAAAATGAGTCAGCCATACCGAAAACGTATTACAGTAAAAGGTACACTTTAAATGAATAAAAGTGTGCACTTCTCAATTATGGCCTACAAATGCCTTGAAATATAAAGGGAATGTGACTGTTCCATAAAGACTGAATGGTGGGGCTGGAGATGACTCAATGGTGAGTCTACCTCAGTGGTAGACTGCCTGTTTAGCATGCACAAGGCCCTGAGTTCAATTTCTTGCATCATAAAAAAAGAGGAATGAATAAATGGTGGGGGTGGCCTTTTGGGTTAGTGGTACAGCACTTGCCTAGCATGTTTGAGGTGGTGGGTTTGATTCTCAGCACCACATATAAATAAATAAACTAAAGATCAATCAACATCTAATAAAGCACTTAAAAAATGAAAAGTGATTACAGACAATTAAACTTATATTCAGGAAAGTCTATTTCCAACACACTATAACTAACCCACAGCATGAAAATTGACATAATTCTTGAACCAAAATATATTTTTGTCATTAACCCAAACCACACAAATCACAGGAGATGGACATGGATGTCTCACATTTAAAGAAAAACCATACACAATATATATTTACTGTTCCCAAATAAAAGTTCAGGGAGAACACCATATCATGCTTTCATAATAATTTCAAATAAACTAAAACCTTATTTTAAAAAATGGCAAATCATGAGTACAAAATATGAATAGTAAAATTGGGACAATTAGGAAGACCTTAATTAAACATGGACTATAAGAGAATGGCTACCTTCCTAACAAAACATGATGATGTATTTCAATTAACAAAATATAATGGTTTGTTTAAAGGTTCATTTAGCGTACCAAGACATACATGTAAGTCTAGACAACATTAATTAGAAGACTTATACCAAACGTAAAACTTTAGTAGCATGCAAATAAAACCCAGCAAATTATATTTAGTAAACTTAAAATATACTATAGAAAAATCAAATATCTTCTATAACAATTTTTCACAAATTTATCCACCAACATGAACCACATGATGCTTCAATAATGAAACACTCAAATGACAGTGATCACACAAAATGCTGTCATTTAGTGACACTGTTAGTGATTTAATTTATATAAATACACTCTGAAGAATTGAATCAATTAAAGAAAGGTTTTTTAATGGTGGATACCAAGTCAGATGAAGGAGAAATGAATGAACTTGTAAGCTTTTCACAAAATTCTGGTGTTTGAATGAATTTTTCTAAAACTGAGCCAAAACGTTTAACACCTCGGAAGGAAATCTTGCAAAAATTCTAAGGTTCATTTACAATAAAGGCAGACCATCCCTACTCTGAAAATCCAAAATCCAGAATACTCCAAAGGCTAAGCACCCCTTAATAGATTAATCTTAAATCACGTATGCAAATGTTCATAATACCAAAAAAAAAAATGAAATTAAAACATACTGGTCTCAAACATTTTGAACAGCAGCTACTCAACCTTCCATGGAAATATGCAACATGGAAGAGCTGTGAAATAAACTTTGCTGGGTCCTTCAAAAGGACCCATGTGCTCTCCCCACAAGCCCAGGCTGAGCTGCATAGGTATTAGGATATGTTCTACAATTAAGACTGGGAATCAGAGACAACTTGCTCATTGTCTGTACAGTACTCCGAAGAAACAATCTCAATGATCCATTCCAGTCCCATGGTACATACTTCTGACATGAAGCAGAACAAAACCAAAAACTAGAACTTGAGGAGGTGGAGAGCCCCTGAGACAGATGGTGCAGTCTCCTGAAGACCTGGAGACAATGGAAGAGCAGCCAAGGATTTCCCATCTCCTAACATCTCCCAGAACATGAAAGGAGCATGACCCCTGGGCAGGTACTGCTCTCAGAACATCACTCAATGTGTGGGCCAGGAGATGGGGGTCAGACAGGATCACAAACTGAAGGAGGCACCAGCAGAGAAATTGAGATTTTTGAAACATCCTTCCTAGCCCTCTCAAAGTCAAGGAACCGGAGTAATAGTGAGCCAGGTAAAGTTGTTATGGATCATGATAAAGACTTGCCTTAGTGTCTGCAATGATAAGCACTACAGAAGGGTGAGAGGATAAAGATTACATGTCTACAGAGCAGAGTGGTGGTGTGAGGGGAGGGGTTCCTTTGAGAACTAACAACAACTTTATTTTGGCCACAACTTCTTGGGGAAAGTTACTCAAACAACACAAACAGTACATAATAAAGTAGCTTCCTCTCTGCCCATGTGAGCTCTTACCTGTACCAACTGCTCTGACATATTCCCACCTACCTGTTTTTCTATTGTTGCCTCCCCCTCCATAGCCCTAGGCTCCATTTCATGCTCCAAAATGGAGAAAATATTCTATTCAGAGAGTTCCCTGCATTTAAGACAAAAGGAGCATTATGTGCCATGGTTTTTCTGGAATACATTCCCTGTCTTTTGTTCATCTGACAATACATAATGCAGGGCGCAATGTCACACAACTGTAATCCCAGAAGCTCAGGAGGCTGAGGCAGGAGGATCCCAAGTTCAAAGTCAGTCTCAGAAAAAGTGAAGTCCAAAGTAACTCAGTGAGACCCTGTCTGTAAATAAAATACAAAATAGGCCTGGGGATGTTTCTCAGTGTTCAAGTACCCTTGTGTTCAACCCCCAGTACCACCCACCAAAAACGACATCCTCACATAGAAAGCTTGAAAATATTTCACAAAATTCTCCACGGCTTTTTTTCTCTGGAACCTTAGGAATATTTTAGCAATACAGAGATCTAGCACTCCTTTTGGGAATTACTGTATTTAAGCACATCCTGAAACCAAGGCATAAGATAGTTTAAATTCTTGCTACACGTTGTAATGATTTTGGAAGCCTGACTAATCTAGCAAGAAAGTGGAAGAGTTAAAGTCCATGTACAGTGCTATGTGCTTTCCTTTTCAGAATCAACATGGTTCAATCTCTCTTATATAAATAAGGACCTAAAATACCATCAGTACATCAGGACTGCCCACAGAATCACAAGGGAAAACACAAAGATACACAGGGCAGACCAAAAGGGGAAATCGTCCTCACCCAGGGAGACCAGGTTCATCTAGTTCTCCAATATCACCTCCTTGTCCAAAACCCTCTGAGCAGGATCCTGCCACCTCCACTCATCCTGAGAGAATTCTATGGCCACATCTTTGAAGTCAGGAGACCCTGTAACATAAATATATTTTACCAAGTAGACATAGGAGATTTCTTACAGCCATACACAACAAAAGAGGAGAGAGGTACAGGCATCAATTCAGTTGTAAGAAAATGTGTTGAAAGAGCAGGAGAAGAGGATTTTGACAAAGACATACATCCCTTATCTTATTGTATTGTAATTGTCAGGAAGAAGACATGAAGTCATCAAAATCACTATGCATTCCATAATATGGATAATAAAAGAGATATGCAAATAGAATAATCACAAGAAAGTACAGACAGAAGGGAGAGACACTGTGTCTGAACACCAATGATATTCCAGTTCACCTTTGAACAGGAACATGAGTGGAATCATCAGGGACTGCAATGTCACAGTGTCTTAAAGCTTAAACCATCATTATAATGAGAAGGTGGTAGTTCCTATACTTTGTCCTGTCCATTAATCTAAATGTGCATGCCCATTTATTTTGTGTAATCACATTAAAGAAACCTCTGTTCCCACCTTAGAATAGAGGAGGTCACAGAGCCTCTTAAAAATCACCTTAGCTTAAGCAGTTACAAAGGGCGGAACCAGCACCTATAACAGGTAGCTGGAGTTTTGAACTGAACCTAAAGAATAGCACAGTTAAGTACAGACACCACATTAAGAAAAACAAGTTTGTCATTTCCTAAGAAAACCAAAAACTATATTGTTGGGAATCAAAACTAATGACTACAGGCGTTCTTGCATACAAGATGCTTTGTTGTCCTTGGTGTGAATTGCCTGCAAACAGGATTTTCTACCAAGAGAGAAATCAGGAGTTTTGACTACAGGTACTCTTATGAACAAGGGACTTTATAGTCCTTGGTGGAATTTGTCTGCAAACAGGATTTTCTGCCAGGAGGTTAGAAACAGAGAGAACATTGCTTGCAAACAAGAATGCTTCTCTGGCCTGGAGAAAGGACAGAACTTGAAATGTTTGAGTCTAGGTTCATTTAAGATACAGTTCAAGGAGTGGTGATCTGGCTGATTTGCATTTACCCTAGTCATTGCTGTTGGCGAATTGCCTGCTTTGCCTGGGAATTCATTGCTTTTGGCTTTTTGCCTTCTTTGTCTGTAGGGGTATAAAATGCTAAAATCATATGTAACAGAGGATAATAATGGAGAATAAAAGAATCATTGCATGTGGACCTGTGTTGGAGATCCCCTTCCTTCCCTTCCCTTACAACCCTACACTATATCAATGCTAACATGGAATGGCATAAAAGGTCACTATACATGAATTCACATATGTGTACAGGTCACTACTCTTATCAATAGTAACTCATTAATGTCACAGTGTAGAAAAAGTTTAATGGCATGGACAACTTTGAAATCCAATTTTCAAAGATTATAATAAATATAAAACTTACACATAAAATTATGATGTGCCTTTCACACAGAGTGTATGTTTCTACCCACACAAATGCAGACACATATAAATGTCCACTTTTAGTGAAAGTGGTTGTCACTGAATAACAGATTTGGATTTTTGTTTGTTTGTTTAGCTATCACTTTTCTACACATGTGAACTAATAAAAATAGAAGACATTTGGTATAAAAAATAAATTGAACTCAATTTTACTTATGCAAATATCAATACAATCTATACATTTACATTTAAATATTAGTTATTACCAGAAGTATAGAAAGATTAGGATATGCATAGTTATACATTATTTGAAGAGAATAAAGTGAAAGCACATTCTTGAAGAAATTATTAGGTAATTTAAAATTCAAAAGGAAAGAGGTTTGATTAAGTAAGGATATTCAGCAACCATCACACTCGGGAGTGAACAATAAGCACTTCTGCTAGAGAGAATTAAGATCAGGGTTCCAGCCAGGGCAAAGACCATCACTGTGGAAAATGCTTGAAGGAGCAGTAGAAGAGGGGACAGAGCACACTGTGCCAAGCAGATGACACAGCTGCAACTAGGGAAAGGAAGACATTTTAACTTCAAGAATTCATGACAGCATACTGAAAATAATCTTTCTTTTTTAGTAACACCAATTTAAAAAGAGCAATTTAAAATATTAACAATGTAAATATGATAGAAGACACAGTCAGTGCTTCCATTAGCAAATACAGTTCAGCATTGATTTACAACAACAATTTACAGACGTGAAGAAATTATAAAACTACAGGAAAGGACATAACAGATATACTCAAAGTCTGACAAACACATCTCTTACATGAAAACCTGGGTTTCTGTAGAAATTCAGAGCAATAAAAACCTGAAAGAAACATGGGATTTCTAATAAAATTATCTTCTCTATCTAGGAGAATCAACCTAATTTTTTTTAAATGCAAAAAAATAAAATATAGAGGTTTGCCAAATTACAAATGAAACTGTGATTACATATGCTGTACAAGAAATGAAAAACTAGAAAGAAAAGAGACAAAGAGGACAAGGAAATATAATTTTAACTAAAAGTTCCATCTATCTTTATAGACCTGTCACTCCACAAGTCAGGTCTGCCTGGGCTACAATTCCCAAGTTTCTGGGAAACATTTTTAGCTAAAATAGTTACTGCCTAGGAGTCTCTGCTCAAACACCAGGATCCTCAAGGGATGGATGTATTGTGAATGACTTTAAATTACTTCTTACTGTTCAGCAAGTGATAAAATAAAACATTCAGTATCACCAGTATCTGTGTATGAACTTTCCATTCTAGTTCAAATCATTAACACTTAAGAGTCAGAAACACACTGACTTAATTGTTTAGTTTAAAATGTGTTGTAAAGTGAGGGAGAAAGAAATTTCCCACTATTATTCTTTTCCAAAATTTTCTACTTGTTTTTGCTCATTAACACAGATGGTAAAGGTGATTTCTAATGGTGGTCATTAGTGAGCTGACCTTGTATTCCTAGGCAATCCCTGAAACTGTAATATAAAGCTGCACTATTGAGCACTCACCCTTTCACTTCAGCTATCCCTTCCCCCTCCCAGCTCCTCTGCCCAGGAATATCCTCAGCATCCACTGGTCATCCACCTGCAAACATCTTTGGTAGCCATTGGCTAGAATGTTATCAGCTGGCAAAAATGCCATCATTCAAAAGAGGTTTCTGCTCCATCTTCTGTCCTTTTTCTTTTTCTTTTCTCTCCCTCTCTTACTCTCACTGTTTTTCTCACTGCCTATCTCACTCACTCTCTCACTCTTGCCCTCATGCTCTCTCTCATTTTCCCTCTGTCTCTTTCTCTCTCTCTCTTCAGGGCAAACCCTGTTGGTCTGCCTAATAAAATCCCTTGTGTGAGTTCCCCACAGGACCTGGAAAGTGATCTGGTGCCCCTGGGGCTCTTCATGGGTCAGCGGAACCCCCAGCCACAGTCCTTGCAATCATGGTTGAATCCTTATACTGATTGCTGACAGAGAGAACTCCTCCAGGCTGACAGGGACTATTTCCTGAGAGGCAGGAAAGCTCCAGACTTATGGGGGATCCTCTCTTAAGAGGACTGCCTTTTGTGAGTCCCATTCTGGTCCTGGGTTCTATGACATTTTTGTCCCTATGAAAGCCCTGGCGCCGGGCACCCAGGTACCCTACAGGCTTAGCCTTGATGCTTATCTAGTGGTAGTGACAACTCCCTGGATAATTCATACTTCACTCTGGTGATTCTATGGGGGCTGAGGGACTCCTTCTCTCTATATTCACCAATTCCTATCTCAAATGGGCATCTCACTCTCAATCCCCACCCACGCCCTGATGGGTTGCCTCTTAGTTAATTTGAGTCCCTTGGTCTCACCCCGGTTCTTAAACCAAATCATACTTCAGATCCCAGCACTTTTAGAGATCTTCTTCATTTCTAAGGGCACTTAGGAAAATGGAAAGGGATTTCCCTACGTACAAGTTTTCTCTTTCTTGTGCACTAAATCTGATCTTTGCTCTTCCTGCAAACTGGAACCCTTCTTTTGGCTTCTTATCCAGCTCCTAATCCCTCCTCCTCCTCTGACTTCCACTCAGCTAAGGAACCACTGCCCATACTGATCTCCTGCAGCAGAGGCTCCATCCACCAGCCATATGGTCCCACACACATGTTCTAGTGCATATGTTCTAGATCCTAACCAGCTCAGCAGCCAGTGGCATGTCTCAGTAAGGAATATGATATAGCAGACCTATTCCTCAAAAGTAGTGGAAAATAATGCTTCATAATTTTCTGCATCCAAACCTGACCTGATTACCAAACAGGGGAAAAAGAGTTATAAAGCCCTAGGCAATTTCCCCTGCCTAACCTTGTTGAAGCCAACACTGGAATGTCAGCCAAGAGGCTCAGGGAGGGACCAGCCTTAGACTGAAGAAAAAGAGGGTCCATGTTAAACATCTCCAGGGCTGCAACACACAAAAGTGGCTTAAAAAACTTTCTCTCTTTATCTCTCTCTCTCTCTCTCTCTCTCTCTCTCTCTCTCTCTCTCCCTCCCTCACTGTCTCTGCCTAATTTTATTGGGGACTTATTTTTATCATTTAATGTTCCATAACAGGACCTTTTATCAATAGGGTATATGTAAATTTGTTATTTTTTACAGTGAGATCAAAATTCAAATGCAGATGTATTTAAAAGTTAGTAAGATCCTGATTTGTTTAAAGGTTAATATCATGAAACATGAAAGCATTTGGTCACTTTACTACACAAAAGGAAAGTTAAAAGCTCTCTCAGTCTTTACTTGATTTGTTTTAGATATAATATCATATTGTGCTAACTACCATTCACATAAACTCAGGAAAAACACATGTAAACTTTGTAAAATGATGTTCAAAGCGGAAGCAAAGTGTTGTTCCGCACTGAACAACAAAGGTTGGGTGCCCTCCCTGGACCAGCCAGAGGGGGCATGGGGGTCAAACAGGATGGTGAGTGTCGACGGCTGAAAAACGCACACCAGCCGGGAGTCTGTCGAGAAGGATCTCAGTTTAATGGGGAAGTAAAACAGGTATATGAAAAGGGAGCGAGGGGAGGAGATACAGGCGGGGGCCAATCATCTTAAAGGTCAACAGCACATGCAGTATACAGCAAGGCCTGCAGGGCAGAGGTCTGTTAAGATGTAAAGCTGCTCAGGTTCATGGAAGTTGAATGAGCCAATCCTGGGCTGCCACCTTGGTGGTACCACGAGTGGGGGAGGCGTTTGCCCCGAGGGTGTTGTTATTGTGGTCGCCATTTTAAGGTGTGTCCCTACATTTCCCCCTTTTTGTTTTATTATTGTCGCTAGGTGGAATTCCTGTCTTAGGTTGTTCATGGCAAATCACATTCTTACCCGTCATTGGAAGCCTGGCCTCCTTAGGGCCAGGGTCCTGTCTTAGGTTGATATGCAGTTTCCACAAATCTTACCTGTCATTGGAGATTCCACCATAGGTAGCCTCCAGGGGTGGAGCCTCAGCTTGAGCCTGTCTTAGGTTGCCCCAGCACTTGGGGTCTTACCGTCATTGACTCAAGGGGTCCCTATGGCGATGGCAACATTACACCCTAGTGGTGGCATAACGATCCTCCTCGGAGCTGGTGGCCAATCTTTGATATTGAACTTGGACGCTCATTAATTGAACTGCTTCAAGGCGCTTTTGGATGAACTGCATGACCTTGTTGAAGAGTCAGGGACCTATAGTTAGGATTAGAAGCAAGATAATTAAAGGACCGATTATAGCAGATAACAGAGTGGTTAGCCAGGGAGATTGATTGAACCAAGATTCAAACCATCCTCTTTGGGCTTCTCGTTCGAGTCGCCGTTCCTCCAAACACTTTCTTAACTTTGCCATAGATTCTTTGACCACCCCAGAGTGGTCAGCATAAAAACAACATTCCTCTTTTAATGCAGCACAAAGTCCCCCCTCTCTCGCAAAAAGAGGAGGTCCAGGCCTCGCCTGTTTTGTAAAACAACCTCAGAGAGGGAGGTAAGGGATTCTTGTAATGCAGTAACAGAAGTTTCTAGAGTTTTTAAATCTTGATCTATTGCGGCCTCTAATTGGGCCATTTGTTGTGATCCATGTACCAGGGCAGCTGTTCCTGTTCCAATTCCCGTAGCGGCCCCAATGCCCAGAAGAAGGGCTGAGGTGAGGGACATAGGCTCCCGGCGAAACCGGGTTATGTGTCCCTCCATCTGGTCTTCAAAAGAATTGGCCTCATGATAAAGTACTCTGGGGAACAAACGGACCATGACACAATAATGTGCAGAATTATTAAATATCATGGTTGAGATGCAGGGGGTCAGTCCTGTATTGCATGCCCACCAGGTTCCCGTCTCTGGGGCAAGGAAATGGCTCTGAGTGGTGTCTACAGGATCTGTCTGGGCACACAGGGACCATTTGCCCTTAGGGGGGGATCCCAAGCATAAGCCTTTCCCTGATACCTCATGGAGGGTAAGCTTATGAATTTCATTCCAATCACAAATAGAGCTAGAGGTTCTATTATAGGTTCCATTGACTGCAGTTCCCTCATAGTAAGGGGGAGAAGCAGAAAGACATAGCCAGCAGGACCGGGTTAAATTGCTCTGAGTGGAGTTTAGGGCAGAGTATGCTCCCACAATTAAGTTAAAGAGGGAAGGTACTTGTCCTTCGCCTGATTGTCCTAGTATTGTTGTGCCAGTTTTAAGTGTCCTGGCAGTAACCGTTTTTGTTTTACCAGGGCTAGATGCTGACTGAGGAGACTTAGTGGGACTAGATGGTCTGGGGGCTGATTGGATAGCTTTGTTTGGGCCTATCGCTACTGGAGTGGCCTCCTGTCGTAATTTGATGGTGAACCAGAGGCCAAAGTCATACCCAGGAGACCCCAAGTTCTTCCTTTGAACCAATTAGGCAAGTTATTTTTATCTTTTCCTTGGTTTGTGAAGGAGATATTAAGTGGATTACAAAGGGGATTAGAGCCACAAGCTGATTGGGGGAGCCTAGAGGTGTAACATTTATCTTTTCCTGTATGGATAAAGTCATGGCGTACTGTGATCCAATCCCAACTGGAAGAGGGGTTCCAAGAAGTTTCCCCAGTGGTTTCACATCCCCAGGCTGCACAGTACAGGGATTCAGGCCCTCCACATTTTCTTATCTGTTGGCGGTTTCGGCCATCCTTAGGGCATACATAAAAATCTGTGTTCCTGAGAAAACACCGCCGCTGTGGGTCCCGGCACCCCCTATAATCCCCCAAATAATTTTGGGGGTAATTCCTGTTTCAGGACCCCGTAGGGGGATCTCATTGGGTTTATTTACCTCAGGCAAATCCCAGGTGTCTAGTCCAATAGCTAATTGACATACATCTGGGTGTAAAGTGGGCCACCATGCCCCTGGGGGGTGGCTTTCCTTTATGGACCAGACCCTTTGTCCAGTAGGGTTCAATACTTCCCAGGTTAATAGCTGAGGAGCATGGGGATTACAGGTTATCAAAGGGAGAGTCCACAGTCCTACCCACGTGGTGAATCCAAGAGGCAGCGCCATCGCCAAGGTGTCAGGAGGGTCAGGGTCCTCTTATTTCTGTTATGAGAAAAAAAAGAAAGAAAAGAACCTCAAGAGGCAGAGCTTCCTGGGTTAGACTTCTCACTTTCAGGAGAAGAATGATCATTATCAGTAGAGGGATGATATTTGATGTTTTTTGCAGGTATCCAAATAGGTTTATTCTCCCCAATAGGGAACACACATCCAAACCCTCTCCCTACAGTCAGGAGAGGATCAGGACCCCGCCAGGCCCCTGTGAGAGGGTCCTTCCAACGGACTTTGATGGTTTGATATTTTATTGTAGTAGCCCAATGTTTCTGGAATGGTGAAAGATTATCTTCTTTGGAAAAATTTAAAATATTCAGAGTACAAAATACCATTTTTAACTGATCATGGGGGGAGGATATTCCCCCTTTTTGTTTTATTAATTGGGTCTTTAAAGTATGGTTTTGGCATTCTATAATCGCTTGTCCGGTGGGATTATGTGGTATACCCGTAGAATGTTGAATGTTCCAGCGTTCTACAAATGTTGAGAAAGATTTGCTAGCAAAGCAAGGGCCATTATCAGTTTTAAGTTGTTTGGGCAGACCAAGGACAGCAAAACATTGTAAGAAATGGCTTATGGCATGTTTTGTCTTTTCCCCAACATGAGCTGTGGCCCAGCAGGCATGGGAAAAGGTATCAACAGTTACAAAGATATATTTAAGCTTTCCAAAGGGAGTATAATGAGTGACATCTGTTTGCCATAAATGGTTTGAAGTAAGTCCATGGGGGTTGATCCCAGCCTCCTGTAAAGGGGGTACTTGTAGAAAAGGCGAACAAGATTTACATGTTCGAACTATTTTTTTAAGTTCCTTAATAGGGATATGAGGGAATCTATGGTGTAAACCACGCCAATTAGCATGAGTAAGGTTATGAAAAGTCACAGCTTCCTCGTAAACGGGGTAAGCTTGGGGGTAGGAGGCTAGGGAGTCAGCAAGAGCATTGCCCTCAGATAGAATGCCAGGAAGACGCTGGTGCCCCCGAAGATGTTGTAAGAATATAGGTTTGGTTCTCTGTTTTAACAGGTTTCTTGCTTAATCATTAAAGGAGTAATGGGATTGTTATCAAGTTTAATATAAGACCAGGGCAGGTTGGGGAGCAAATTAGCAATATAAAGGCTATCTGTAAACAGATTGAACGCCTCAGGTAACTCTTGTAGTGCTAGGACCACAGCATAAAGTTCTTTAAATTGTGCTGAGCCTTGGACATCATGAACAATAGTTTTAGGATTTTCATTTCCTTGCATGAAAGGGGGAAAAATAACTATAGCTGCACCTCTTTTACCCCCATCAGAAAAGACTGTGGGGTAAGAGGGATTAGCATTAGGCAAGAACAGTTTAGGTGGCACCCAATCTAGCTGGGAAAAAGAATTCATCCATTTATAGGGGCCGTAATGGCAATCTACTTGTCCAAAAAATCCCTCCATGGCTATCGCAATGCAATTGTTGTTTCTCTGCAGCCATGTGAAATCAGTTAGTCTGAATGGAACAATGAGGGCATGGGGTTGAAGGCCAAAGAGGTGAAGAGACAAACCTCTCCCCTTAGTTATGCAGTCTGCAAGTTGGTCTAACATGGCATAGACTCGGGGGACACCCCCAACAGACAGATGAACCCAATGTATGGGGTCTCCATCTTGTGCTAGGAGACCAGTGAAGAGAAACTTCCCACTAAAAATATAGAAAGTTAAAGGCAATGAGGGATCATACCTCCTCAGACAGGAGTAATCAATGGCCTCCTGAACTTTAAGAAGAGTATCCATGTGTGTGCTATCTAGTGTAATAGTTGAGGACAAATTTGTGCCCCGGGGAGTTCAAAAAGAGGGGTAAGCTCCTCCATGCTAATAGAGATCCATGGCCTCATCCAATTAATCTCTCCAAGAAGCTTTTGGAGCTGAGGAAGAGAGTAACTTTTTTGTACCTGGAGTTGAGGCTTTACTGGAGAGACCACGTCCAGTTCTAGAATGGATCCTAAAATCTTAATTGGGGGGAGCTTCTGGACCTTTTCAGGTGCAATTTGAAATCCCAGTCCATGAAGTAAACGGAGGCATGATTTTAAGAGGTGGTTTAATTGATCACTTTGTTTTGCCCCAAGGATAATATCATCCATGTAAACATATAATAGAAGATCTTTCTGCCTGAGAGGGCTTAGGATCTTAGATATAAAAAAAACTGGCACATGGGGGGACTGTTAGCCATCCCCTGCAGTAAGACTGTCCATTCAAATCTTTGATCTGGGCCCTCGAAGTTGGGGGAGGGAATGGAAAAGGCAAATTTTTCAGAATCTTCAGGGCTCAAAGGTATGGAGAAAAAGCAGTCTTAAATGTCAATAACTGGGAGATGATAATGATTAGGAATAGCGGGAATCCAGGGAATTCCTCTCTGAGGGGTACCAAAAGGCAACATTCTTTCATTTATTTTTCTGAGGTCATGTAGGAATCTCCAACTACCATTGGCCTTTTGAATAACAAAAACAAGGGAATTCCATGGGCTAACAGATGGTCTGAGATGGCCCGCCTCCAACTGTAGCTGAACTAATGAATGGATTTGCTTAAGTTTATGTTGAGGAAGAGGCCACTGCTCGATCCAAATGGGAGGGCCCGGAAGCCATTTGATTTTTAGAGGCTCCAGGTGAGCAGTGGCCTTTAGGATTGGGGGTGTGGCCATAAAGAAGGTCTAGGTTCCCCCCTCCGTATTGCCTCAAAGGAGGGATCGTCCCTGTAATTAGGATGGCAAGCCCTTCCCTGTTCAAATTGCTGTTGATACTCTTCTTCCTCTAAAAGATCATCATAAAAGGCTTTATGATCGGTGGTGATATATGCCTCTGCTTCACCTAATATATCTTGGCCAAGTAAATTTGCAGTTAAACCCGAGGCCACTAGGGGGCGCACTTCCCCGCCATTGCCATCAGGGTCTTTCCATGGGAGCCAGTTTGCTGTCTGAAAGGATTCCGTTTGCCCGCCCATTCCCAAAAGAGGGGGCCCGGGTAGGAGCTTCCATTGGGGAGGGATTTCCTCCCTCCTTAAAACTGTTTTATCTGCTCCAGTATCAATGAGGCACTTAAAACTTTTTCCCCCAATAGTAATAGTCATTTTTGGTCTGATGCCTGGTACTAAGGGCACCGTCCAATGAGTCCTAGCAAACGTTCTCCCCTTATTTAACGGGGCTGGGAGCTGCCCCCCATGAAGTTTAAAGGCTTCCCTACAAGGTCCACTTTAGATCTACAATCCCTGGCCCAGTGAAGTCCCTTTTTACACCTAGGGCACAGAGTGTGTGGAGGCCAGTGGCCCGGGCCTCTTATAGGAGGCACTTTGTCTTGGTTTTCTAGGGGGCATTCCTTCTTAAAGTGGCCTGATTGTCCACACTTGTAGCAGACCCCTCTCATACCTGTAGGTGTCTCTCTCCTAGGAAAAGCCTGCTGGAGAGCACAAACAAGATCTGCTATAGTACTTTCTTGAGAGGCTTTAAGCATCGTGGTCATAGTTTGGGCCTGGTGGGACATGGTACTGATATCTTTGGTGGCCACTATCCATCTCCCCATGGATCGTTCTTTTAAGCCGGCACAGGCCAGTTTATGATCAGCTGTCATACCTTCCCATACAAGCATTTTAACAAATTGGTCTCTCAGTGGGCCTGGGGGAGATTTTCTATGCAGACTTTTTTCCACCCTGTCTATAAAAGAAGATAAATCTTCTGTTGCCTTTTGAGTGATACCAGAGATTGGGGGTTCCGATGGGCCTTCCTCCAACTTTTTCCAGGCTGCCAAGCCTAAAGCTCAGACCTGCTCCTGGTACAAGCAGCTGCTTGTAATAATCCCGTAGAGAACTGATCATTAGTTCCTGATAACATCCCATAAGTAACAGGTACGGGGGGGTTAGCAGCCTGGTTTCTCTCAGCTTGGGCATGACATTCATCATTAAAGAATGCACTCCATTTAATATACATAGGTCCAGGAAGGACTGCTTTGGCTAAATTCTTCCAATCCTGTGTAGTGCAGTTTTGGTGAGCTAGCCCCTGCAGGATAGTTTCTGCCCACGGAGAGTTTGGGCCATCCTCTGTAACCACCTTTTTTAGTTCCTTAAGATCTTGTGGCTCCCAGGGATACCAAATCGCGGGCCTGTTACCCCCTGGGTTAATGTTTACTGGAAAAAGGTGACACGCCTCCGAGGCGGAGGAGAAGGGCGGCCTCAGGCCCGCGCTAAGCGGTTTTACTGCGCTGGGCGGATATGGTGGGGGAGGGGCTGACGAAGCTCGGAAAGGATTAGAGGGGGAAATGCTCTCAGGTAAGCACAACATTGGAGACTCAGCAACCTCCTCTCGAAGTGGCCAAGGAGCCGAGTCAAATGGATCAAAAGGCTCTGCTTTGGGCTCCTGAGAGGATCCTCCCAGTTCATCAAGTGGGGAAAGTTTCGGGCCGCTTTCCTGAGATCGCATCACCTCAGGGACGCCCTGATCTCTGCCTATGGTGCGACCAGGGTGGGGTGGAAAACAGCTCTTAAGGGCCACGATGGTAGGAAAAGCCCCGAGAGGAGGAATTTCTCCTCTCTGAATTTGGGCTTTATGAAGGAGTTGTTCAATCCTGTCCCATGTGTCCCAGTCAAATAAATTGGCCTCCGGAAGCCAAGGGGCTATCCTGACGAGGACTTTCCAGGTCTGAAAAACTTGACTATCTGAAACTTCTAACCCCAGGCTCCTAAGGAGTACCAGGAGGGAGTCTAGGGAGGGGTCATACTTGCAGTTAGACTGTCCCATATTTCAATGGGAGTAAACTCACCTGCGAACCGAACTGATTGCCTGCAGACGAAGTTCCCTCGTTCCTCACACGGGGCACCAGTTGTTGTTCCGCACCGAACAACAAAGGTTGGGTGCCCTCCCTGGACCAGCCAGAGGGGGCACGGGGGTCAAACAGGATGGTGAGTGTCGACGGCTGAAAAACGCACACCAGCCAGGAGTCTGTCAAGCAGGATCTCAGTTTAATGGGGAAGTAAAACAGGTATATGAAAAGGGAGCGAGGGGAGGAGATAAAGGCGGGGGCCAATCATCTTAAAGGTCAACAGCACATGCAGTATACAGTAAGGCCTGCAGGGCAGAGGTCTGCTAAGATGTAAAGCTGCTCAGGTTCATGGAAGTTGAATGAGCCAATCCTGGGCCGCCACCTTGGTGGTACCACGAGTGGGGGAGGCGTTTGCCCCGAGGGTGTTGTTATTGTGGTCGCCATTTTAAGGTGTGTCACTACAGCAAAGATCAACTTCAGAACTAGAAAACTTTATAAGATTGTAAAAAGCCATACCTTACCTGAGCTGAGGTTGTGCCTCCCACACTGCTGCATGTCAAAATAAGCCAGACTTCACCTCATTTAAAGTTATATTCAAATGATTGTTTTTGTTGTAAAATTGCTGTGATTTCAAATAAGGGATATAATATATAGCTCAGGCAAAATTTAAGATGGCTATTATACAAACTAGATATGATTTTACTGTTAATTCCATTTTGTATCAAGGTCAACTTTCTAGCACTCTTTGATTTTCCAGAAGTAGCAGGCCTGTATTCTGTGAAGCAGAATGGCAGAGAATGAACTGCTTGTTTCCAGTTCATAATAGTTTGTTGAAACACATTGTGTTTGCTCCTCTCATCACTTCACGCCATCTCACAAAGTATGGTGATTCCCTCTCGTGGGGAGCTGTTTGTAGCAAAATTTGTTTCTACTGCTTGAACAGGCCTTAATTCCCTAGGGCATAAATGGCCGAAAATGAATGGGTCTTTCTAGGAAAAATCACTGTGGATCTCTATAAAATTCTCTATATCTGTTCTTTGAAAGAGTCCCAATATACTCACAAAGTTTGGTGAATCTCTCTCCAAGGGTGCTCCTTGAAGCAGACTTTGTTTCTCCAGAGGGTATAGGCCTGAATACCCTAAAGCACCATAGCAGGGAATGAACTGCTTGTGTCCAGTTTGTTATAGTTGGATGAAAATCTGTTGGTTTGCTCTTCTCATCGCTTCCAACAATCTCACAAAGTATGGTGAGTGTATCTCCTAAGAAGCAGTTACCAGCAGACTTTGCTTATACTCCTTTAACAGGCCTGAATTCCCTATGACAGAATGGGTGAAAATGAATCGCGCCTTTCCATAAGGATTCACTGGAGGAACTCAATGAAATTCTCTACATCTGCTCTTCTCCTCATTCCCAATATATGCACAAAGTTTGGT
>JAJEJO010049316.1:0-26818 GCA_020662805.1 Glaucomys volans
TGGCCCTGGGCCCTGGCTTGACAGCCTCAGATCATGTTACATTTTCCCATCACCCAAGGCACTTTGAGTCTTGGCTTCCATTTTCTGCTTCCTGAAAGAGACAGGCTAACACTACAAGAGGGCAGTTCAGGGCTCTTGAGGAGTTGCTCGTCTGAGTCCTCCAAAGTAATGTGCAGGGTATAGTCCCCGGGCAGCAGAGGAGGGTGAATGGAGTGGTTACCAGTGGTGGCTACTGCAGGTGGTGCCCAAGGATGCACCAGGCCTTGCTGCATTCTGCCAAACTGGGTTGAAACATGGCAGGTCTGTAGAATGCCTTCCATGTCACTGCTTAGTGACTGACAGTAGACTGAATTAACTGCAGGTTTATTCCAGGTTCACTTAGCTGGACAACAGCTACAACTGAGGCAGAAACTGTGGGCACCTACATGGAAAACTGGCAAAATTCAAATGTCTGCAGAGCAGTTATTAATATAGCAGCAATGTTAATTTCCTGGTTTTGATAATTAAGAATGGTTTTATGACTCTCCCCCTGCAGCTTCTCAATGTCTAGGGTGTTGGTTTCCTAGGGGAGAGCTCTAGGAACTTACATGGTCATCTGATACTCCTGCCCAGTCCCAGAGCAGAGCAGGATAATGAACTAGTCAGGTCCCCTAGAGGTGTCTTACACTGGCCTAGTCCCAAGGCTAGAGAAACAGTGTGATTTGATCCTGGGACATGGGGTGGGAGGAACAATGGATGTGATATGGCAGTGGAAAGGGGGAAGTTTTATGGATCTCTTTGCCTTAGAATTTCAGAGCATGGGAAAGAGGTAGCTAGAGACTAAATTGCAACTGTCTGTGCCTGGCCTCTGCACTTTTCCTCACTCCTAATGGAGACATTCTGGGGACTGAGCTGCACAAGTGCCAGCAGAGGATGGCAGGCCACAGCGCAAAATGGCTCCCTATGGGAGAAACTGTCAAAAATCAGAAAACTCTGAATCAAGGGACTCTGGTCCCTGTATTCTTCCAGTCAGATCTGTTCTTTGCCATACTTCTGAGCTTCTGGGAACATAATAAAGTTCCAATGACTATAGGGATCCTGCTGAAGGACAAAGAGGGATTGCCCTGTTCCTTGCCTTGAAATAGGTAGAGAAGTATCTTCTCTCCTAGAGACTTTTTTTTTTTTTTTTTTTAAACCAGGGATTGAACTCAGGGACACTCGGCCACTGAGCCACATCCCCAGCCCTATTTTGTATTTTATTTAGAGCCAGGGTCTCACTGAGTTTCTTAGGGCCTCGCTAAGTTGCTGAGGCTGGCTTTGAATTTGCGATCCTCCTGACTCAGCCTCCCAAGTCGCTTGGATTATAGGCATGCGCCACCACGCCCGGCCATCTCCTAGAGACTTTTTAGCAGATTTTGGGCCCCAAAGAGGGGAGGGTAGGCAGGATTCCTACTTTAGGCTTGGGGCAAAGGAGGGGTCTTCCCAGGTCTGTGAGGAGGTAGACAGCCCTTAGGCTTGGTAGAGAGAGGGAGAGGCATTAGGGGAAGCCTGGTCAGTTGCCATGCCACAGCAAGGGGCCTTTATTGGATGTTCAGGGCACATACAGGTAGGTGGATGCTAGATTGTATAGCACACCTTCTCAGGGTGGAGTGGTGCCCGGATGTCCAGTTTGTGGGTCTTGCTGTCCTTATCGATGATCTCCAGTCGCAGCTTGGGTGGACGCTTCTCTGTCTGGGGTGAGGACAGTTCAGGGCTCTTGAGGAGCTGCTTGTCTGAGTCCTCCACAGTGATGCGCAGAGTACAGCCCCCAGGCAGCAGGTCCTGCTCATAGGCTGCCGCCAGCTGGTTCACCACACGGCGTTCTACCTGCAGGTGATGGCAGGTGAAGTGGTTGTCACTGTCTCAGACTGTACCCAGTCTGTGGCTTGAGTCTGCAGCCAGTCTCTCATTTGCTTGGGCAAGTCAGAGACCTTCTCTGAGCCTCAATTTTCTCATCTGCAAAGTGGGGCTATCAGTACCTAGTCTGCAGGATTGTGCTAAAGGTACACTGTAGTCAGTTTCTGAGGCTCCCAGTCCCCTGCTCCAGGTAGGTTCATGCTTGGCCACCCTCCAGACAGGAGTTTCAGTATTTTCAGTTTCAAAAGGGCATCTGCCCTGGGTGTGAATCACTCCAGCAGCTATAGTAAGACAGGCTGGGGGCCCAGGGACTGGGTCTTAGGGGCACTGGGGAGGAAGATGTGGAGGTACCTCACTCCTCTCAGGCTCCTGTGCTCACCTCATGTTTGATGGAGCGGGCACCATAGTGCACATTGTAGCCGTCAACCAACACGTCTGCCACTTCACGGTCCCATAGCAGTGTGATGTTGTGCCTTTGTTTGGCCTGAGATGGGTCAGAGAGAGGCCTGTCTGCATGCAGCCCTGTGCTTTCTATCTCCCACCACACTGGCTTGAGACAGTGTGCCCCAGGGCCACTGGCCCCACACCAGGTGTTCCACCTTCAGGGGGAGAGGTTGTTCCCACTCCAGAGTTCAAGTGGACAGCTGTCCCGTCCCTACCCAAGGGCAGTCCCCTCTTACTCTCTTGGCCCAGAAGTTCAGTTCCTTGTTGACTAGCTGGATAAGCTCCGAGTGGCAGAAGGGGAGGAAGTAGACAATCTCATTGATTCGTCCCAGAAACTCATCCCTCCGGAAGTGAGCCTATAGGGCCAGGTTAGGGGCAGGATGAGCTCAATGGCCCAGGAGGGGGGTACAGGAAAACTTCTGGACCTCAGTGGAGAACATAGTGGCTTCCACATATTTGCTATGGCTAAGACCCTGCTCCCCCAACTCCAGGCTCCAGAGCCAATAAACACTCTTACTTTCAAGATGGGGCGAATCACGTTCTCCTTGAAGTTCTTTGAGATGGTGATTTTGTCACTGATCTGGACGTCCCCTGCAGAGACAGAATCATAAACTGCTTACTCCCCACACTTAGGGAGCTTTGGGGGCAATGCCTATGAGTTGCTGGTCACAGCCCAAGACTGTTGGTGTGCTCTCCTCACCTCCAGAGGTACTTTCTGAGGTCCTTCCAGCTCTTGAGGGCTACAAAGCCTGGGGCACCTCAGGTGGAAGTTGCAGGGTGAGTGGGGAGGACAGGAGTCAGGGTCAAGGCTTGAGTTCTGACTCTGAGAAAGTGGCAGCAGGACTCATCCTGAATAAACAGGTAAGAGGCATGGCCTCTTGCCTGCGGGGTCCTCCAGGACCCTCCAATGCAGGGAGCTGTCCTGACTAAAAAAGGCTGTGCCCTCTTCTGTGTAGCTTCTGATTTACTGTTCCTTGGGGTCTTAACTGTTGAGTGTGAAACTCTGGCTGCTTTTTGGCCCTCACCCTGGCTGCCTCTGACCAATCCTCCAAAGTCCTCCTCTCACCCAGGAGACTTGGGGCTTTCTTTCTTTCTTTTTCCTTTTGGTATTGGTGATTTAACCCAGAGGTACTTTACCACTGAGCCATATCCCTAACCTTTTTATTTTTATTTTTTGAGACAGGATCTCACTAAGTTGCTGAGTCTGGCCTCGAACTTGCTAACCTAGCAGTCTTCCGAGTTGCTAGGATGTGTGTGCTACCACATTCGGCAAGACTTGGGGCTTTCCTGAGGGAATGGGGCACTCTTGTCTGTCCCCCTCTACTCTCTGACATGGTGGCTTGTGTCTGTTGGATCCAGGACCCCAATCCCACCGTATCCCCTAAAGTGCCAGTGGTCCATTTATTTGCCCACACAGCTCAGGACATACACCCTACCAAGGTTTTCAGCAATGCGGTTCCGGCTCATCTCCAAAGCTTCCTGCCTCAGCTGTAGTGCGTGCTGTGCAATCTCATCACTGGCCACATTGGAGGTCATGATGAAGATGGCATCCTTGCAGTCGATGGTTTTCCCCTTCCCATCTGTCAGCCGGCCCTGGGAAGGAATGGGGATGGTATGGTGAGGGAGCTGCAAGTCTGAACAGGCTTTAGCACCCTCAGTACTCACCTTCTCCAGGATGCCTCCCCAGAACCCTGTGCTGCTACCTCCCAGTCCTGGGTTCTGGGAAGCTTCTTCCCACTCTAGGTCCTCTGGGCCCAGTAACAAGTTCAGTAACTTGCACCCTGGTTGCAGTGCTCACTGCCCTGGGCTGCATCTGCTCCTCTGCGAGCACCTCTAGGCAAGACAGCACCTGCTCACTGGCTTCTCAGGACACCCAACTATCCCTGACATTCAGAAGTCAGTCTGATTCTCCTCCCAGCTCAATATTAGAGGCCCACTCTGGGCAGGCTCTGTTGGGTACTGGTGACTCACTGTGCCTTCAGCATGTTCCTGGTCTGGAGAAGCTGAGATCCAGGAAATGAGCAATGATAATGACAAACAAGGGAAGCCCAGGTTGCTGTAGGATTTCAGGGGTGGGAATCTTAGAGGGTGACTGTGAGGTCTAGATCTGGTCATGTTGGTGAAAGCACCTCAGTAAACCATGCTGTGCATGTGGCCAGAGCAGATGATGTGTAATAAATTGATTTGTCTTTGGAGCCATCCTCCATCCTGACAGAGGGACAGAAAATTAGTGTTTTTACTTTAACCACCTTGGGACATTCCCTTGGAATGTTTAGCACTTTTTAGAAGTGACAGAGAAGATGGGATCTGTACTAGAGACAGGTGCACCAAGAAAATAGCAAATGGCAGAGGGAAGAGACAGAATTATAAAACGTGGTTCTGGAACCAATCAGGTCAAGGTTATAGAGCCCTGCCCACTCAGCAAAGCCCAAGGGCATCACTGTACAATAGCACTAGACAGTCACTGGTAGTGATGACCAGGAACTGGTTGGGCGAAAGCAATTGAGTGCCAAGGGTGAGCACCGACAGGGCACGTCTGTTGTCACAAGTGCTCTTCTTGGTGCTTTCTGTGCACCTTCTACTTATCATCTACTAGAAAGTGGCTCCTCCAGGGCAGAGGCTGGGAGTACCTCTGTGTCCTAGGATAGTGTTGGGCACAAATTAGTTGTTCAACACCTGCCGTCTGAATCCCTGAATCCTCACAACCACCCTTGGAGAAAGATGAGTCATGACCTCTGAAAAGAAACTGAAGCTCAGAGAGATTAAGTAATTTGTTCAAGGTCTCACAGCTAGAATATAGTAGAGAGGAGTCTTGAACTGTCTGACTCCAGAGCCATGCCCTTCCCTTTGCACCAGGCCACAGCGTACTGGATAAATGAAGCCTGTGTCATTTTCTTTCCCTCAATACAGTTTTTCTCAGAATTAGAGCAAATTCAGTTTGCATTTTTGGTCCTCACTGGAGAGCAACTGGGATAGGTGCAAGAAGAGGCCTGGGAGTGCCTGGGGAGTGGACAAAGCATAGCTCAGGGAATAGATCATGAGCTTCGACTGGTGGCTCCTGTCTGAGCCAGGGATGCTGGGCCCTGCCCCAGCCCTAGCCAGTCACCATCCTCATCACACTTTCCCCTTCCCTGCCAGGATGGGCCTGACACAGTGCCAGCCTTTGCTTCTACAGTCCATGCCTGGTAAGCCTAGTCCTCCTAGAGACGAAGGGGGACAGAATATATCAGCTGAGTACCTTCTGACTGCTGGGTGTGCTCTCCAGCCTGGCTTTACCCAGGTTCCTGGCCCAGGCCTCAAAGTTAGTTCCAAAGGGGTCTACTCAGAGGAGGCATGGTGCTCCAGGTCCTGGAGCTAGTCACTCTGCTGGCAAGAGTATAAGGCGATATCTTGATATTTTGCTACCAGCTCTTCGCTCTCACTCTTGCTCATAGGCTCTAATTGCTGGGGTTAATTCCAGGTTGGGGCAGGTCTGGGTGCTGGTGTGATGTGCTCAAGCATATGTACAAAGCACTGTGTTCCACATTCACCTCGTAGAGCTCATCTCTGAGGACACAATGTGAACTCAGTCCTGGCCAGAGCAATAACCTAGCAGCAATTTCATTCTAAGAGATCAAAGCCGTGCTCATAACTGGGCCTGAGGATGGGTCCCAGGTGGGCAAGGGGAGCAGGTGCAGTACACAACTGACCTAAAGGGTGACTTTCAGTGCTTGTCTCTCTCTCTCTCTCCCTTTCTCTTTCTCTCTCTCTCTCTCTCTCTCTCTCTCTCTCTCTCTCTCTCTCTCCAGTTTCCTTGGCAATAAAGATGTGTCCCAAAGTGGGAGCTGTCCCCATCCCACCAGCAACCAGAGCATACACATCCTGGGTGGGGCTCAAATGTTCCCCACAGGGTTATGGAGCTGCTTTTCCACTTTCTCATGATTTCTTAAAGGGAGGAGGAGTAGATGGGCTCCCTGGGGACTGGCTTCTTCCTGGGACTTCTGCCCTGGGCTTAGGTTCTGGGGTTAGCTGGAAGTGGCCCAGCATTAGTCCTGTGTGGTATTTTGATGACAGCAGTAAGTTCTTGCTTTTCTGATCCCAGGTTTGGAAGAACTGTGCTGAGTGGGGACTGGGGACTTCCCTCACAATTCCAGGCTGGATTTAGTGTCCTTACAATTTGCTATCTGACCCTAGTGTGGTGCCTGCCCCAGCAGACTGAACTGCCCTCTAGCTGCCTGTCTGCCCCACTCATTCACAACACAAGGCAGGATATTTTGTCTGTCTCCTGCCATGCTCACCTCACTGAGTGGGGGTCTCCCCTCCTTTGTGTGATTCCCTGCAGACTGCCCCCACCCCCAGGCCCTAGCTGCTTGTCAGTCAATTAAGTTGCTCTAGAACGAGACCACCTGGTCAATTCCCCTACCCAGCTGTGTAACCACAGACAAATTACTTACTCTTGCTTAACTCTAGTGTCCATTTCTATTAAATGGAGGTAGCAGTAATTACTTTTGTTCAGAATGTCAGTGGGAGGATTAGATGAGTTGCTACATGTATATTTCATAGAAAAGTGCATGGCATGTAAAGGGCAAGGATGCCAACTGTCATTTCCCAGGCAGACTCCTCTAGAGGACGGGGCTGGGTGTGGTCCACAGCTGTGACCAGATTCTCACCAAGAGGCTGGAACAGAGTAGGAGGCCTCAGAATATGTGTGTAACTGAGTACGCGATCTCTGAGAACTGATGGCCTCTTTCAGAGCAGGAGGTCAGCTGAGTGGCTGGGAAGACGGAAGCAAATGTGGGGCAGGGGCAAGGATGCTGGGCCAGGTGGAGAAGCAGTGGCAGCAGATTTAGCAAGGGCAGATTTAGATCCTCCTGGCTTGGTGTACCTAATGTACTGTTTGGGGAAGTCCTTCCCCATGCCTTATCTAACATGGGAAGCAAACCATTCTCCCAGGGTGCCTGGTGCGGGCTAATGTTGCCCCTGTGTGGAGGTAGCCCCAGTTCAGCGCTTGGCTCCTCAGGGCTCCTAGCAGGGCAGGGCCCCTGGAGAAGGTGAAGGTCATCTTCTCCTGAAGGCCATCTTCTCCTAAGACCAAGAATAACCCTTCCTGGGATGGGGATATAGCTCAGTTGGTAGAGTGTTTGCCTCACAAGCACAAGGCCCTGGGTTCGATCCCCAGCACTGCAAAAAAAAAAAAAAAAAAAAAGAGCAAGTGTTTGATTAAGTGCTCATTTCTGTTAAAAAAAAAAAAATAACCCTTCCCTTGGCTCACGGGTAAGGAGGTACACAAAGGACTGGGGCTTGGGGTCAGATATATCTGCAGTCCAAACTTGAATCCTCATATACTTGCTCTTTGTCCTTGCATGCATCATTTATAACCTTTTGGAACCTCAGTTTCTTCCTCTGAATAAAAGAAACAGATATTATTTCTGCCTTACCCTGCTATTGTTATGATTAGCAATAATGTCTATTGAGGCTTAAGTAGAAATCTAACACATAAAATACACTGCATAAAAGTATCTTCTTTCCCAATTCAGAGCTCACCCCAACTAGTGGGGGGACTATACAGTTTGCCAGGAGACTGGAGTGCCTCAGAAGGGGTCTAAGAGCTAAGGTATTAATATCTCATCAGCAGTAACAATGTTGAGTGATTTAAAGAAGTGGTGTAGACAAGTCTGAAACACAGGGAGGAACAAGAGCTGCTGCCACAATGATTCTTGGAGCTTATTGATTCAGCCTCCTTGCTTGTCACATGAAGTCCCTGATGCCTAGAGATGGGCACTGAATTGCCAAGGCTACAAAGCCAGTCAGAGCAGAGGTAGAACTAAAAAATTCAGTGCTCCCCCCATTGGAACCTTTGTCCCACTGTCCCTCTAGAAGGCAGGCTGGGCAGCTATGAAATGTCAACTCTGGGGCAGTGCTAATCTTCTCTGAGTGCTCTGCTTTGAGTCCTGCCCAGAGAGGAGGCTAAGCCACATCTGCAAAGTGACTAAATGTATACATGGGGAGCAGTGAGTAAGGATCATACCGCCTCTGTGCCCTGGATTCCAGCTGCTCACAGTCCCCAATACCTCCAGATGTCCCCACAACTCCATCCTGGCCCAGGTTTTCTCACCTCATCAAACAGCTGCAGCATGATGGTGAGCACATCTGGATGGGCCTTGTCCACCTCATCAAAGAGCACCACAGCATTGGGGCACTGCTTTAACTTCTTGGTCAGTTGGCCACCCTCTTCATGACCAATATAGCCTGGTGGGGACCCAATAAACTTGGCCACCTGGTGGAAAGAGGGACATATGTTAGGAAGGCTTTACTATGCTTTTAGTCTGCAATATGGGGCCAGCATGGGAAGATGGCTTTATAAACAATTAAGACTGCCTATCTCAACAGGATGGCAGGCTTTTTTCTTCTGGTGTGGCAGGAATCATGCTGCAATGGGAGGGTAGACACATCTTCTCGATGGTTACCCTTCAGAGCAAATTCCATGCAAAACACATTAGTAACTCTGTTGCACCCCGCTATCCATACAGCCACCCTCCCCCCAATTCCCAGGGCTGCTGGAATTATATCAGGCCCAAAGCCCTAAATGACAAGTCATATGAAAACACCAGGACCCCCATATCACGGACTTGTCATTTCTGAGGATACTCACTTCATGTCGCTCCTGGAACTCAGACATGTCCAGCCTGATGAAGCCCTGTGTGGAAATGAGCCAAGAGGTGGGAAAGGGCTTAGAGAGGTTAAGGTCATGTGGGGGTAGGCACTGCTATCAGTGAGGCATGAGCTAGCAAACATTTCCAGAGGGCCCCCTGGCAGCCCTGTTTGCTCTGACAGGCAGGCTTCACGAGGGGTGGAGAGAGTGGTAGTCAGGTTCTGCTGTGGGGAAAGTATACACATCAAGTCTACGGAGCAGAGCAGAGCTAGCTGTGATTTTTATTATTTCCCTTGATGGTCACCACCTCCTCAGACACAGGACTGGACAGCTAGACCCTGAGGCAAGAGAGCTGAAACTTCATGGTGGGCCAGGAGACTGAGAACTGGAACTTAAGCTGATGAATGGCTGGCTCTAGAGGTTTGCCTACCATGGTCTGCTGCCTCCAGTGGTCAATATGGGTGGATGATGGTGTTACTTCTCTTTCTGGGTGAGGTGTGTACTGAAGGACGCCATCATCCTGCCTGTAGGACACCCTGCACTGGGATTGATGTGTATGTGTCAACTAAAGAATTATGTGCGTCATCAGTTTTTTAACAAGTCCCTTCTCCTTTCTACACCAGCAAGTCAGCAGATACTTTCCTTCTACTTCCACTGTGTATGAAGACATATTAAGACAGCTTGGATAAGGAGATTATAATTTGTAATTAAATATTAACCTTTCTGACAGTATTAAAATTAAACCACTCAGAATTCTTCATCCCTAATCAGGTGGTTCCTGCCCGTAACTGCATCTTCCCTAATAGTCTTGCTAGTTTATGGCCCTTTCCAGAGTGCTAATTGTTTCAATTGCTGCCAAACTGATGAATTGTCTTAAAAATGCTATTTCAGTGGGAGCATATTAGCATGCTATGTGCTGCGTCTTGCCTGCCTGCTTGTCATGTGGATCTGTTCTGGGTTTGGTTGAGCATAGCTACTCCGCCAGTGAAGAGCCTTCTGCCAGTTCCTAGGAATAAGGGGGCTACAGGAGGATACAGCCTGCGCTACCTTGTTTCTGTGGCTGTCAGGTTCTCAGAGAGGTGACAAGGATGCAGGTAGGCTACAAGGAATCCAGGACTCTGCTTCTGAGTCCATTTGGCTGGCAAGACCGAGGCAAGTCCTCATTATCTTGGTGGGGAGTGCATGCAGTGGGGCATGTCATGGGCAACCTCCAGCACGGGAGTATGACCTCCCTTGGCCTCATGCTAGGAAAGCTGGTAGGAAAGTTTACATTTCATTAAAAAGTTTTGCATTCTAAGGACTGCTTTCTCCAGAGCATTTCCTATCAGCCTATAGAGTCAAACTGAATAGGCTTTGGAAAGTTGAATGCAAACACAAAGGGAATGAGGCTGGCCCTTTCTTGTGGAAAATCCATGGCTCTGAGCCCTGTGAAGGAACACTAGAAGCAGCCCACACATAAGGCATAAGAAACCAGGTTTCAAAGGTCACGCAGAATGGAAGGAAGCAACAGGCATCATCTCATTCCCATTTTCTCTGACAGCTGCCAAGACTTCCTCTAGCACAGCTAGACTGACTGTGTGGACACCTCTCCAGCCTGAGTGCCTGGGGAGGAAAAACGCTTTAATAAACACTGCATTAGGGGCATTCAGCACAACACCTAGCATGATGTGGGAACCTGACAATGTTGTGTGGATGAATCAGACATGGTTTTCCCTATAATCAAGTAGACCGAGGATGATTATTCCAATTTCATAGATGAAGAAACTGAGACACAAAGAGGTTAGATAACTTCCCTAAATTCTTGGATCAATTGGTGGCCAGAGCTGAGGCTTGCTTCTTGGGTTGCAGTGCATCTTTTTGATTGGCTACTACTAGATTCAGAGATTTCTGGTAGGTTTCCGTGGCCTATGGAGATATCTTGGTCCCAGCCCTTACCTTTTTGGCATCTTTGTGCATATATTTGGCTGTCTGCTTGGCTAGCTCTGTTTTTCCTAAGAAAAGAAGTGAGAGGAGTTAGGTTAGGAGCAGATGACTTAAAAAGCATGGACACTAGAAAGCATATATTTTACAGATGGGAATACTGAGGTTCAGAGATTCTCCTCAGGTCACTTATGAAATGAAGCTGGGACCAGAATCAAAGTTTGCATTGCATCTTGATTTTTCTGTGGATGGTGTTGAGGCCAATTCTCTGCAGCTGCATCCTAAGAGTAGGGGAATGATTAGTCCAGAGCCAACTAGCCCTCTGAAGCTTGCACAAACTTCACCTCTTCTGGGAGGGCCCTGGCTTTCTCCATTTCTGCCCCACATCTCTCTTAACCCCAGTGGTTCCGCCTTTCAGTCAGGCCCGGGAACCACATGCCAAGAAGCGACTAGAAGGGGATGAAGAGTATGTCTTACTGGCTTCAGTGTTCTTCTTTGTGATATAAAAAAGGAATGATAATACCAAAGTGGTGGCTCTGAAGGGCCATTAGGAATGATGGTAAAGCCAATGGAAATCACTGTGTGGCACAAAAGGTCTACAGCATCATGGTTGACAGTGATACCTTTTGGAACCCTACATCTGAGGAAGAGCTAGGTCTATGAATGTGTTTGAGGTGAAGATGAGAAAACTAAATCAAGAAACCCTTGTCAAGACAATGGGGAGAGGTGGGAGTGGGGGGTCTATGAAGGTGGAGAGTGAGGGACTGAGAATGCCTCAGACAAGGCAGCACAACTGGCTAGAAAAATATCCAACCCATGTTACTGCAACCAGTCCTGCTGTGACCTGGCACTGCGCTGGTCATGGGGGCTTTCTTTACCTTCCTAAAGTTAGGCTGTCCTGAATGTGGCTAGTGTGCTAAGCAGTGGAGGTGGTTTAATTGTTCCCAGGGCGGGGCCTGTGGGGATGCAAGTGCCTGGGCCAGGGCTAATAGGTCTTGAGGTCTGGTCCTGTAGATGAATTTGTCCTTATACCATGACTTCTAGGGTGAGGGTCCTGATTCCAACATGGCAGATGATTAAAAACCCAGAGTCCTCTTTTTGGTGGCTCTATAATTTGGAGGCAGTTGCTTTTGGAGCTGGGAGTTGAACTCAAGATGGCTGTCATGACCCCTGGCCCACAGCAGTTGGGGCTGTTGAGCTTGGGCTAGGCACCCCCCACCCCCACCCCAGCTCTCCTTCCCCAATATCTGATTTGTTCCCGATTACCTATTCCAGATGATCCCAAGAAGAGGAAGACCAGAGGGTGTTCTTCATCGTACCAGCCATTCTCCTTCCTCCGGATCGCTACAGCCAAACACACAAGACGGAGGACAGGGAGGGAGGCAGATAAATCAATGACACAAAAGGCAGGATAATTATCACTAAGTATACAATATGTTTTACTGCTCTGCGCCCACTCAAAGTCCTCACTACCATTAGTGCTGCCTAATCTGATTAGCTGGCAAGGCCCCTAGAGACACCTAATCAGGTTAGCATGGATTTGGAAAGCTGCCCAGAGCAGATTTCGGATAAAGTTTTCCAGGATGAGCACTCAGCGTTGCCAGGGAAACTGAAAGGCGGGTGGATGGTGAATGGATGTGAAGGGGGTGGGAGATTGGTGAAGGAGAATTTGAGAGGAACTTTAGCTTTCTCTGGCTACCCCTTTACTCACCTATGCTAACATGAGAGGCAGAAGACCAAGGCAGGCTTTGGCGATTTGGGGTATGAGCTCTAGGCTCCTTCCCACTTGGGGAAACCAAGGTTTGGTATGCTGTCTGGATTAGGAAATGGAAACAACCAGATGCATTTTCAGGAAGCCAACTGAAGGTAGTGTGGAGCTTGGGCACGGAAAGAGTAAACCACTTGGTTAGCATCCCTGCTAACCATGGCATCCAGTGGGAAAGATCTGTACTAGGTTCCCCTGGGGTTCAACTCTGCCACAGCAAGCCCTGACCTCTCTTCTTCAGGAAGAAGAATGTAATCAAGGGCGATACATTTAAGGCGAGGAAATGAAGCGCTCAACTAGAAAATGGGAGCACTGCTCAAGGGTAAGCAGGGAGTGCAGCGAGGCAGAACCATAAGAAGAATCATTTACTGAACATGCTGCATGCTAAGCACAACTGGAAAATCCACCAACCACATATTTACTCAAGACCCAAACCAACACCCTGAAGGATATAAGTATTCTTAACTCCATTACATTGAACAGGAGGAAACTGAGGCAACAGATAAAGATCCTGCCCAAGTCATATGACTAGTAGATAGAGGTGCTTCTTTCTATAAACCTGCCTTCTTTTAAAAAAATCACATAAGGTTGCTTTAAAAACTGAATATCAATTTGGGTTGCAATAATGGAAACATGGCAGTCAGGAGCAGGAAGAGGACAGAGCCCTGTGCAATGTCAAGGTCTGTCTGCAAATGGAACATCATGTCTGGTCTGGTCCCGAGAGTGTTGGAAGGGGGTAATTAGTAAAGGGATAAATGTTAGAGAACAAAGCCTGGAAGCTTAGTCAATCAAGAAAGAGTTGGCAGTCTTAGGGATTCGTTTGCCAGTCTTGAGGAACCAAGCTCCTAACAGTTATACTGTGTGGCTTTCAAAGAAGCAGCTGCAGATGTCAGGGAAGGCTTTTTGGAAGAGGTGGGACGATGGAGGCCTGGCAGGACTTGGAGAAGTATGACAGACGTGGGGAGACGGGAATGAACATGAGGAGTGTTGGGTGAAATCAGATTATGAAGATCTGGATTACCCGTCTCAGGAGTTTAGCCCACGCTTGTGGTCTTTCTCACTTCTTCTTCTTTTTTTTTCCTGTGGTGCTGGGATTCAAACCCAGAGCTTCATGTATACTAGGCAAGTGTAGCACCATTGAGCCACATTCCTAGCCCTCACCTCTGTCTTTAATGTTGCCATCTAAAGTACACTCTCCACTTCTGGTCTCGGTAGAAACAGATGGAAACTGCAACTTCAGAGACTTTGGACAAGACAATTTTGCCTGCCCTGAAGATACTCTCTGAGAACACTGAAAGGACTTAGAATGCTCAGTCCACCTCTCCCCAGGCTAGGATCCAGATCTTCTCTAAGTGGACCTCACCGATCCCATAGGTTCAAGTAGGGAAGTTCAAGTCTGGTTGAAGGGAGTCCCTGGTGTCCCAGCAGAAACAGGGAACTGGAGTTGAGGGTATCTGGAGGTAGCAGAGGTATTAAAATGGCAGAAGCTAGACTTTGTGAATATTATGTGTGAACATGTGTCTGTGTATGTTGGGGCAGGGCTGAGAGGGTTCACCTGAAAGGAGGCACATTCTTCCAAAGTGTGGTTAAATTGAGAATCTAGGTTGGGAAGAGACTGAGTATGAACTTGGTTCAGGCTTGATGGGGCATCAAGGGAGGAAGAAGTATGCAGGCATGGCTCAAACAGGTGGCCTGGGGGGATCGGGCATGTTTGTCACATACATGTGGTTCTGATATTGGCTTTTTCTTTTTTTTTTTCCAGGGCAGAATCCCAGCCCGTCGAGAGCTGCACACTGCTGGGCTGTGCAGTATAACAAACACCATGGAGAATGTGAAATTGAATTAGGCCTGGGGCCATCTTTCCCCCCTTCTTTTCTAATAATGCACCTGGGAGAGAGCTCTTTATAATGCCATCCAGACTCCACTGCACAGCTGTCCCTGGTCAATTCTGCCAGACCCAGGGCATGAGTCTGGGGTGGGCTTGATCTGAGCCCCCCATGAAACAGGTGAAATGCCAACCATTAAACAATTACAACTCTGGATATTTCTAATAATATCTGAAGAGAAAAACGGCCAAGCAGATGGAGTCCGACAGAATGAAAAATGGAAGCAGCTAGGAAGGACTGGGGAAGGTGAGCTCCAGGGTGTGTGGTGGGCAGGGTGGCTGGGGACCAAAGCTGGGAAGCCCCCTGTCAGGCCAGAGCAGAGGCTGGAATAGACAAGAGATCTGAGTGGGCCCATGTGGATGTGGCCGTTAGGTACTGGTGCTCTCATGGTAGATGAGCAATGTGCGACTAACTCTGCCATCACTTTATAGTCTGTGAAGAACCTCTGTAGACATAATTTCATATCAGCCCCATATGAGCATATGAGGCAAGTAGGGCAGGAAACTGGATTCCTGTTTTATAGATGAGAAAATATGAACAAAGAAGGTAGGACACCTGCTTGAGGTTATGTAGGTATAAGTGAGACTTAAGGCTGACTGACTGGCTGACTCTTGAACCTAAACTGCTTCAGGAGCGTAGGGAAGGTAGGCATCTATTCCTGGCTCTCTGCTGCCACAGCACCTCTTTGCATCCTTGTCTCACCTGGAAGAAGCTCCCTCTAATCTTTCTGTCTGGCTCACTCAGCCATTTGACACATGGCCTCAAGAGCCCCTGTCCCTTCCTCACCACTGTTCCTGGGCTTGAGATGGTATCAGGGCCTTCACATGGGCAGCTCAGCCCCCTTCCCTGGCCAGCCCTAAGCAGGATCCTCTGCCTCCCGTATGCTGGGCTGGTGACTGCCTTGCTTGTGTCCTTTCCTGTTCCAGATGCCTTCTCTTGGCCACATCTGTCACTAGTGGATCATTTGAAAACTCACCTGCAATGACTCTTTATGATTAATTTTGCCATAGCACATCTACTCCATTATTTCCAGAGCCTGTACTCTCTGGTACATGCTCATTTATAGAGTGGAATGGTGGAGGGGGCAGGAGTTACAGGAACTAGCCCAGAGTGCTGTCTCTGTCACTTACTAGTTGACTGACTTTGAGTAAAACACCTATTCCTTTAGAGCCTCAGTTTCTTCATCTATGAAATGGAATCAGGTACGTCTGCTGTGTCACCCCTACATGAAGATGAAATGAGTTAATTGTTATGAAAACATTTTGTAAGCTGTGAGGAGTGGAGTGAGAGTAAAAATAATGGAATTAATAGTGGTAGCAATGGCAGCAGTCATTAGCTTTGGTATTTTATAGATCTCTTTCATTCTTATAATAATTCTAAGTGGATTCCTGAGGGACCCCTGAGACTAGCCCAACACTGGTTTAATGCTTGCTGACTAAAGGAAAATGATTCTTGGTCTTTCTGGAATCATAAGTGGGAAAAAACAGATTCTTCAACTCTCATTTTACAGAGGGGAAGAATGTAGTCTGGACCTGAGTCTCCTAGTGCTCCAGCTGGTTTCTAATATCCTTGGGTGATGAAGGCTTCCACTCTCTTCGAAACCTTCTCTTGAGAGCCTTATGCATTGTTTAGCTCTTGCCAGGAACAGGGAAACTCAAAAAGGCCTAAAACAAGGCTTATGCCTTTGAATGAAATGCTGCTATGAAAACAGTGGGTTTCAAATGGGGTGTGTGGACCAGGAGAAGTGTGGGAAAGCCATTTGTGCCTGAAGGATGAGAGACTGCCAGACAGTTGGGGGTATGATAGGATATTCCAAGGAGGCCCTAGCAGGTGAAAAACTGGAGTAAAGAACTGCCTCCTCCCACCCTAGACCTTTGCCTCCATTCAGCTCAAGGTTCTGGGGCTGACTGCGGGGGGGGGGGGGGGGGGGGGTTAACTCATTCTTCTTGATAAGGTCTAATGATCTAGCATGGAGGTTTTTTAACACAACCCAGAACATGATCGTTCCATGCTGTGGTGTCTCCCAGGGGAACCAGGCCTTTGGACTGACTCTCATGGTTAAGTTCCCCCAGTGCCTACCAACAGGGTCAAAAGGGGCTCACTTTATTTACTGAAGTTCAACCACCTTTACAGATTTGGATGTCCAACCCCATGAACAACTGATGAAAGTAGTTCCTGACCATGGAGGAAGGCCCCTCTCACAGCAGACCCACGAGGTAAGAGCAATGACAAAAGTAGCCACTGGAAGCCTAGAAAAGGGCCTGAATCCAAGAAAAGACTGGAGTAGGGGCATCTGGGAGGAGGTATAGGTCTTGAGTATGTCAGTAGATAAAGAAGTAGAAGGGCAGGGCAATCTATGGACCCAGAACAGCAGAGCACAGGCAGTGACCCTGAAGCGACATGGTGTAAATGTAGAGCTGTAAGCAGTTCTATGATTCAGGGATGACCTGGACACCTTTCTCACATCAGATACCAGTTTTCAAAAAACCAGAAACCCAATCGATAAACGGGCAAAGGAACTAAACAGACACTTCACAGAAGAAGAAATACGAATGGTTAACAAATACATGAAAAACCTTCAACATCACTAGCAAATGGAGGAATGCAAATTAAAACTACACTGAGATTTTATTTCACCTCAGTCAGAATACAACTGTCAAAAATACAAGTAACAATAAATTTTGGCAAGAATGTGGGGAAAAGGTACACTCACATATTGCTGGTAGAACTGCAAATTGACTTAAAATTAGCATACTATAGTGATGTGGCCACATTAATATTTATAGCCACTCAATTCACAATAGCTAAGCTATGGAACCAACCTAAGTACCCTTCAACAAGTGAATGGATAAAGAAAATGTGGTACATATACACTATGGAATATTACTCAGTCATAAAAAAGAATGAAATTGTGGCATTTGCTGGTAAACGGATGGAACTGGAGACTATCATGCTAAGTAAAATAAGCCAATCCCCAATAAACCAAAGGCTGAATGTTCTCATGGATAAGCAGATGTTGACTCACAATAGGTGTAAGTTTACCAGACTGGACAGGGGGGATTGGGGGGATGGGAGTGGGAAAGACAGTAGAATGAATTGAACGTAACATTTCCATGTTCATATACGAAAACACGACCAGTATAACTCTATAGTATCATGTACAACCACAAAAATGGGAAGTTATATTTCATGTATGTATGATATGTCAAAATATATTCTGTTGTTACATATAACTAAAAAGAACAAATAAAAAAATTTTTTAAAAAATAGATACCAGTTTTCAAAGGTAGGGCCTAGAAAGGTGCAGGGCTTGGGAAGATTACTCTTTTGGGTTAGTTGATGAGGGAACTGGAGCATGAGAGGTCAGTGTGCCCTAGAGTGATTCAAGGCTGATGCTGAGATTCTGTACATGGGCCAGACATGACACTTTTAGAAGGGCAGCTGAGGTGGAAGAGTTTGCTTGAGGAGGTGCAGGGTATTCAGAATGTTAACTGGGATTGGGTGGAGTGGTACCAGGCACAGGTCAGAAGTACCAAGGAAGCTGTCAGATGTGTGCAGGTTGACCTTCTGCCTGGGGGAGGCTTCTTAGAGCAAGTCTGGGGAAAGGCCTGCCACCCAACGGGTCAAAAGTCAAGCAGTATGGTTGTAAAGAATGATTTCATTAGAGTGTGGCTTCTTGTCATAGCACATAATAGAGAATGACAAGGAGTCACACCAATAAATTAATTTCACAACCTACTCAGCATCTACTTTGACCAGGGTGCTGTGCTTGGAATTGGGAAAATAAGCAAGTCATGGCATCTGCCCACAAGGAGCCCACAGTCCACTGCTCCTGAACTCAGTTGACTCAAGGAGAAACCAGTTAGTGTGGGAGATGGGTTGGGGTGGGGTGGGAATAGAAGATCCAGAAGAGAAGAAACCACAGGTTAAGGCAGTGATGACAAGTAGGAGATCAGCATGGGCATGTGCAGGGAAGCAGAGGCAGGTGCTATGGCTGGGGAAAGCAGCAGTAGTAGCCTTCTGTGCCATGTCAGGGCAGCAAGGGCCATTCAAGGTTTCCAACAGGGGAAGGGCATTGTTAGGTTTGTATTTCCAAAGATCAGCCAGTGAGGAGAACCAATTCTCGGGAAAAGAAAGGAGGCAGGAAGACCACTGCCATGGTTCAGGTGGAAGCTGCTTGTATCTGAGCTAGGGCAATGGTATCAGGAACAGGGGGAGGCCAGGCTTGAGAACCTTTAAGAGGTAGAATGATAGAACTTGATACTTGGGCTCTAGGAGGTAAAGGGGGTGGGAGGAGTTAAGGAAATGTCTAAGTTTCTATTTAGATCAGTGAAGACTGTCTAGCTCTGAATGTGAACAGACAGCTGGCTGCCTTTCTGAGGATGATGAGGGGCTTAGAGGTGCTGGGTTCCCAGGAGGTCTGTCTGACAGTGTGGGCATCTTCCCCTCCCCATGACTCACAGCAGCTCTGGATTCTGGAAGAAGAGCCTCATTTTCTGTGCCAAGGCTCTGGTTTATGGTATGTAGATTGGCCTTGCTTTGGCTCTGGTGACCCTACAAGACCGGAGAGGCCATGGGGCCTGGGTTGTGGGGTTGGTGTTTATCTCCTCCATTTGTAAGGCGGTAACTGTGCGCCAGCTTTGCTACAGGCCCTGCAGCTGGGGATCACACTGATAAATTCACTGTATTACTTTGCACAAATCAATATCCCAGCACTTACCAGGGGTTGATGTGACCGAAATTGGTTTCAGCCAATTCGTGAAGGTAATAAATGGCCATTTATCAAATCAATTCATTCTGCGGCACTTCTCTGGCTACCCATCCTCATGGTACCCATGGGGTGCCAGGCTCCATCAGGCAGTCCCGAGCACATACGTGATGCTAGGCTAGAGGACCCAGGGAGGCCTGGTCTAGCTCCTAGATGCACCTCACTCCTGTACCTACTTTGGTTTTGAGGCACTGGGTGCTCTGTGCCACCACAGGTTCTAACCCACAGTGCCTCATGCTTTGCCGGAGCCTGTAGCTGCAATCACTAGGCTGGGGTCTAGAAGTTTCTGGGAGCTGGTCACAGGAAATGAACATAGCTTGGAACAATATGAGATCCCAGTTACAGGGCTTCTCAGCAAGTTAGGTTACTGCCTAACAAATGGAGGCAAAAAAGCACCAGCCCTGCTCTACTGGGGTCCCAATGGCCACTTGGTCTTTTCTAGGGTTTCTGTAGACATAGCAGGGTCAGTCTACATGCCATAAGGTATAGCTTATGGCATGTGCTACATGGCACAAGGTATAGCTTTTCCACTGACCTGAAGCAGAGTTCAGGTAACAGAATGGGATTTTAAGTGGAAGGAGGCACTTCGGGTATACACTCTGACAGCTCTTGGAGGTAAAGAGTTGAGTCATCTATTCTTGCTCTGGGCCAACAACGAGAGGCAAGATGGGTGACCCATTAAAAGTCAGTATATGACCAAGAAAGAGGTGAGCTGGGCTGGGATTCAGTCACAGTGGAAGAAAACAGATCTGGGCTTGACTTAAAGAGCAGAGGACTCATGCCAAGTGTACTACTCATGTAGTGGTGCACATCTGTAATTCCAGCAATGTGGGAGGTTGAGGTAGGCTTATCCCAGGTTTGAGGCTGGCCTGAGAAACTTAATGAGACCCTGTCTCAAATTAAAAAATAAAAAGGGCTGGGGATATAGCTCAGTGGTAGAATGCCCATGGGCAATCCACTAGCATAATAAAACTATAAACAAAACAAAACAGCCTCAAGGCTGAATATCTATTTTTTTTCTTCCCCCAGTGTTGGGGACTGAGCCCAGGGCTTGACACATCAGACAACTCTTCTATCATTGAACTACATCTCCAGTTCCCAAGGCTAAACATCTTCAGGACAGGGACTAGGCTGTATGGCAGATAGGAAAGAATACACGCTTAGTGTCCATGGTCCTGGACTTGGCACCCCACTACACAGGTAAGAAAATTGATGCTTAGAGAAGCTGAGGAGGCTGAGCTGTATGGCAAGTGAGTGACAGACCCAGATTGGTCGAATTAGCTCAATAGCTCCCTACTTCTGGGGACTGTCACAGCTTGTGAGCTTGAGGAGCTGATGAGAAGTAGGAGGTCAAAGGACAGCAGGTGGCCTGCTGGAGAAGAAGTGTGTAAGAAGCTGAGAGGACACTGTAAGGGCAGCTAAAGTCCTGGTCCAAGTAGATGAGAGACTCCAGAAAGAGGTGCTTTGTTAGATCTCTACCCAGATAATCCATTTCTTAAGTGGGTTATCCTTCTCTTTAACCCATGAGAGTTCCCAAAATCTCTGCTCCCTTCACCTCCAACATAGCCTTAGCAAAGGTTGCCATCTCTTAGTTGTAGCTGGGAAGGGATATCTGCCTCCAGCCCCCAAGGGGACAGCTTGGTGTAGTTTGGGCCTGTGTAGTGGGCCCTGTGCATTCATGAAAGTTCTCCCCAGCTCCTGTGTGTGCCAATAGGCCACTGTCTGACTTCTATCTGGGGAGGCAGCTTCAGTCTATGCTGATGTTGTCACACTGCTGATGAGGGGCTCACATGGGGCTAGATACTTGGAGAGAGAGTAAGCAGTGTGTTACCAGTAGTAGCTAAGACTTCTCAGGGCAGTGGGTTTAAATTCCAGCCAAGTATCAGATCACCCGAAGCGCCTATTAAAACACAGATTCCAGCATCTGATTCCACAGGTGTGGGTGAGGCCTGAGGGTCGGATTTCTCAAGTTCCAGAGAAGGGTGATGCTGTTGGGCCAAGGACCATGCTTGGGGTAGACCCCTTTGCTTTGCCTGGCATAGGATTCCTCTTTCTCACCTCATCCTTGGGGCGGTTGCTGTCATAGCTATATAAAACTGTTCAGCAGGCTTTACATGGGCCAGGAGGCCACAGATAAGGGGTTACAGTCTGGTCTCCAGGGGTCAAAGTGTAGGAATAAGGACTTTAAAGGTGGGAAAGAATGCATTCTATAATTGCTTGGGATGTCTTCCCTAAGATAGGGCCAGCTGCTGGCACTATTCTGAAGGGATGAGAAAGTCCTGGGCTGGCACAGAGAAATATATCCTCGTTCTAGCTTAGCTGCCACACCACTAGTGATGGACAGGCTCCCACCTCTCTCTGGGTCTTAGGTATCCCACCTTAAGAATGGGGCAGGGGACAGAGGAACAGGTGAAGGTGAGAGTTAAAATTCTAAGCACAGGAAAGTGTAGTGTCTTAGCTTCCTCACCTGTAAGATGGGAATTTGGTAGCACCAACCTCATAGTGCTGCTGAAAGGACTAAATGACACAAGATATACAAAGAGCTTATAACAATGCCTGGCATATAGATAGTAGTACTCAACAAATGTTAACTTGTAACATTAACCACGTCTCTCCAGTTTGGTAGTAGCAGGATGTGCACCTCTTGGTAGCAGAGGGTAAACTAACTTGTGCTCTCCCAAACTGGTTATTGTCCTGGTACTTACCAGCACCTACAGTGGCAATGGCACTCTCCTGGCCAATGATGTGCTCCTTCAAACGTTGCTCCAGGGGGAAGCGGCGCCGCTCCTCAGCTTCACGCTTCCGCTGCTTCTCCTGGTACTGTGGGGGGAGGGAGGGCAAATGGCTCAGGGGTTTCAGATCCTAGTTTCACTCTATCCCCCAACTCTGGAGAAAAAAACAGGTGTGGGACCCTAGGAGTCCTGTGGCAGCTCTGGTTCATGAACATGAGAGGATTACTTAGTTCTTCTCATTCTCCCTAAGTGTCCTGGGTCATCCTGCCAGGGAAGAAAGTCATACACTGCCTTCAGGGAGCTCCAAGTCAAGAGCAGGCAAGGCAAGGTCTACAGACAAATGATTCTCAGACAGAACCACTTTCCTCATGGTTTCAGAGCATAAATGCTTATTTATGGGACTGCACTCTTCGCCAGACAGCTTGTGAGTCTCTCTGCTGACTCAGTTCTGAGCTCCCTGAGGGCAGGCACTATCTTTCACTCATTGCTCTTTCCAGCGCAAGTACTGGCACAGTAGAGACCTCTGGTGAGTATTTGCAAAACTAAATTTGATGACAGATACAAAGAGGAATTAGCAGCTAGGTGGGGTGGTGCAGAAGCACAGAGAAGGGAAATATACATAGATGTGGAATATTTTGGGGGGCTTTCTGGGTGATGGGAGGCTTGAAGAAGCTGGAGGATCATCTGCTGACTGGGCAGGGAGGGCTGAGGGTGTGGGCCTGACAGGAAAGCATTTCAGGAGGTTAGGAGCTGAGGAGGAAGAAAGAAGATCTTGAACTGGCAAGGAAATACTGAGTCTTCAGGAGGTTCCTTTCCCTGGAGCCCATGTGACGCTGACACTTTCTAGAAAGAGAACTGTCAAGGTAAGGCCCTGTCACAAAAGTTGTGGTTGCAGATTGCTCTTGTGGGCAGAGTGGATGAAAAATACCTGCTGCTTGGGCAGTGTTTTCCTGATATGGTAGTGACCTTGACAGAAGTTAAAAAAAATAAATAGCAAACAATCCAATTTTGGCTGTTGCTATCAGTCTGTAACTGAAAGCTCCCATCAGTCCTGGGGTTTCATATGGAGCAATAATTCGGCGCTGATCCCAGTGGAGCGACGCTTGCCGGCTGGAATCCAGAGTGTCACTGTGCAGCTCCCTCAGGCACCACATACATCACCTGGCTCTGCCGACTCCAGCCATATATCTGCCTCTTCCTCCTCCCTGCCCAGCAGCCCGCTCAGCACTCGGGTCTGTGCGCTAGAAAGCTGATGGGGAGATGCACACATTCTGGCTGGGACAGTGCTGGCTTGCACTGTGGAGCCTGAAGGGGCAGCTGGCTTGCCAGTGTTTCTGAGGAACTTCAGCTCACTTCTGGGAGAGGTGGCCAGGCACTGGACTCAGCACTTTATACACAGGATCTCATTTAATTCTTATGTTGTCCCCCATCTGAAGTTTGACTCCTCTTTTGGAGCGCAGTGAGGCAAGCTGTGTGGCAGAAAGAACAAACTGCACTCTAGACAGACCTGAGTTCAAACTTCACCTCATCCATTTACCAGCTAGCTGACCTTGGGAAGTTGGTTCACCTCCCTGAATCTTAGTTTCCTTCCTGTAACTTGGAAATTCTACTTATACTCACTTTGCAGGAGCCCTGTGGGATGCTGGTGAGGAGTAAATGAGATAATGGACGTAATATACTTTGCCAAGTATATAGGTGTAAGTAGTAGTCTTGAGTGACTCAAATGGCTACCACAGTACCTCACCCTCAAGAAGCTTTTGATAAATGTTAATTCCCTTCTCCTTCATTGCATTTTGATAACTGATTATCTAATCTGGTACCTTTTCTTGGGTACCAGAAAGCAGAAGCCAGGAGCAAAGTCCCCTATGCACAAATGGCTCTGGAGGCTTCCTTCTCAAGGAAACTTGTTCTGCAGCTGCAGCTTCAATACTCACCAGGTTCTGGAGACATCTCTACACCCTGAGGCAGTTCATCTCTGACGGACAGTGCTCTTTACAAGGCTGAAAATTCTGCCTCCAGGTACTTCCCATCCATTGGTCTCTGGGGCCTCAGAGAATACACCTTTTCCCTTTGCCCCAGGCAGACCCTGTTTTGTTGACTAGGGTATGGCCACTGTGTTCTCCCTATGTCTTCTCCAGGGAAATCTACTTCCTGTAACTCTTCTTCAGTATTATGATTTTAGGTTGTCTTAGTATCATATCTTCTTGGGCATGGGGAAAAAGTTCTTGCTTTCTATGGGGGTGAGCATGGGGAAAAGGTTACACCATGAACTGATTAGTTTTTCAGGTGCTTTCTGGATGGTCTTGGGAACAGTTCAAATTATGGCCTTTATCTTTTGAACACATCCTGATTTCCTTAAGCCTGGAGTCCCAAATACCTATGCCTAGTCAGAAAAACCTCTGAAAATTAATCAGTCTTCTGGATAAAAACACTGGAATTATGCCAGATCCAAGGTCAGTGCTACACGCTCTTTTCCCAATGCTTAGCAAAGTTTGTACTAAATAGTGTGTTGAATGAATGAACTAATGAATGAATGGCTTTTAAAGGCATAAACCACAAACCCAGCTTTGGGGAAAACTCATCAGTAGAAGAAACTAGAGAAGGAAAAGGCTTGGCTTGTGTGTATTCTATTTGGGAAAGGGGAAAAAAGGAGGATGAGAGGAGATTGATAAGGACTCCACAACTGTAGGCTACTGTCATCCTTGGCTCTTTGAGGAGATGGGAGGAAGACTATAGGACTGAACTCAAGGCTCTGCTTTAGTGGGGTTCCTGGTATCTAGAGAAGTCAGGCAGGTAACCCAGCCTGCAGAAGAAGAGGGCATTGGACAGAGGCACTGTGAAGGGACCGCCAGGAGAGCTGGAGTGGGAAGTGATCATCCTCTTAATAAAAGCCATGTACAATTAACTTCAGAAGCTCTCACCTGGAGCTGGCAGCAACCAGTTTCCCATGCTGCATCTTGGCTGGATAATCACAGCCACTGGTTTCCATCAGTCTTGATTTAATATGGCACCCCTCCTGGCTGTGAGTGCATTTACAGGAAAGGGCTGGGAGGCTGAAGTGAAGCCTAGTTGGGCTTGCTCTGCTCAGAGGTGGGTGGTTGGGCTGTGGGGGAGGGATTGGGGAGAAGAGGTATGGCAGGCATCCTGATAGATGGGCATCCCTCAGGGGCAGGTCTGGCAATGAAACTGGCAGTGAGAGGGCAGCTGGGGTGAGGGTAGTGGGTAGGCAGAATAAGATTCCAGGCAAGAATGGGATAGAGGGAGATGGAGGAGGGAAGAGAGGCCAAGCTGCAGTTTGCCTCTCATGAGGAAATTAGGCCTACAGAGTCCAGTCACTGCTTATAGACAGAGCCAGATATGCCCCATACTCCTGACTCCCTGGTTCGGACCCTAACTCATATCACTGTCAGGGTGTTTACCATGCCTTGAAATGAATGACAGAGAAAACTGGGTATAGAGGACAACAAAGAGGACAAGGGGTAACAGATGAGATTAGGGTGGGGAAAGGACAACAGAGGAGTCCAGGGGGGTCCAACAAAGAATTCTAGGAGAGGCAGAGCAGATGGGAACACGAGACTGGAGGATCAGAGAGGTGCACAAGGGACTCCCAAAAGTCTATTGAATTAGCCCACAAAGTATGCAACCCTTTAAAGAAGGCTAGACACAAAGCAGGTGTCAGCCCCATCAGAGGTAGTGGCCACCAGGTCAGCATCTTGGATACTATTCTCTCCTCCTCCTTTTCTTGCTAAAGCAATATTTTTAACATGTTAATTAAACCATATCACACCTCTGCAAAATAGCACGGTTGATCCTCAGACAAGAGTGGCAGAGATTGAGAGGGGCATGGACTAGCTAAAGTGAGAAAATGAAAATATGTTCTTCTCAGAGCTTCATATCAAGGGCATGTGATACTGTTTTATTCCATAACTGTACATGTTAATCTTGATCACTTGGCTAAGATGGTGTCTGCCAGGGTTTTCTGCTACCATTTTTCTATTTTCAGTTAATAAGTATTTTGGAGGGAGAGACCAACACTATGTACATATCCTGCCACTTTTCAAACTTCCATGCACTAACTTTAGCATCTACTTACTGACGGGTCTTACCAGATTTGGGATCAGTATTCTGAGCTTTACAACTCTATGATAAAGTAGATAGTGTCATCATCCCGACTGTAGATGTTAAGTCAATTCAAGCAAGGTTCCACTAGCAGCAAGTAAGAGAAAACACTAACTTTTACAGGTTGATTCAGAGCCTGCACTCTACTCCTGAGGATGAGAAAAGACCAGTTCCCCACAGGCAGGCAGCTCAGAGTCTATCCCTATTCCTACTTCCAGTACCTAATCAATTTATTGAAAATAAACACCAGAGGGTGTTCATGCCAGAAATACATAACTTCCATACAAGTTGAATCGTAAGGAAATGTTATATAAACCACAATTCAGGGACATTCTACAAATAACCAGCCTGTACCTGCTAAAATGTCAAGGTCATGAAAGACAAGGAAAGATTGAGGAACTATTCCAGATTAAAGGAGACCAAAGAGACCTGACAACTGAATACAACTTGGAATACAGAATTTTCTTTTCTTTTAAGCAGAATTATTGGAACTACTGGTGAAATCAAATAACATCTGTATATTATTTTAATATTAACATTAGTGACCTGATTGTGATAATCCTATTGAGGTGATGCAAGAAAATATGGGGTGGGAGTATAGCTCTGTGGCAGAATACATGCCTAGCATGTAAGTGAGTTTAATCTCCAGCACTAGAAAAAAAAGAAAAAAAAAAAAAA
>JAJEJO010049317.1:9186-144450 GCA_020662805.1 Glaucomys volans
TATTCCTGCCCTGTTTATCTGCTATTCTCTGCACAACAAAGGGATCTATTTTAAGGCATAAGTCAGACTGCACAGCTTCTCTGTTCAAAACTCTGAGAACTTCTCTCCCCCTCAATGGCCACAAGCCTGGAACGACCTTCCAGCATCACCTCTCTGTTTCTTCCCACTGTCAGCTACAGCCTCCAGGCTGCCTTCTCCCTGCTGGGCCAGCCTGCCCCCCAAACAACCTTCACATTCCATTGATTCCCTCTGCCTGCACCACCCCACAGAGAGCTGCACAGCCTGTTACTCCCCTTCCTTGGGATTCCTGTTCCACAATCCCCTTCATGGGAATCTTCACAAAAAACCCACCCAAACCTTTCCCCTCCTGAGTGGACACTCTTTTAGCATTTATCACCAGCTAATATATTTACTTTTTTACTTATTTATCTTATCTGTTACACACACACACACACACACACACACTCAAATGTAAGCTTCATGAGAGCAGGATTTTTTCCTTATATGGTTTTGTTCTTAAATGTACCCACCTGGCACATAGTAGAAGTCAAAAGAATAGTTGTCCCTTAGAACCCAAGGGAGGATTGGTTCTAGGACCCCTAAGGATACCAAAATCCTCACATGTTCAAGTCCCTCAGATAAAATGGTGTCATATTTGCCTATCACCCCCACACATCCTCCCATACACCTGAAGTCATCTCCAATCCCTAACAATGCAAACACCTAATACGATGTATATGCTACAATAATAGTTATACTGGAATGTTTAGGAAATAACAACATGAAAAAGTCTACACAGTTAGTACAGACCCAACTTTCCCCAACATATTTTTCATCTGTTGGTCCTTGAATCCACAGATGCAAAACTGATGGACTGGGGGTTTGTATTTATTGGTTGTATCCGTGAATGAATATCAGATAAATGCTCAAATAAAGGATATTTGATTAAGAAAGCATTATAGGAGACTGGAGGAGAGAAAAATCAGGTCCTCACCAAAGGTAGCAGGAGTTGGATTTTGAAGAATAAAGAACATCCTCCACGAAAAGGAAGGCTATTCTACCTGCCACTGGCCCACAATCTTCAGAACTGTCACCACCATAAAAGACAAGGGAAGAATGAAGAACTTATCCAGAGACGGAGGGAGCCTAGAGACACTGCGAGTGAGGCAGGCGCCCAGCGGGATCGTTCTGTGGATAAGGTCATCACTGAGACAACTGGGCAACCTGAAGGGAGTCTCTCCGTGAAGGCGACAGTTCTTCTATTAGTATTCCTGAAACTTTTTTTTGGGGGGGGGGGGGTACTGGGGATTGAACCCAGGGGCACTCAACCACTGGGTCACATCCCCAGCCCTATTTTGTATTTTATTTAGAGACAGGGCTTCACTGAGTTGCTTAGGGTCTCGCTAAATTGCTGAGGCTGGCTTTGAACTCGTGATCCTCCTGTCTCAGCCTCCCAAGTGCTGGGATTACAGGTGTGCGCCACCGCACTTTCAAACCTTAAGTTTGAAATTGTTTCAAAAGGTGTGGGGTGGGGGGCACTAGAAAACACAAAAGAAACCAGAATAACAAGAGTAAATGCCACCCATCAGACAATCTGTAAATGAAATGCTAGTGAATAAAACGGGGGGAAATAAGAACTATTTCTTCCAAATGTTTCTATTCCCCTTGCTCCTCCAATCCGCCAAGAAAAACCTTGGACCTATATCATCTTGGCTTAGAATCGGCCCAAATATGGTCATTTTTCTTTAAGTGCAAATGTAAACAAACCCCCTGGATCACAGTGGAAACAGCACGCAGCAGAAGACTGGTCTGCCTAAACTCTACTGTAAATGACATCCCTCTTCTCCCTACAGAGCAGAAGCCTGATCTCCATGGATTGCTGTAACTCAAAACATACTTTTTACATAAAAATAATGATGGGGCTGGAAATAGCAAAAGTAAATCTTTGGACTGGACTGCTGTTGTGAGCCACGGAGAACGATTAAATGTAAAACAAGGGGGGAAAGCAATAGTACTGGGTTATAAAGTAACAGATTGATATAGCTTTTTTGAAACTGGGAGTTTCAGGCAACATGCCTAGAATTTAGATACCAGTATTAAGGGCTGAACACTCATCCAAACATTGACAGCTCCCCTGACAGGTCAAATCTCATTACAACAAACTCTGCAGCAAGAAGAATCTCCACATAACCCCAAGTATGCCTAGTTCATGATCTCCTTAACTCAAGCAATATGCACTAACCATATGCCCCATTTGAACACAAAAGTACAAATATGCAGAACAAATACAATGAGTGGTTATTTACTGCTCAAAAGGACACATCAGAAATCCTCCAATCTCCCATTATGAGGTACAGGCTACTGTAAAAACACAGGGAAAAACAAACACACAAAAGCCCAAATTAACCTACATGCAACTTTTGAAGGACACAACTACATATAATATAACCCAAACATCAACAGGCCACTGAAAGGGGACATATGTTCAATGTGACAACAAGGAAATCTACAGAGTAATACGGTGCACCTCTCAAATCACTTAGTTCCCTCTGCATGTGGGGTCTACCATGCTGCCTGGTATTAGTTTGCATGAATTTTCTTCCAAAGTAATAAAGTTGAGAAAGAAGTTCTCATTTTAAACATGTGCCATTCTAGCTGCTGCTGGAAAATGGGTTAGATCTGGCAACACTGGTGCATGCTCCCTTGTCAACCACCTGGCTGGAAGAAAGCAGCTCTCCCACCAAGGGCAGAAGAGCGGCCAACCCTTTTCCCACACTTGCCAGCACACTCCCAGCATGAACTCTCTATGGTTTGTTTTCTGCCTGATCCTTCTAAACACAGCATTTGCAGCCCAGCTTTAAAAAGCAACAAAACCCACCCTCCTTGCTAAGATATCAAAATTGAGCTTTATTTTAAACATTCCTTCCCAACAAGACCTCAGTGTGAAAGCATGCATAAGCTAATATTATTGTATATAAATTTTAAGATTTCTCTAAATGGCATTTTCACAAGCATCAGTGGCAAAGTTTATCATCTTTGACAGGTATCACTTTGCCCTGGAAATGATAACTCTTTGAATGTCTCTGAGCTTATCAAAAGGTGAAGTCCTTTGTCTTTAAATAGGTTAAAAATGAACCATCATAGGTATATATTTTACCACAATTAAATAAAACAATCATAAACACACATTTCATCCTGTGATATAAATAATTAGCAGCACAATTGCCCTAATTAGGCAAAAGAATAAATATCATAATTTGTTTCTGAACTATTGTATAATCTTGGAGTCCTAATCTCCATTATGTACATAATCAGAACATCCTGGGTCCCAGAGGGATTATTTCTGAGCACATGGCCATGGCCATGGCCAAGCCACACCACCTCTCTGTGTCTCAACAGTCTCCTTTGTACCATGTGAAGTATTCTTCACCTCCAAGGGTCACTGGGAGGATCAAATGCACTAGCCACATACCAGCAGCACTAATAGTGCTCATCACTTCTTAAGCGACACCTAAGAATTAAAAAGAAAAAAGAAAGACACACTACCGCCAGCCTGTGTTATTTTGATACACTTGCCTAAACTGCTACTATATTCATCTTTATCCCTGCCCTGCTTTGCAACACTGTCTCATGATCTTCTTCTGCTCAAAGCACATTTCATTTTTATCAATTTAAGTTGCTGCTAAATCTCAAAAGTCATTAATAAAATGTGGTGATTTCTCAAATGGTTTATGGTCAGCCACTCTAAAAGGTACTTAATAGAAAAGAATTAGCTCTAAGCCAGTATCCAAGTGATAAAGATTTATCAAAATAATTATCAAGTTTAAAGAAAATCCCTAGTGCAGTAAAAATGCAAGATTAAAAAAATATCAATGAAGAAAAAGACTGTTACGCTCAAAGGTAAGAGCCAGGTAGTGAATGAATGAAAGGATAAATGAATGAACGTGTGCTGCTGACCACAAACGTGTGCCTTCCTTAAAAAAAAGAAAAGAAAATTTCTTAAAAAATTAGACACCCTGCTTATACTTAAGCCATTGTTGAACTGTCTTGTCTTATTTATATAACCAGGTATTAAGACTAATAAAAATACTCAACTGACCACTGCAAAGCTTTCCCCAAACACCTGTCATCTGCACTAACTGCATCTGACATGGTTGGAGCCGGCCCCTGTCCTCACTGAGTTCACCATCTAGGTAAAGAACAAAACCAACAGAGATGAAGTAGGTGGCAGCCTCCATGCAGCTACTCAGCAGTATAAGAGTTTCAAGGGGGACACACTCAGGGTAGGCTTCACCAGGCCTAAAAGGGAATGAGAACAGTATAGAGACAAAGGATGCACTGTAACTATTACAGGCCACTAGGTGAGACAGAATATATGGCCCGTGTTCTGCTCAGCCAACCCCTAACCCTCCTTCAACACCCACAGCGACAGGGTCTCTGAAGCATTCCTTGACAGCTCCACCCTTTGGCCTACACGCCACTTCCCTTTTAGGTACTTATTTATGTCTTTCCACCCTTGGCCTGAGAGCTCCCAAAGTACACAAATCCATCTTAATCATCTTGTATGGCAGCCCAGCCCTGGACTGAAGTAAGAGGGAAGATCCCTCAGCCAGGGCAACCACCCCCCAAATTGAGACTGTGTCCAGGACAAGAACAGGGGGTGTCCACATGGAGGCTTCCCAGCAGAAGGGGCGTCCCCATCCACTCAGAGCACAAAGAGGCCTCTGGAACACTTTATATCAATTTATGTCAATTTAGATGGTCTTTTATTTAGTAAGAAGCTGAAGACTTTCTCCCCTTGAAATGAGGCCTGGCGAACTTGTACAGGTCCTGCAAGGCTAAGAACCTCAGGATGACAGGGCGCTGGTGCTCCACACAAATAGCAAACGAGAGTTCACTGGGTCACATCAAGGAAGGGAATTAACTTCCCTCATGAATCTCAAATGCTCTCTTCTGCTCACTGGCTGAGAAACTGCCATCTGGAAGGCTTAGCAGATGAAAGGCATTATCACGGTTCTGCTGGAATATTTCTGGCTGGCAGAGAACACAAGATGCCAGAACTTGGAAAAAATCATATAATTATGATTACCTCGTTTCACCTTTCTTTTCAGCCAATCCAAATTCAGCCTGTTGTAGATATTTAAGGATTAGAGAAACCTTGAGCAAATACTTTGCTGAATCATTAGGCTGGTGAATTGTGGAGGCCTGTGCATCTCCCACATCCTAACACTCTGAGGCTCTGTGTTGCACAGAAAGCACAGCAGACCCCTGTACAGAACGTTAAGTGGAGAAAGGCAAGAAAGAGGACATTTCACCATCAACTCACTCTCGCTTGCCCACCCTAATATATCAGAAGCACTCCCTGTGCACCCTCCCTGCCTGGTTCTGGGTGGGTCTATCCACATTGATGCAATAATCACAACCACACAAGGGCAAAGGCAGCTTCTCCCATGGTTTTGTTGTCCTGTTGCTTTTTCGCATCTCTTCTTGACTGCATGGCCTCCATGAATCCTCCTTGGATGCCTGTTCCTACAGGGCCAACATGAAGGAATCCACCACTTCAAGGGTTCAACTGTTGTGCACAGGTCAGGCATGAGAGGGACTTTTTGCTGTTGTTATATTTTGAGAACTCAGGCAATGAAATCTGATAAAAACTGTCTTCAGACCAGTGTCACAAAAGCCCTTTTCCCCTGAAGGAACCCAGCAATTTGAAAGTGCCTTGTAAAGAATGTTTTCACTCCATTCTTCATAGCCTTCTCTGAGGCAGGTAGCATCAGCTCCAAGTCAAAGAGATCTTAGAAACCAGGGTCTTGTGCCACCTTTTAGGTTTTATTTCTTTTTAATTCAACAAGTTCACTGTGGCACTGTCCACACCACCTTCCTTAAGTGGAGGGATGGAGAAAAGGGGAAACCTCTCACCATTGCCCACTAAATACATGGTCTGGAGAGCAGCCACCCTGGAATGAGAACAGCTCCCCAAACTCAAGCAGCAGTGCCCTTAACGCCCTTCTATCAAGTTTGTCTGCCTCTGGCTTGCAAAAGTACCTACCTCTGCCACTCTGTGTTTATTTTCCATTTATGTAACAGTCTTAATGCCTCCCACTAGCACATTCCAAAACCCAGGTGCACAGAGAATGTTCTTATCTCTTCGAAGTGTTAAAAACATGCATACTTATATCTGCTGCCAGAGTTTCTGGAATAAAAATTATCTTCAGCCAGAATCAGATTTAAGCAATAACACCCTCAAACCCAGCTCTCCTGCTCTAGAAGCCTGATAATGGAACCCTTTACCTGAATGGTTTCACATGCTTGGACTTTAAAGTTCAGCTTCTAGACTATCATCACCCAAAATGAGTAACTCTGATAGTGAAAGGGGAACTACTGGTGTAAACCAACACTGTCATGGAAAACAGTCCTCTGGGGCCCTTTCAAGCCCCTGCCTTGGTGCAGAGACTACCATCACTGCTGCATTAAGCGGATACCACGGCCCCTTAAAACTGACTGCCTAGTGCAGGATACCATCAAATACTCACCCGAATACGTAATACTGATCTTTTCTAATAACAACAGGTGTTTTAAAGGAAAAGTCTTGGATGGTATGACAGAACATTCCAGGGGTTAACATCAGTAGGGAGAAAAAGAGGGATTGCAGAGAGAGAGAGAAGAAAGAGGTGGATCAGGCCTCCAAGTGGATCCAGGAGGGGAAATAACAGACAGGGAAGGGTTTAGGCTACACCATGGGCAGCAGGAAATTCAGAGGTCACTTATACGATGGGAGTCATGATCAGCTAGAAAGAGGACAAGACCATCCTGGCCCAGGGCAAACCATGGACCACAGGGAGGAAAGCAGGATGCAGAGAGCAGGAGACCACTATAGTTCAGAGGAGGATGGAGGTTTGGCCCAGGGTGATGTCTGTGTGATTCGACTGAAGAGAATAGAGAGACTGAGAGGTAAAATCCAAAAACCCTGGTGATAAGTGAGGTTTCTGAGATTCTGGGTCAGCTAGAAAAAAGGGCCTGAACCTAAGATAGCAAAGCAGGTTCCTTATATAACCTTAAATTGCCGTAGGGTGGCCTTGTAATCTTGTTCTACAGTCTCAAAAATCCCTGGTGACAATGTTAAAATGAAATTCAAACGTTAAAACTAACCTACCACAGTTTTCTCACACCCACAAATCGATGATCCTTTCAGCAATCCAAACAAGACAGACTCACCTAAACAACTCAAAAATTCTCAGGGTTTGCAGTGACCTGTTCAGTATGCCATCCAGTGACACAACTGAAGATGAGGTTATCAGAGTTCTCCTGGATGTAGGAAATTGGTTTTCATCTTCAGAGATGGTATTCAAATCTCAAATCCTTCTTAGGACTGAAAATCACATCTGTTCCCCATTTATTTTATCACTTTGAGAAATAAATTGTTTGTAAACAGAATTGAAAATGATTGGCAGTCACCCTTTGAGAGAATCATTGAGAAAATGGTACACACAAAGAAGGGTACTGGCTGCACCACCCAGAACCACTAACCCCGAGGACTGAAGCTTCATGAAATATATCACATAGGAAAAGGAACACTGCCCAGTCCCTTCTGCATGTAAAACTAAGAACTCCCATGCATTTTCAAAATGATCAGTCACAACAAAAATTACTAACAGCTTAGGTTTGTATCAAACTCTACTTTTCACAAAGCAGTGACATTTTTAGTGACCCTGACAGCACAAGCAAGCAAACACACCCCGCAGTAAGGAGAGCTATCACAAGGGCTGCGGGGGTGGGGGTGGGCAGGAAGGGAGGGCTGCAGCTCTTCCATGAACTAGCTCTATAGCAAATGGGTCCAAGGGCCTCTTGCCCTGCCTTACATAAGCCACCAAAGGAAGACTGCCTACGATCAAAGTATCAATTACAGCATGTAATTGTCATGATATTGCCATATCCTACATTTTCTAGGAAAGGTTCCATTTCAAATATTCAAATACTGTCAACTGACATGCACAAAGTGGTCCTTTTCCCTCATTTTTGAATAATCATATTATTTGTAATAAAACCTATTCATTAAATATAGTTTACTTCATATGTGCTATTACAAAATGTTTGCCATAAAATAAATTCACACATGGGGGGAATCCTATGTTAAATTCTCTCCTTCCTGTATTGAATTTCTAAAAATATAGTCACTACCTCCTTATCTTACTAGATATCCCAACTCCCTTACAGGTGCCAGAAGTATCCAAGAAGCACAAAGAAGAGATCTGGAGCTCTAGGAGAAAAGATATTCTGGACATGAAAAACAGTGAAAGATAAATCTCTACAGATGAAGACCAGCATAGAGGTGGGGAAAATTACGTGGAGATGATTAAAGGATTAAAGGGATTATAAGCCCATGTGAAAGGGATGGGAAAGAAGTCCATCCTTTGGAAAGTCCTTTAGGTTTGAACTAAAAAGTATCACAAGAGTCAGACCATCTGCTGCTTAGGACTTACTTCTCCACCAGGCCTGCCAACCTTTCAGGGCAAGAGGCAAGAGAAGACAGAAGCACAAGGAGATTTCGAGATAGCCAAAGGCCCATCCCCCAGGCTCCACCACCAGCTCCCCACTCCTACAGCAGCACATCTTTCCACATCGTGGACGGGGGAAACATCGGTTCACATTGGCAAACACTTTACGGTTAACTAAGCACTCTCATCTTTTCTTATTTAGTCACTCATGCATTCAAAACAATTTATGGAATGCCTTCCAGAAGCCAGGCCCTGCCAACACCTAGGACAAAACCCAGTCATCCACGTCCTGTCCCACGTGGACCTGCAAGGCCAGTGGGAAGCTGGCCTCTAAGAGAATCACACCGACGGGGATCATCGTGACAAGACACCTGTGGAGGTGCAGTCCCACCAAGGCACTCCCTACATGAGGGAGGGATTTTCTGACTGAGGCTTTTATGTTTTCACTTGTGTTTAAAACAGTTCCAATGGTGGACCTAGATGTACAGAACAGACCCCATATGATTTGGCAGCTTATAAAACTCAGTTTAATAGTCAGCTTGATTTTAACCATTTACACTCAACTTTGATTTACTCTTTGTTTATTAGAAAACAAACAATTTGTTGTGAATCAAAAACCATCACGTGGAAAATAAGGTGCAGCAGGGTGGAGGGGATGGTATTATAAAACATAATGGCCAGAGTCACTCAAATCGAAAAGGGTACTATATACCAGACGGGCACTCTTAGCAGAATGTATTCCATGGCTCCCTCTCTATCTACACCATCCAGCTAGCCAAAAGAAAACTACATGAGCTCATTCTTTTTAGTTTTACACCACATTTAGGTGTGTGTGCTTGCTTATAGCCTGTTGTTGTTTTGGTGCTAGGAAATGAACCCAAGACATGTCAGGTACATGCTCCACCACTGAGACACACCCCTAGCCTTAGGCATGTTTTTTTTTATGGTTTTTAAAATATTGCTTCTGGAAAGAGCTACAAGAAATATACACTAAAGGACTGAAGAGCTAAAATGGGGTCTTCCTAAATCATGGAGTGGGGTAGGGTGAGGGATAGAGGAAGTTAGGAAAAGCAGATGAAGGATGTAATTCTGGAACCAACTCTTCCAAAAATGGCAGTACCAGCAGCACTTGCAGTAGTTATTCAGACTCTGTTGTAAGTGTCTTACACTCAGGACCAAATTCTGGACAAAATTTTTAATGGTAGATACCATACATTTGATCTAAGATAGATAAAAATGTCATTGAAATCAGAGATAAATGCAAAGTTATAGAGTCAGGAGATATAAGTAAGCTCGCCATTCCCAACCCTTGCTTCCCATGGGTACCGGGAAAAGGACCAAGTGACACCTGCATGAACAGTGGACTGCAACATGGCAGCAGACTCTAGAGAACCAACACCCCTTTGTTCCTTCCAGATAAGGCAGAGTAACAGTATACCACTGTGAAAATATGAGAAGTGAGAAATAGGCAAGATCCCTATAATGGTGTTTGACTTAAGTCCTGTTCAAATGAAGAACTGTTTTAGTTTTTGAAGCAGGGGAGTGTGACACAATCAGATTTGCCACTGGAGAAATCTCCCTCCAGCAGAGTGGAGAAAATGGAATGTTGGGGAAGGAAGGAAGGTATGGCAATAAGGCAAGGTAGGAACAGGTAATAGGAGAATTAGAAAGCACAATGATCAAGGTAAGATTGACAAAGTATTATTACTTACAGTACCATGCAAGGTCTCACTTTATAGCCTACATAGGTGCTAGTGAGTTAGACTAATAATTTCATGGGTGCTGGCAGAATACATGAAACTCTTGATTTGGAAACAAAGAACAGTTTATAGCAGTAGCCAGTGTCAGCATTTGTGCCAGGTCCCCAAGCTCCAGTTCCCACAGGACAATACAAATAGGATTCACAATGAATTACACTACAAAGGAGGACTCCAGAACTTAGGGAAACCAAATATTTTTTAACAGGCATTTCTCTTCCATGGCTTTTTACTATACAAACATCCTTGAGAAGATACTCCAGAATCAGAACCTCAGCTCGCAAGATGTATAGAACCATGACAGACTTCTGGAGAACTATCTCCCAGCATAGCCACATTACTGAAAGGAAACTGAAACTCAAAAACTTAAAATGAGAGATAAGGGAATATAGCTAGAAATTAACAGAAATGAGATTCAAACTCAGACCTTATGATGCCAAGTCCCACAGCCTTCCATATTATATAAGATATGGTAACTGGGGGAGAGGGGCGCGAAATGAGGTATAGGAGTGATAAGTAGGAAAGGTACTGCAGACTTTCTTGAAGGTTGTCTGACCCCACTCACCTGAGGAGGGGAAAAGGCACATACCAGCAGCTGGTAACTCTGCCCAGCTATGAAGACAGTAGAAATTCCCCTTGGGCTATTTGCCTCAAAAACCAAGAGGAAAAACAGAACTAGGCTCTAATAAAGGGAAGAAGGATATACCTGTAATGTGAGGCTGGGAAAAATTCTACTCACATGTATCTTATCTGTCCTTTCCAAATCCCTTCAAAATTTTAGGGTTTCTATGAGAATGCATTTAGAATGTTAAATAAAAGCGTATTTTAATACTCAGTCTTTATTTCCTAAAATTATTTGCAGGGCTATGCAACAGAAAATAGCTTTGTATATTAAAAACAATTTCTATTAACCTATGCATTTAAACTAGCTAACACCTCACATATATAATTACAAGAAAAGAAAAACTATTAAAAATTTTGGTTTGTAGCCTCTCCTTTTTGAGAATACCAAATATACTAAATTCAAATTAGTCAAACCTAATTATGGACAGACTATTGATTCACAAACTACCCCATAGTAAATATATATTTTATATATGTACACGTGTAATTTTATGCATCAAGCCCCACTACTATCACATTTCTTTTCAAAAAGTGAGAGGAACAGGTGGAAATTATTACACTACCAGAAATATCTGAAGCCATTCAACCATTCTCTATGCCACTTAAACCTCAGAATGACCGCTCTTGCCCCACTCCCAGTGCAGAGCGCACACAGCCCTGCCACACTACACAACTCCTGGCAGCATCACACACATCCCAGGGAGTAGTGCAGTACACAACCTGTTTATCTCTATGTGGTGGCCCTTGGGGGGGAGGGATCACTGTTCCATAGATAATTACCTATTAAAATCCATGAATTTTTTTACTCAACTCCTAAATCCTTAGATTCCAACAATCATTGTGGATCTCAATCAATAGCTACAGGTACTTAATAATCAATAATTAAGTGAATTAAATATCATTAAATGAATGAAAGAATTACTTGGAATTTGGTTCTCACTAAATGTCAGTAACATTCACCGTGAAAACAAGAGGAGTGAGATTTCAATATCTTATTCCCTATAGTTGAACCATGTTAGTCCTCTTTTCATCTAGAATCTTAATTTCAGGCCTAATTACTATAAAACATATTATTGTGATGGGGGAAGGAGCAAAAACCTACAGTGGAGAATAAGTAAATATACTTTTTTAGATAAATTAGAAAGAAAACACAGACATACACTAACACACACACACACACACACACACACACACACCCTGTTTTGAACAACTGTTCTTATTTGGCTCTTATCAGTTGCACAACTGTTAATTATAAATGCTTCTTTCTCTAAATTGCCTAAACCAGTTTGGAGATGATCTCAGTGTCATTCTCCAGTATGCTGGTTAACTGCTTGAAAACAACTCATTCCATAAATACCAAAAAATAAAAAATAAAAACAAACTTAGAAATTATCTTCCACAGCCCATTTTCCACAGAACCATGTTGTTCCTGAGACTTGATCTTCATGTCCGTTCTTAGTTCTGCTCCACTGCCTTGTCCTGGGCTTTCCTATCTCTCCTATTTCAGAGCCAGATGTCTTACAATGTCTACCTCTTGCCCCTGCCTGGCTACAGTTTGTGCTCTGACATCACATTTTCTCTTTCCACTGTGACCAATAACACTGGACTCTGCAGCTCTGCACTTTCAAGTGTCCATTTTAATCTTGCCTAACTCAGGATTCAACAATTCTTGGTCAAGGTACCTTGGTCTCCCTCAGTTCACTGGAGACACACAATGGCCAGTGGCACAAATGGGAAGTGCCTGAGAAGCCTTCATCGGGTCTAAAAAACCTGAGAAGTCTGAGGAGTCACCTACATCCACTTCATAACCAAGTTTTTTGCAGGGGAGACCCAGGAAATTATTTCTGAAATGGTATATATTTGAACACATTTAACTAGCTATGTACAATACATATATGCAACACACTTTTATTAGGTCTTTTTGTGGGGGAATAAGGGGCAATACCAAGGAAGGAACCCAGAGCCTCACACAAGCTAGGAAAGCACTCTACACTGACTCGTGGGTTAGAGACAAAGAACTTTATCTTTCATAGCACAGTAGGCAGCATGAGCATTGTTTGCATCCATTCCTTTGCCTTTAAGGACCAAGCAGGATAGTGTTGAGGGGCCCATATGGAAACTGCACATGCAGCGGGTGTGCATCACAGCTGAGGCCACAATGCTCAGGGATTCTATTGCTGTATAGTAAGCAGTAGGTGAGATTGCTCTTTGTCCTAGAGAGAGGCTTTATGTCATCACTGAAGGACGCTCACTGCAAATATAACCCCAAATAATGGCCTATAGAAAGGCATTCATGGAATACCCAGTAAGACATGCAGGAGCACTGGAGACCCATGGAGGAGTATCTCTAAGTGTCTATTTCAATGCTTAGATGACTTTCCCTACGAAGTTTATGATCCCAGCAACCCCTCCACATGAACCCTTTACGTCACAGATTACAAAGCAACAGCTGATGCCCCTGTTGGAAAGGGGTTTTGAAGGCCCCACAATTTAACAATTTACTCCAATGGTAGGGTCAGGGATCCTCTCAAGCAATATTCTTCCCTCAATACAGTGACCCAACCCAGGCTTCTCCTCCTCCTTTCTGTTTCACCTTCTCCACCTTTAGAGATTTAGCTATGCTAGAAATGCACCAAAAATCAAGAAATAAATGAACAGTACAACGAGGCGACAGAAACTGGTCCCAATCTGGACAAAACTTTAGTTCCAGAAATCTTCCTCTATATTGTGGAAGGAAGAGAAATCACTTATGATAGCTCAGAAAATGAAAAACGATCACACAAAATTCCTCTTGGCAAATGCTCGCACTCTGAAAGACATTAACTTCAGAGAGGGAGGCAGCTTTCCTTTTCTATAACACCAGTGATTTTTTTTTAGTCAGAATTTTACTTCTCAGACAATGAAAAACAATTTAAAATACCAGATTCCTTAAAGTTCAATAGCTCATGAACACCATTCGTTTCAAAAAAAAATTATTAACATGCCAATATAAATTCAATTAGAGAATTGTAATTATTATCAGAATAAATTATGCATTAATAAATTAAGCAATTTCACAAACATACCTATTTATGCATAACAAAATTTTTGCAGAGGGGCCCAGATGGATGCTAATTTTGTTCCTAAGAAAATTACTTTAGATAAACTAACTTATTTCAATTGGCTATTAGGTACTTAATGTATTTTTAGGTAATTTTCTATATGTTATTTTATTGAAACTAAAATGTTCTAAATATACTACTATTACAAAACAAATAAACCCAGGTATGTCTGTGGCCTCCAAATGACCCTCTAGGTAAGAAATGCTGGCATTATAATACAGGAACAGAGGGCTGGACAGGGAGCGGACATGGTAGACAGCTGCAACTAAACACGAGAGGAAATGCAGGTCCCGCAGAGAGGGGAATGTGGCAGCTGCACGGCCACAAAACATTCAGAGCCAGTTGCCAAAGGAAAGGATGGAGATCCGCTCTCCTCCCAGGGGTGAAGGACAACAGGAAACAAAGCTTGGAAGGTCTATCACAGAGTGCACTTCCCTACCAAGGAACGGGGAGGCTCCTGGACACAGACTACACCCTTCTCCAATGACAAAAGCCTGCAACTATGCTGAGTAGTCATTATTGGACACTTGGCGGCCAGGTCAGCCTCTACTGAGCCCTTTGGTCTCTCAGGCACAGGCTTGGAGTTGTGTGGACAGCATCACACTGCTCTGCCATGACCCTAGACGGGTTACCCACTTTGTAGCAGTTCAGAGTAGTGAAGTAACTGCGCATGGTCAATAGCTTGCAGAAGTCAAGGCCCAAGATAGGACTCAGGCAACCCCACTCATCCACTGTCTCAAAACTTTCAATATCCTCTGCCTCGCCTAGCAGGGGAGATGACAAATAAAGAATAAAGGTCCTTCTGTCATAAATATATATCATCTCGTATTCTCTTGAGCTCATCAGTGCAAGACAAACAACAATATAAATTCCATGGATATCTGCATTCAGGAATAAAAAACCAATTATGACATATGTGAATTTGTAGATTATGTTTATCACCACAGAATTTTCAAAGACCTAATAGCTTGTTTAAATGAAGTATGAATGATACTAGAGATGACAAAGAATTTCAAATAATGCCTATGCCCTCAAGCTTAATCTATTCAGTATGCAATTTTATGTGCAAATTAATTGGAAGCCTTTGTGTTTCTGTTAACTTAAAAGCCACATATGGAATCCATATGAGGTGAGGTTTTCCGAGTCTGCTCATTCCAAAGTATAAGAGTAATACATAATAAATAACCTGAATGGTTACTTAACATAAGCAAGGTTGATGTTAATCAAAACGACAGAGCCAAAATTGTTTAGTAGAACCAAATGGAGTCAAAGTGCTGGGACACGGCAACATAGGCGTCTGATCGCACACACATTCTACAAACAGCCCAGGCCAAGTACCCATTGCACCCTAGATCAGTGTGCAAATGGAAAACAGATGCCTCCTCCACTGGCCTCAGATAAAACTTGACCATGGTTAAAGTCAGCAAAGAGTCCCACTGTCCCCTCTGTATATTCTCTACCAAGTGAGGCTGAGGCCACTTGAGGCCCCCCAGACACTCAGTTCCCAGGAGAGTAGTTCTCTATAAGGGGTTATGCCTAAAATTTTGGTTGGACAAAAAAAAAAAAAAAAAAAATGTTTTTAATTAAAAAACAGATTCTACTATTAAAAGGGGGGGAAAAGATTAGTAATAAAAAGTAGAGGCCATATGTATATATACATATATATATTTTTTTTTTTTTAAACTCAGGGGTACTTTATCAATGAGCTACCCCCCAGCCCTTTTTTTATTTTTTGTTTTGAGACAGGGTCTTACTAAGTTGCTTAGGACCTCACTAAATCACTGAGGCTGGCCTTGAACTTGTGATCTCCTGCCTCAGCTTCTAGGATTACAGGCTTGCACCATCACAACTGGCTAACGCCTAAAAAAGATTTTTAGTGTCTTTTTCAATATATTAAGTCCTAAGGTTATATAATCAGGTCTGCAAAATACCAATTAAAGCATAGTTTCAATACTTGGGCCCTGAGAAGACCAGCAAAGAACAATGAATTAAACATTTGCATAGCCATTCCTATTCCAAATAATTCCAACGTTCTATTCCCCCAAGAGCAAGTCAGCCTTTTTAAAGATTGAGAAAGATTTAGCTTCCCTAAAAGAAAAACGTTCTACCTTCTTAATTCTGAAATTAAAAAGACAGAAAGAAGGGGCAGGGAAAGGAAATTCAACAGAAAGGACCCTTAAAATTAAAAATTGCATTTTGAAAGGTTCTCAACAATAATTAATGATCTGTTAGTTGTCTCCAGCTAAGAGTTTATTTTCTAGTCTCCATCTAAGAACCAAAAATACAATAATATTTTTTGTTCTGCTTATGTCTTAGCTACTTAACTGATATCTAGCTTTTATTTTTAACTTTAAAAAACTTCATTTAAGAGCTAGGGATACAGATCAGTGATCGAGTGTTTGCAAAGAGTGCATATGAGGCCCTGGTTTAATCTTCAGCAGCACTAAATAAATAAATAAAATTTTAAAGTCTCATTTAGTTTGCATTTTTATAATATATAATGATAAGGAAACTTTACTCTCATATCAGGAATTAAAATGTTTAAGGGTAAGATGGTAATTTAGGTAGTTTCTCTTTTTTTCTCCAAAGGAAATGCATATCTAGATTTAAAAAAAAAAAAAAAGACCCACGACAGGCACAGTGGCACACATGTCATCTCAGCGGCTCGGGAGGCTGAGGCAAGAGGATCACAAATTCAAAGCCAGTCTCAGCAACTTAGCAAGGCTCTCAAGAGCCTTAGAAAGGCCTCGTCTCTAAAATAAAATATTAAACAAGGACTGAAGATGCGGCTCAGTGGTTGAGCATCCTGGGTTCAATTCCCAGTACCAAAAAAAAAAAAAAAAAAAGACCCAGCGATATAAATCAGTATTTAATAGCCATCAAGAATATATATTGATAACATTAAACCCAAGAACATATATCAATATTTAAATTGAACATGTGTGTGTGTGTACATGTATTTCCAAAATATAAATGATATTTCAACACTTTTATGGTGACCCTATCCTTTCTAAAATATTGAATCTGCATCTTAAGAAAAGGTAAGTAAATCACTGTTTTCAAAGTTTCATTCAATTGTTTCAAATTCTCATTAGATAGCAATTTTGAAACTCTCAAAGCACACAGTGAGAACACTGGGATTATTACATCTTAACTAACTCAAAGAAAAAAGTGAAAATGCCACATACAGTTATATCAACTAGACATCTGTTCATTCAATTTACTTTTCCAAAAACCAATAGACAAAGGACCTCAAAGAAACACTATCTTCCTTAGGATTCCAGTTAAGAGATTAAAAATAATATTACTACTGTGCAGGTTTTCTCCATGAGTTGCCGTGTGGGCAGCTGTTGCCCATCATTGGATAAGTAGGGCAACAACAAGGAAACACACTCAGGAAGGTCCCAGCTACATTCTTCTATCTGCAGAAGGTCAAGGCAAAGAACATTTAAAACCAAGAGCCTGGTTCTCAAGTTTTTGTTTCCCACTTAACATTTGTAACTTCTTCCTTGAAAAGTACAGGGTTTTTCAAATGCCTACAGGAGATTTATTGATTTTACTTTTTTTCCCCTGGTTGTGTGAAATTGATGTTTATTCACAAGGTATTTGCTCTGTACATTGAAAACACTTATTCTAAATGTTATCCTGAGAGGGGAATCATCAGTAAAGTCAGAACAAATGCTTAAAAGGTAGTGATGTAGCAGCACATTTTTCCTTTACAAAGATAGGGAACTATGGTTTGCTAAGTTCAAATCCTCATAGGTGAACTACAACTGAAACTCTAAAATGTTTTGGTTTTTTTCCATTTTAGGGTTTTGTTCACTGCTCTCAGAGCATCTGAGGAGGAGTTTCCTCTTTTAATACAGTTGAACCAAAACAAAGTATTTACTGGGATTGTGGTGAATTTCTTTTCCTTTAAAAAAAAAAAAAAAAAAAAAAAAAAAATCACTATTTTCTACAGTGGAGAGAGAAGTCAGTGTATCCATGAGGCCCTGGGCTCAACCCCCAGCACCACGTACACAAAAAAAGCTGTATTCATTTTGCTGTATTGTTTTTTTATAACAGAAAAAGATAAGGAAAGTGCCCTATTCTTAAAAACTACATCAAATAAAAGAATTCATTCCAAGGTTGAACACAAGCAACAGTTATTTGCAAGAGAAGGAAGAGGTTCACTGAGATACAGTTCCTAGGCATTTTAAGTTAACTTTCTGTTAGCCTAAGACAAAATGTCCCAAAGCACTTTGCTTTTTATACCAAAATTGAACCACTTCCTGTGCCTAGGGTTTCCACCTTTTCAGAAATGGGGAATGCCATTCTTCTACCCACCTCATAGGAACAGACATAGACCTGGCAAACATTTCAACACATCCCCCCAAATATTTTATATCCAGAGAAGCACGCATCTCACTAATAAATTTTAACTTTTAAATGCATGCCTTCTGTGAATTACTTTAACCCAGTTTGCCAAAGTAAGATTCCTAGTGATCTGGGGTGCCAGTTCAGCATTAAATAACCTTGGATATGAAAGTCATTTCCTTCCAACTCTCTTTTAATCCTCTGGTCTAGTCAAGGAGAAAGTGTCCATTTGAAGCCAGAATGTCAACCGTTCAGTAAGCCTGTTAACCTCCACTATCACAAAGGAAGCAGGTCCCTGACTTGGCCTGCCAGCAGGCACCCTTAGCTACCTAGAAGTTAACAGGCCATATTACTATCATTGTATGATTTGAATACTGTTGTTTTAAAAGTTTCCATCTTAAATAGTACATTTAAGATTTTTTAAATGGAGTCTATAAAAGAATAAGTTTGAAATGGATTGGGTCTTTGTGACTCCAAGTATACTCAGTGGACCAGAACCATGTGCATCAGCTGGGTGCCTAGTCCAACTCCTATCTCGCTGACTGAATCCAAATCTGTATTTTAAACAAGAGTTCCACATGATTTCTGTGCACATTAAAATCTGAGCGACTCAGGGGGGCACAAAAGTGTTCAAAACCACGTGGGTGATCACAAATGACTGCCCTTGGGGACTCACTGTTTTGGATCATGGGGTAGCACTGGATCCTCCAGATGTTTGCTGAAATCAGCTATCAGAAGCCAGGAGGACAAGGAGGTAATTTGGTTTGTGTTTTCCCAAAGGGAAGTGACAAGAATCTAAACCAGCAGTTAAGGGGGTTTGAGATAAGCTAAAAATTATTATAAATATTCTTCTATAAAATCCTGTGTGTACGTACATCATTCCTTCTTTAATAATTCCATCTAACTCTCCCTCCTCTCCCTTCCGAGGCCTGGGGTTTTCAGGATACTTTCTACATGGAAATGAGTGACAAGGCTCTCCACACCTACTAATTTAGCATGCCCTAGCCTTTTCTCCCAGAGCTGAGCCCAGTTAGAGGGAAGTCTCTGCCCAGAAATATGACAGCATGTGTCTTCTATGTCAGATGACAGTACTGGGGCAAAAGAGCACAGCGCTCAGTGCATCATGTTTATGCACCAGGGGAGAGGCCACTCACCAAGTCACTCATTCACCAAAATAGGTGGCCCATTTAGTCAGTGACCCAGGTAGTTCAGGCTGAAATTCTAGCCCTGAATCAACTAGAAGAACAGACAAGGGGAAAACCCGAGCTACCTCTATCACTGGCTTGATTTTCACCTTTATAACCTAAAGAATGTGCCTAAAATACAAAAAATAAACAATGATCAAAGTATGCAGGATTTATGATACCATAAACGGCTAAAAATATACAGTTACAGTCATACAGGTAGTTCCAGAATACCCAGATTTAACAGATGTTAAAAAAGTGTTTCCATCCCACCCCAACCCTCCTCAGGTGTTAGGCCTAACACCAGAACAACAGCTGAAACTGAATTTCACAGTACAAAATACTAATATGAGATGGTGTGGTTGTGCAAAGAAAATGAGGAGTGAATGTTAACTGGGTTTAAAAAAATGAGAAAATTAACAACAAACAATAGCGGTGAATTCATGGTCTGGTCTCCATGATAAGAATTACAAGCCATTCACAGATACTGAATAGAACACTGTGAACGTTTGTTAAATCTTTTTTCTCCTTTAGTTATTTCGAGAATGCACTTATGTAGGCAGAACATTACAAAGAATGAAAAATATAAGTTACAATGAAAGATTATTTTAATAGTTCTGAAGGAAGTTAACGAAAAACAACCCAAAGATATGGTGGGTTTGAGGAAAATGGAGTAATAATTGCTAATACCTATGGAACATTCCAAGCAGTTTATACACATTAACTGAGATAGATGTTAGGTCTTAATATTGCTATTAATAATATTAGTTAGGCTGAGGGGGTAGTTCAGTGGTACAGTCCTTGGTTAACATGAATGAGACCCTGGGTTTTTGATTCCCAGCACCCCAAAATAATATTAGTACTTATACTAAACATGCCATTTTGCAGATGAGGAAAAGACTTAACCAGAGTAGGTTAGCAACCTGTCTGAAGCCGTAAGTCTGGAAATGGTGCAGGGTATAAATCCAGACACCCTGGACACCTAGACTCCTTCACAGCAGACTCTTCCACCTGCCTACCCCCAGATCACTAGAAGGCTCGAGATGTGATGGCTCTCATGTCAGTCTTTAATGTTGCATCTTATAAAGAATTCTCCTCAATTCTGAGGTCTTCATCAGTTAAAAGGTTGGGCCGCATGGACACAACTATAGCTCAAAACAGGAGACATAGGGCTGGGGATATAGCTCAGTTGGTAGAGTGCTTGCTTTGCAAGCACAAGGCCCTGGGTTCAATCCCCAGCACTGCAAAAAAAAAAAAAAAGAAAAAGAAAAAAACAGGAGAAATAACTTTGGGCACAAATTGCATCATCTATGAGCAGAACTGTTTACTTGGCAGGAAAAAGTTTTAACGCTGCTTGGGGGGGAAATATTAGCATTGGGGGAAATTTTTGTTAGAAGCAAAACATTATACTTTGAGAAATGCTTAAGTCAAGTGTTCCTCCTTTATTAGGACTACTTAATTGAGTACAAAGCATTAAAATAGCCGGCCTGAATATTTATTAGAGCACCAGCTGTTCCCTCCAGATTTTTAGAAATTCAAGCCTCAGTGCCAAGTGTAATTTAGAAAAAGAAATGTCGACAAGTAAAAGAGCCCCATGTCTTGTAACACATATCTAAATAGTAAATAGTAGCTGGAAGAGGTATAGAACATCACCATGCCTCTTCAATGAGGGAAGCCAAAATATTTTGCCATCCATTTCCAAACACTATTTTGTTACTAAGGTTGGTGATAATATTTCTGAAAAACTATACCTTGTAATTCATAATTAACAATCCTTTATGTACACTTGGACAATACTAAGGATAACCACAGGGCCCGTACACCATGCTGGTTTGGTTTTACTATTGTTGTCTGTTTGGTTTGGTTTGGTTTTTTGGAGTGGTGCTAGCCTCAGTAAAATGTCTCAAACAACAAAAAAAAAACCACATTTTTTTATTCTAATTTTTGTTTCTTTCAAAAGATTTTCACTGTAGGAATCCATACCTTTTTTTGCAGTACTGGGGATTGAACCCAGGACCTTGGGCTTGTGAGACAAGCCCATACCTAATTTTTTAAAGGTGGCAGAGGGAAGGAAAAGGAAGGGGAAAGGGAAGGAAAAGGAGAGAGAAAGGAAGAAAATAACAGGGAAACTCATTATGTCTGCCTTGAATGTTTTACACTGAAACTTTCTTTTTAAAGTAAACTGACAAATATCAGTATTTGCTTTACTGGCACCTGTCTTTGAGATAGTGCTGAAAATTTAGACCTGGGAAAAGAACTGTTCCATCCACAGCCTTAGAGCTGTGTCAACTCCATGGAACTGTCATGCAAAAGCTGCAGAAAGCCACTCCCATCGCCTGCAGAGAGAATCCAGCCAGAGCTGGAGGTCAGGGAGGAAATCCAGGGAAACTGAGGCTGAAAGGAAAAGCAGCAGGGGCAGGGAGGATAATGTTTTGAAGATAAGGAAGGTTTGCTGTATTAATGAATCCAGTATTAGGCATGGTGGTGCACACCTATAATCCCAGCTACTCAGGAAGCTGAGGCAGGAGAATCACAAGTTCAAGACCAGCCTGAGCAACTTGGCAAGATCCTGTCTCAAAATAAAAAGGACTAGGGATATAACTTAGTGATAAAGCCCTTGCCTTGCATGTACAAGGCCCTAAATTCAATCCCTAGCACCACAAATAAACGAATGAATGAATGAATGAATGAATGAATAAACAAACAAACAAACTCCACAGTGCTAAAGTATGCAGAGCAGGATGACGAGGGCAAAAGGACAAAAAGTCTTGTTCCTCATTGAGCCTATCAAAGGAATGACTAGTTTCAATTCCTACATGATGCTAATTATTAGTATATTAATTGTAACATAAGAAGTTCTCTTTAAAGACATGTTTTTCATTTTGATTTTAGGGATTTGGGGTTTAAAAATAAACTGGCACTTTAAGATTAATAAAAAAATTCCATCAGGGATTAAACAGGCCACTTTTTTTTTTCCCCCCTGTAAGCAAAGACCAGCAGCTTCATGTTCTGGTAAAATCAGTCACCCTTTAGTCACGCTCTATACCAGCCATGTGTCTCCTCCAGAGAGCAACAGGAGGCAGAAGCCACATATTCCCAAGAAAAACAAACCAGAGAGTTTTTCAGCCTTTACTGGGTACCACAATTACCTGCTGGACCTAAACACATAAAAAAATTTAAAAAAAAAATCCCTCTAATTTCACTAATTTCATCCTGGTTGGACGACTGACTCTGAAGTAGTAGGAAAACTATCTTCTAAGTTATCTATAAAAAGAGATAAAATAACAACTACAGAAGTCAACCCAGTTAGTGAGAGGGACTTACCATGCATGAAGAGAGATAAAAACCCATATAAGCAGTAAATTTTTTAAACCACGCCTTAGCCATCAAGATTGAAAAATATCTAAGGGCTAGATGATTTTCTCTCTTCCTTCCTTTTCTTTTTAAATTTAAGAAAGACCCTTTGCTATGCTTTGAAAGTGTTTCCTAAAGCCCATGAATTAAAGGTTTGGTTGCTACCCTGTGATTCTATTGGGAGGTAGTGAAGACTTTAAGAGGTGGGACTCCTTGAGGAAGTTAGGTCGTTGGGAGTAGAGGAGGACATACCTTTGAAAGGGATATTGGGATTCTAGTCACTTTCCCTCTCTTTTACTTCCTGACCACCATGAGGTCAACAGTCCTTCTCTGCCATGTACTCCCACAATGACACATTGTGCTACCACAGACCCAAAGCAACAGGGCCCAATGACCACAGACTGAAACCTCTGAAACTGTGAGCCAAAATAAACCTTTCCTCATTTAAAGTTAATTATTTCAGGTATTTCATCACAGTCACAGAAAGCTGACTAACACACCCTTTTCCCAAGAAAAATCCTTTATGGTATCTCAAAATACCAAAACTAATGGCTAAGTTTCCTCAGAGAAGAGGTCAGAGACATACCTGCTCAGCCTTTCCCTGCACACATAATAACCCCCCCAACACACACACACATAAACACACAAACACACTCTCAAGGAAGCCCAGAGTACCTGGAAACACATTTTAAAAACCACTGAGCCAAAATAAAACATTTAAATAGGAAACATACACAGTATTCAATCTAAATTCAAATCATTAACTGAAGGTTAGAGCTTCTGATTAGCACTTAACCTAGGGGGATAAGCTGAACAGAGGTTCACTTGAAAAAGGAGTGAAAGTTTTATTTCACTAGAAATTCAACCAGGCATATCCGGGAATTCCAGCTACTTGGGAGGCTGAGGCAGAAAGATTCCAAGTCCAAAGCCCGCTTCAGCAAATTAGTGAGACCCTGTCTCAAAATAAAAAATGAAAAGGACTGGGAATATAGCTCAGTGGTAAAGCACCCCTGAGTTCAATTCCCAACGTAAATAAGTAAGAAAGAAAGAAAGAGAAGAGAAAAGAAGAGAAGAGAGTCAGAGTCAACAACATTCAGAGTCAACAATGTTCTAGCTGCCAGGAAAAGCATGTGCAGTTTAGCCTGGGTTAAGAATTAATATTTGCACTGAGAGATTTACCTTTCACAAAGCACTTTTATAAGTATGATCTCATTTAATGCAGGACAATCACTCTGCAGAAAATTATTTTCCCAGTATTTTAAATGAACATCTGAGAGGTGCTCTTTACTCTGAGAGCAACTTACTCAAAGTCAAATCCCAGCCATGGCAGAGGCTTCTGCCTCCAGCTCCAGCTCTGTCTACAGAATAAAGGAAGAGTTCAAGAGTAATAGCACACTGCTCTCTGAATAGTTGGAACAACTCATGAAAAATGTGTTCCATTCTGGTTGCTACATTAATGGAGGTGCATCCAAATGGGACCACAGGCAGAGCACCATGACCTGGGTAAAGAGCAATCTGGAAATGTTATCTGAAACATATAGAAGAACTAGCTTTTAAAGAAGAAAAATAGAAGGTTTAGGAATGACATAATGGTTACTTTTAAAATTATAAAGTACAATAGGGAAAGGACATAAGATTTTTGGTGAGACCAAGTGATACAGATAAGGGAAGGATACAAAGGAAGCCCAGAGCAGCAGATCAGAATAAGAGAGGTGTCCATGTGGGGGGTGGAGGGATTGTGGCATGAAATGCTGGGAGTACTGGCAGGTAAGATCAACTATGTGAGGAGGGAAAGTGGCAGCAGCTGAAGACTGGTCATATATGGGGAGATTTATCAAATAACTTTATTAAGAATAATGGGAGCCAGGAATCTCACTGTCAACAGCAGTAGTTGTAAATATGGAAAGCAAAATGATTAGAGTCAACCCTATATCAGATAGGAATTTACGCAATTACCATGAAATAATGTTTTTTAAAAAAATATAAAGAAATAAACACAAATGTAAATGTGTAAACATTCCACAGTTCTGTCCACTAAGAGAACCCAGGATTACTGACACCCTAACAGCAATGAGCACACCAAGTGACGAAATCTTGGCTTCTAAATACCATTTTCCACTCAAAGGAACCAAAGCTCCTTGGAGAAATGGCTGACAGGAAAGATACAGGTAAATTACAAAATATACTGGAAATATCTTGTTCTGCCAGAAAGTAAAGAAGTGCTCAAAGACTGATGGGAGTAAAAAGGGTACTGTAGGGACTGGGGTTGTAGCTCAGCAGTGAGTACTTGCCCAACGTGTATGAGGCACTGGGTTTGATCCTCAGCACCACATTAAAATAAATGAATAAAATAAAGGTATTATGTCCATCTACAACTAAATATATACGTAATAAAAATATATATTATATATACATATACATACATATATACATACATATATACATATATATTTATATATACATATACATACATATATACATATATATTTATATATACATATACATATATACATATATGTATATATACATATATAGAAGTATACATATGTATATGTATATATAGAAGTATATATGTATATGTATATATGTATATATATAAATATATTATATATATATATAAAAGGGTACTGTAGCCAACATGAAAGGACTGCCAATGGCTGAGGCAGAGCCCAGTTTAAACATCAAAGTAATGAGAGTAACAGCTGAAAATACATGAAAAAAGGAGGCTATAGGTTCTTACTAATAAAAATAAATGAACTGAAAATCTGATGAGAAATGAGCTATGTACATATTTCAAAGTAACCTGTTACAAAATATTTATAAATTACAAAAGCAACTACATGGTGAAGACGCTTGGCAGACCACCCCTTAACCGAGTGACCATCATCGGCAATGGGACTAACAGAAATTCTCCCCCTGACGGGATGCAGGAGAACACAGCATCGCTTCTGTGCTATTTCCGCCAAAGACACACAGACTGAATCTAAGCTTGAGGAAATGGCAGACAAACCCAAATCGAAAGACATGCTACACAATAACTGGCTTATAATCTTCCAGAGTAGCAAGTTCATGACAGTGAAGAACTGAAAGGGATTAAAAAGATATAGCTAAATATGATGTGTGGTTCTGTCCTGGATTCCTTAGCCTTGGGAGATATTAGTGGAATAACTGGAAAACTTAAATGAGGTCTAAAGATTGGATGGTAGGAATATATCAAGTAACTTCCTGGCTTTGATGGTGATACTGTAATTATCTAGGAGAATATTCTAGTTTATAGGAAATATACACCGACATGTTTGTGTGAGAGCCATCATGCTGGCAACTCTCTCAAATGATTCACTATGAAAACGAGTTCTTTGCATCACTAGCAGTTTTTCTATAGGTTTGAGATGTGTTTCAAAGTTAAAAAAATTATTAACTCAACAACAATAAGTTAGGATGGAACAGCATCTAGTTTGGATCTGGTTTGAGGACAAATGAGATGCCTAATGATTAGAGTGATTTAAAACAGATTCTTCCTGAGAAGGCCGACAGGATATTATAGAGGAAAATGCTTCCCTGATTAGGAAGTTAGAGGTGATTCCTATGTACTTTCCAAGGACTCTCTAATTCATTCATGCAACAAACATGTATTAAATACCTACTGTGTGACAGATAGTGTGTGACACACTGGGCTTATGGAATGACTGAAAGACAGTCCCTACCCAGGACCCTTATAATCCAATGGAGTATGATTCAGAAGTCTGAAGTTATAATTTTAAGATAGCTACCAGTATTAAAAAAAAAAAGACATCATGAGTGTTATGTGCAGAAACGTGACTCTAGAATATCATCTTCAATACTCCAATTTCATTTATAAATTTTCAATAAACCAGCTATAATTCATCATTCTATCCATATTCTTTAAGAACGTTTTCATCCTACCTTTTTTTTGTACTTGTGGGTGGTATTAATTGTGGCATATGCAAAAACTTTATTGCTTTTCAATTATGAACAGATGTAAATGACTTACTTGATGTTTTATTTTAGAATAACAAGCATCTTCTAAAATAAGTTTCAAACTGAGAAGCTGGGGCTGTAGCTATGGAAGACACTTAACACTCCAAAAATGAACCCTGACAGGTTCTTCCACAACCACAAAAGTCACGCCATATCACTTCACATCTCTGTGCTCCAATTTTTTTTGTCAGTCACAAAGACATCAGAATATGCGTGTAAGACCCTTAGAAAGACATCATAATTGTAAATCTCTATTAAAAATGCCCATTGCACCAGGTGTAGTGGTGCATGTCTGTAGTTCCAGCTACTTAAGAGGCTGATGCAGGAGCATCACTTTAGCCCAAGAGTTCAAGACCAGCCTGGGCAACATAGCGAAACCCCACCCCCAAAAAAGGAAATGGGTGTGGGGGAGTAAAGAAAAGAACAGCACATTGCTTTAACCTTTACCAGGGATTACCTATTACTATGGCTTTTAAGACGAAGGTCAGCTTACTTAGAGCTCACCTCATTTAGGCAGTTTCATGGTGAGCAGAATGTTACTTGGTTTTCAAACTTTGCTCTTTGGTTTCATTTCAGACTTCAAGTATATCATCAAGTAAAAATGCTCCAGCACCTCAGACTGTGTGATTGGCCAGAACAAGCAAGTCAATGTTCAATTACTTTCCCCACTGAGGTATGCATACCTTTCTTAGGCTTTTCCCACATGACACTTCCATAACCATATTTAGCTTTCTTCCCACCATCTCCCTGTAATTCAAAAGGCAATTTAGACTCCCATATGGTTGCCATCGAACCTAACAGATGTCTAGCAAATTAAAACAAAAATTATGACTTATAAACTGCTGATGTATCATCATTCCAGAACATCTTGCAATTTATAGTGAATCATAAGATAAGGCTTCCTACTTGATGCACTCCCCCCAAGGTTTCCTAAATCTCCCTCCTCTCTGAATTTAAGTCCTGTGGAAACAAATTAGATGCAACATTTTGCCATCAACTTCAGATAAACCACACCACTTGTAACACAATGTAATATTTGAAAGCACACCAAAAAAGAAATTTGGCCTCAAGTATCCAAGGCTGTTCTATCCTTGTACAGCAGAGAACAGAAAAATGACTAGATTCTCGTAAGTTGTTCAACTCTTCCACTGATCTATGGGGCCTTTTCTAATAAATCATGATAAAATCTATCCAATCCAATTGCCTCATCTCCTTGGCAGATCTTAAGAGAATTATCATCACCTAGTAGTAATGAGGTCAAAGTACTAGGCAAAGACATTCTAGAAGTTCTTTAGCCCAGAATAGAACTAGTATCTGAACACAATAATGAACTTCACCATTTCTTAAATAGTAAGACTTGTGCTGAGTAATATATTATTTTAGTGAATCCTTGAAAAACTATGAAGCCATTAGACAATATTATCTTTATAATTAAGAAATTAAGGCTCAGTAAAGCAGACTGTATTTTCCAAAGATGGCTACAACTCACATGACCTTCTGCAATGTTACCTTGACACTTCCCCATCAAAAGGAAGAATTTATTTCTTCAACCTCCTACAAATGAGCAAGCTCCATAAGTCCTTTAACCAATGGAATAGCTGAAAGTAACACTGTGGCAGTTCCAGATACAGTTAAACTAACTGGAAGCTGCTGCTTCTAGTCTCAGAGACAGAAAGAAGCCATCTACAGGTGCTCAAACTAACAACTCTGGCTGAGCCCTCAGGGAGCATCAACTCCCATTCACTTAAGAGTGCCGTCTTGGACATTCCACTTCAGGGAGGCTTCAGATAACCCCAGCCTCAGGCACATCTCACTGCAATTGCACTAGAGACCCCAAGTGAGAATTGCCCAGATGAACATGGTCAAATTACAGAACTGTGAGCTATAATAATTAAGATTTGTTTTAAATCACTAAGTTTGGGGATTGTTATGTAGCAATAAATAACCAGAATATTGAGATTAATTTACTTACCCAGAAACAGTTAAGCATCCAAATCAAAGTCCAAAGCAAAACATCTATCAAAGATGGATGATAGGATATAGAGATTCAGTACCCAAAAGAACTGACTAAAACAAAACTCCTTTCATCTCCTTCCCCAAAGATATCTCAGGGTTTTCTGAGAAATGTCATAGTATGGTGACACCCTCAAGAAAATCAATTCCATCTGTCTTGAGTTGTTCCAATATATAATAGGGAAAACAAGGTTTTCCCTACCACCCTGTGATAACTAATGAGAAAGGAATCTGTACAAGATGTTTACTTTGTTACTCAGAATATCATTACAACTGTTATATAAAAGGATTCAGATTTAACATATGAAACTGTAATTCTAATAATAAAAATATATTCAATGACTCACAGGACTACTTTTGAGATTCACATTGGGTAAAGGGAAGCATGCATACCATATAGATAACTAAAGAGACCACAAAGAAATTAGCAAAAGTATTTTTTAATTGAAAGGATCTTTGAGGAAGAAATGAAACTGGTCTTCAGCCAAGTCTCAGAAAAGAAAAAGTCGATTAACTTAACAAGTGTCCCAGTACATGCTATTTCTGTTATATATTAGTGCCCATCTCTTATATTTTTCTTTGCCCATATATTAGAACTCAATAGACTCACTCTTCGTCATAACTGGAAAGAACTTTACAACTCAACCAACCCCTTCATTTTAACAGCAGAGAAACTGAGGTGCAGAGTGGTTAGCTGACTAACTGCTGATTAGTAAGAGAAGCAAACTGTCAGTACTACTGCCACAATATTTTCCATTTAATTTTACCAGATCTGTATCTCTACATGTTTTCAATGTGTTCTGGATTTATTCTAGCATGTCAGTGTGAAAATGAAAGACTAGGAAACCATGTTCTCTGTTAGCAGTCTCTTCTTCATAGTTGGATAGGAGCTGCATTGAGTCAGCTGTTTCTGGCCATCACAGACAGGTTGGTGACTGTAAAGATCAGAGCTGAGCAACTTTTTAAAGCACACTGCCTATACTACCAACCCCAGTTCTTCAGTCACTAACATCTTAGTCTGAATTAATTTAATCAAGTAAAACAGACGCCTTCCTGCTGAACAGCACTAAAGAACATGTTTCTGATAAACTGAAAAATATAAATGATTTTGGAACAGTGAGCTGGACAGGAAACATTTGAGGGGACAGATGAGAAAAAAAGCTTTAGGCACAGAGGAGGGGGTGGGCATGTGGGCAGCAGGTTAGAGGAGGGCCCTTAAGTAGGTACCTACTTAACAATTCTGCCTGGGGCTGCTGGTTTAGAAACAGCCTCAGTCTGCTTGAAGGCTTCCCACAGAACTCCCTCCCACCTACATGAAGACCTTCAAATCAGACAAGATGTGGCTCTATTCTGGAACTCTCCATGCAAGCATTCGATAATTCTTTGAAGCTCTGCACAATTCCAGGGGGTTTGCTGTAACATAATCCAGAGAAAGGGCTAAATTTGCCTCTGTGCACTCTACAAAATTATACTAAACTGTCAGAGAAACAGGCCCAAATCCTTTTATTTCCTTTTCACTCCCTGCTATGAAACTGCCGAGAAAGCCCCTGGGTGCTTTTCGTTGCCTGGTAGCTGAAATGTGCAACTTTTGGAAGTGTTCAAGCAGAATGGAGAGGCCTGGACTCACTGCCCCTGCTAAGGCCAGCTCAATTCCACAGTCCTTGCCTCTCAAAGTCAAGAAGTTTCAAGTTCCCATAAAATCAAAATAGTTTATTCAATAATAGGACAATCTACCACTTCTAAACATTTCCAGAAAGGGTTGGGGAGAGAAGCAAAGAAAGAAAATAATTTACTCTCACTAACTTTGCAATCATGTTTAATGGGGGGAGGGGGCTGCTTATAGAAACCATGTAGTTAACTAACAAAAAACTGCCCATAAACCTATTCACATGTCCCCCAATGAATCTTTATCATCCCTGAGGACAGATGACAAAGTGGTCTCTTCCATTTCCTTTCACAAAACATACATAACCAGAGCAAGATGCTCCTACAGAAAATAGAAAATAATATAACCTGGTAAAAGTGTGGTAGGGAAAAAAGAATATAAAGAGCTGCATTGACAACTATTCTCACAGATGTTTATATTTATAGCAAATAGCCAAATTAAAGGAGATCCAAATAAATACACCCTATGTTCAGGCTGCTGTGGACTATTATTGATCCAGCAGTTGGATTATTGTTTACCTCACACTAAACAGCAACTTGGAGAACACCCCCGGATGGCCACCATCTTTACTTTCCAAGGGGAGGGGGTTGCATAGGGAGGAAGAGGATGGAATGGGATGAGATGGGGAGGAAAACCCAGTGTTTTCCCCTTGTCCTACAGAACTCTTTGTCTCGTTGCAGAACACATTAAGGAGACCGTGGAACAAAAATCAAAACAAAACAAAAGAGTAGGGTCCCAGCCCAATTACAATAGATGCCCAACACACTGTAGTACCAAGCACAGCAAGCTTTGAGTCTTGTGTTCAAGCATCTGCTCTCTCGGTTCTCCAGTAAAACACGTCTCACGCACCTTCTCCCTTGCATTTCTCCAAGGGTTCCCAAAACCCGGTTGGTTCTGTGTCGCTCCTTAAAAAAGGAGGACGTGAGGCACGAGCACACTGAAACATATGTTGATGGTGACTTATTATTATCCTGACAATGATATATATAGAAATAAATCTGTCCACCTCACACGCCCACTTGGCCAGTCCATTATGCAAAGAGAGCGCTTTCCAGCTGGAAGGGGTAAAAGCATGCAGGAAGCGTTATTTACGTTCACATTACAGAACCATATACCACAGCATCTGCATCCTACACAAAGCCCGAGATGGTGCAAAGAGATACACGCTGAGCACGGCACAGACCAGCCGCGGCAACACGGAGCCAAGCCCTCGTCCAATCAGATCCTTGTTAGAAGGTGGACCTCAGGGTCGGCTCTGCCCGATTAGCCTGCCCTATTATGACACCACGCTCTGCCCAACATCCATATCCCACCGGGAGCAAATCTAATTCGTGTGGTTGCTCGTTTCTCAAACTGCCGAGCCCTTTCTTTTATCTGCAACCCTGCTATCGTCCCTTAAAAAGCCACCCCAAGGCCTGGGTGTCCCTTTCCGGCTCGGTTTTTTTTTTTTTTTTTTTTTTTTTTTTTTTTACCCCTCTCATTCCTAGAAAGGATTTAAATGTTTCTCTCTTTAACGTGCAAGCTGGTAAAACGGAAGGCAAATGCCTCTCCAGGTTCCTGCAAGCGCCCGAGGGGCTGCGAAAAGTAAAGGCAGCAAACAACGCGGGGGAAAACCATCGCGAGTCAATCGGCCACAATAGTTGAGATCCCAGGAGCGCTCCAACTTACCCAGAATATGACATTGAAGCCAAAAATGAAGTATTTGATGCAACAACTGACTTCAGGACCCTTGTAGTGCTTCCCGGACATCCTCTGGGTTCATGAAGACACTTGCCCCGGCAGCCCGAGTTTGGAGCCCCGGAGCACCTTTGCTCGGAGCAGCCAGGCGAGGAGCTGAGGTTCGGGGCCGTGGCGCGGGCGGCCCGGGCTCAGCCGCGCGGGGACCGACCGGCGGAAAACGGCTCCCGCACCTCCAGCCCCTCGCGAGCCGAGGCCGCCAGAGCGGGTGGCCGCGAGCGGGCGAGAAGCAGCACGCTGCAAACCCTAGCCTCGCCGAAGCTGGCCCCGAGCACAAAGCGGGCGCCTACGTCCGTGCGCCAGGCGGTCGGTCCAGCGATCGGTCCCCGGGCTTCGGGCAAACGCGGCAGCGGCAGATGCTGGCGGAGACGCAGCTCGCCCGCCTGCTCGTGCGCGCCCTCCCACCCTTCGCTCCGCCCGCCTCTCGCTCCGCCCGCCCGGCCCGCGGCTCCTCCGCCCGCGCCGCCTGCAGCTCCGCCCGCCGCCAAGCCTCGGCGGAGCGCGCGCGCGCACGGGCTGGAGCGCTCCCGAGTGGCAGTGACAGTACGTAGCCTCCGTCGCCGCCTACCTCTACGGCTCTCCACCCCTCCTGCTATTTCCCCGCGAGTTCTTTAGCCAGCCCGACACCCTTGCACTGTCGCGGGATAAATGGGGACGACAATAGACAGTAGGGAAGAAGAAGGGCCCCTCGGGAGCGCGCCGATTGGGAACAGTGTGGCAGAGTGACCGGGATTGAGGATCCGTGGGTCCTTCTCTGCCACCAGCAGCAGCCCGCAGGTCTGGAGGACTCTGGAGAGAGGGTCGCTCCGCAGCAAGAGGGCTGGGTGAGTGGGGACCTACGAGTCCTCCTCCCCTGAACAAGCCCCCCCTCTGAGCACAACTGTCCTCCACCACCGTATTATGTGGCAAGAGAATAATGCTGTGCCACTAAGAAGAGGAAAGTGGTCGTGAACTTACTTAGCTGAGGGGGACCAGGGGTAGTAAGGGTGTTGGGGAAGAGGGAGAGAAGCCAGGCGGAGACGATGCAAAGGAGTCTTCCTAGTGACTGTAATCCGACCTCCTCCACCTGCAGGAGAAATGAGTTTCATCTTAGAAATAAGAAAAGGAAGGGGAGATGGCCCCAAGGAGGTCTGACCAAGGTCTGTTTCCAACAATACAAGCCGGGACAGCAATGCACGTCTTCGTGCCCCCCTGCCAGCAGAATAGTGCCAAAGGAACGTGTCAGGGTCCCCACTCTAGGAAGCAATCCAGAAGGGGTTCCAGGACGGTCCTTCGGGAAATCCGAATTTGGCTTACACATCATGAACCACTAAGCTCTTGATCTTTGGGGAAGGATAGAACGCGAGGCTGAAAATTGTTTTAGACCCCTAACTAGGCAGTGTGTGCCCATTAGCAGCACACTCTTCCTTCTGGAGCACTTTCCTAAGTGCCGTCAAAACATGTAGTAGAGTTTCATGGAAAGGGAAGTAAAAATTGCCCACAACTGCGTGGAAACGTCTATGGGAATTTTCTTAATGCTTCAGACAGAAAGATGAGATCTGGGATATTTGCCAGCAACACCCTGTGCGACCCCATTATTCGTCCAGAAATCTGCGTGTTTCATAAGCTCTTCAGGTGATACTTAAGTAGGTTTGAGTCTGAGAACCTATGACATAGGATTTCCCTAGATAACCACCTCAGTTTTCTCAAAAACTGGCTAGCTAGTTAACAACCTGTAATCAAGCTTTGACGAGCAAGAAGTTACTTTTTCCTTTAACAAACCACATTTGGAAATGGGCCTGGCCTTCAGATCAAGGCTATATTGAGGTCATAGTTATAAGCTAGGCTACCCACAAAGATGGGAGGGCTAGGAGATCCTACTCATTTAATACCTTTGAGGCTATAACATTGGCTAACAGTGAAGTAGCCCTTTGCATAAAGTAATTCTCTCTTCCTCAAAAATGCCCTACACCCACCCAAAACATAGGCCATACCACCACCAATCTGGCAGCCTTCAAAAGTAAGGTGTTCTTTCCTTATGGATTTCTCTATTAACAGGAAAGCACCCACAGGCTTTACCTAAGCCTATTTGCAGCTATGTTGTAATTCTATATATAAATAGAATCTTGCTGCAAGGATACTGGATAAGTCAGAGAGATGGTCTGTCTTAAGCCAATGTGACATATTTCAGAAAAGGGCTAGACATTAGATCCAATTGATAACTTAGTTGATCCCTAAATGTGATTTATCTTTGAAAAAAATTAAGAGATATAGAGAGATACCATATACCCCTGTCCCCATACATGCTTAGCCTCCTCCTCAATGTCCCCCACCAGAGGGAACATTTGCTTCAGTTCATGACCCTTCATTGATACATCATTATCACCCAAAGTCCATAGTTTATATTAGGGTTAACTCTTGGTGTTGAACATTCCATGGGATTGGAAAGATGTATAATGACACATATGCGCTTTTATGGTATCATATAGAGTATTTTTACTGCCCTAGAAGTCCTTTGTTCTCTGTGTATTCCCTCATCCTTCCCCCCAGTCCCTAGGAGCCTTTGATGTTTAATGTCTCCATAGTTTTGCCTTTTCCAGAATGTCATATAGTATGACATTCAGTATCTACTATGGATCATACAGTATATAGTCTTCTAATCCATTTCTATGAACCTGAAACTCCCTAAAAAATAAAGTATTAAAAAGAAAATGAAGAAGGGAAAGTTCAGATAACTCCTGGTAATTTGGAAAAGGGGGAGATCTAGTTGAATTTTCATATCATCCCATGTACCCACAGTAAGTTCTAGGAGGATTAATGAGTTAAATATTTTTAAGCAAACCCGAAGAAAATTGAAGACTCATTAAATTTGTGAATAGAAGTATTTCTCAACTTAGAAGCAATAAAAGGAAAAAATCAATGAATGTGACTGGGTATACTTTTAAAAACTACATGTGTCAAATTGTCTTCTGTAACATAACCAAAAAAAAAAATTGTCAGCAAACCTGAAAAATATGTCTGAATATCTGTATTATAAGCAGGGCTCATCTCAGCAAAAATGAAATATAGAATCTCAAAATTGTGTGTAAATAGAAAACAACCCACAAAAGAAGAAATCAAAATAGTAACAGTTATTTGGGGATATTTAACCTTCTAATAATCAAAGAAATATACATTAAAATAAATTAATGATGAAGTCACAAAGATAATGAACATTGGTTTGCTGATATATTGCTAGTATCCTAATGAAACAGTATGGTCCATTTGGAAGCATTTTGATTATATGTAGCAGGTCAGAGTGCTCCTACATTTTGACTCAGCAGTCCCATTTCTGGGAATCTAGCCAAAGAAATGCTCCAAAATATGGAAAAAGTTCTATACTGTAAGTTGTACATCACACCATTATTTATATTGAAGACTGGCTACAAGTTAAAGATTGACAAGTAGAAGCTATACTCAACTCATTGTGGTCAGTGGGACCACGAGCCTTCTTCCCCTTTCTGTGCCTTTGCACATCATTCCTGGTCTCTGTCTAGGATGCTCCTCTTGCCTTGTTTGTGAGCCCACTGCTCTTGTGTATCTTTAGCACTTTTGTTCAGCATCTTGTTCTCTCAAAACCCCCTACTTTCTTCCATTTTGGCTCTTAGAAACTGCCTGTAATTATTTACCTGCCTATCTCCTCCAGGCCACTGTGACTCCCTCAAGGGCATGGTCCATCTCCTTTTAATCTTAGAATCTTTAGTGCTCTGCAGATGTGGCAGATGCTTGGTAAATATTTATACAGTGAATAAATGAATCATTTGCTCAAACTTTTTATGACTATTAAGGATGATGATTTTTACAAAGAATACATGACAATGTGTGAATAAGTTGTGTTACATTTTAAAGGCACTATACATGGAATTTTATCCAAGTAATATAAACTTGAAAAATGTGAGATGCATAACAGTATGCACAGTAGGCTACCATGTTGTAAAACTCAAGTGTTCTGGCAAAAAAAATACATGCACATGTATTTCCCTGCTAAGGGATAGGCTATTTACAGAAGAAATAAAAGAAACATAATAGTGGAGGCAAAGTGGAAGACTCCAAGATATTATTTACCCTTTTGCTTGTTTTTGAAATTTATACCCTATGTATGTTATGCCTATTTTGAAAAATAAAGCACTCTACCAACGGGTATAAAAATCACATGAAAAATCATGAAAAAAATGTTAGGAGTTAATTCTTGAAAAATATCCATAGTTGTTGGGTTGTGGGTTTGTAGGCTATTTTGTTTTCGTGTTTCTGGTTTTCAATTTTTAAAAGTGGGATTATATTGCTTTTACTATTAAGAAGAAATATTACAAATAAAGACAAATAAGTAACTAAGTAATCATTGTATTTATTTCACACAACTCCTTCATGACTCAATAAATCCTAGTCCATTTTGCAAAGAAAAGGAAAGCAATCTTCTGCCTGGAGACTGCTGCAGCCATCTCCTTTATAATTCTGAGGTTGAAAATGGTTAATAGGTTTAATTACTGAAAAGTTAATGAGTTTTTCAAATGGCAATGAAAACAGGTAAAGCATGTTCTTCCAACATTGCCTGGGTGTACAACAAGATATGACAACAGCATTTTAACCTCAGACACCACATTTAACGAGCTTGTCTGTCTCTGTCTCCATCTTGTTTTGCTCTTTCCACCCACTTTCCTGCCTCCCTTCTCTCTTTCACTATCTTCCTCTCTGCTCATCTAGTTCTACATTTTTCCTTTTTCTCTCTGCAGCAAGCACTGCTGGTTATCTACCTATCCCCACTGCTTCCTTTCTCTGAGAACTCTCATGGTGCCTAGTATCCACCCTCTTCACAAAGCTACATGCCTTGTGAAGGCTGACTGTCCACATCAGGCCTGAAGGTCTCATTCCTCTCACCGAGGCTTGGTTCAGGCATGGACTAGCAACCTAACTCTAGTCAATGAAATGTGAAGAGAATCTGCTGAGGATCTCTTAGTGTCTGCAAAATGATTTCCTGTTGCCCTTGGGCTTCATTGTGCTGGATGTGACACCAGCATCCCTGACAATAAAGACCTTACCAAGGATGGCAAAAAAGAAAGATGTGTAGCCAGGCGCGGTGGCGCATGCCTGTAATCCCAGCACTTGGGAGGCTGAGTCAGGAGGATCACGAGTTCAAAGCCAGCCTCAGCAACTTAGCGAGACCCTGTCTCTAAATAAAATACAAAATAGGGCTGGGGATGTGGCTCAGTGGTGGAGTGCCCCTGGGTTCAATCCCCAGTACCAAAAAAAAAAAAAAAAAAAGGAAAAATGTGAAGGGTCTGGGCCTTCATACCACAGCTGAGTGGCTGATGGCTGACTTAACCAGTCTTGAAGGTCACCCCACCTCAGGACTTCCTGTCCCAGGAGACTATTTACTTGGTTGAGAAGCCTGGACAGTTTCCATTTCCCACAGTTGAAAGCACTTTGACTAGATTGCTCGCCTTTTGAGGTTTTCCCCCACCCTTTATTTTAAGATTTTCTCTTTTGCAATCACTACCAATGCTTTCACATTTCTTTTAGAATCACCCTTTTCCCTTTTCCCTCCTGTCTCTGAGATCTCTTGCCCATCAGCTTCTGTCTCCCCTAAACCTACAGGGGAAACTTTCAGGGTGCCTGACAGCTCACACCCACCGTTTTTTCTCAGACTTTCTCAACCACAAGTGCTCCCCGACCTCTAGCCACATTCACACTTCACAGCTGGGGCCTGGGTGGATGCAGGCTGGGCCACCCTGAGAGTCTGTCTCTTTTAAGTTGGGATTCAATAACAAAAGAATTCCTGATGTGGCTTAAATGAAGGCCATATTTGTACAAGAGCTGGGGGACCTGCCTTTCCAGGAGGAAGCTGAGGCTCTCCCTTGCCCTCTACAGAAAGAGGAAGGAAACCTAAATTTGGAGAGTAACAGTGCAGAGCACTGTCTCCGACAGCACGGGTGGCTGCAAAAGGCGATGCATTTTGTGCTCTGAAAGGCTTCCGCCTCTGCAAAGGCTTTCTACTTCTGGATTTCTTCAAGAGGCCCTGTCCTTGAGATTTATGGAATTTTTAGATGAAATTATTCACCACATTCCATTTTGGCTTCAGCTACTTTGAAGTGGGCATTTCAAATTTGGAAATCAAAGAAACTTCATGGAAACACAGGGTCATCCTATTCAAGTCCTTTATGAAATGAGGTCAACTTAAAGTCATGAAATAAAATTAAACCATTTTTTTATATTTAATGAATTTATTATTCTGCTTTCCTGTCCTTAAGTTGAAATGTGAGGAATTTAAATGGTGTATTTCTCTAAAACACAGTTAACAGATCCCCCAAGATTGCTCTACCCCTGTGGTTCTCTGGCCCGATGTCCACACATACCTACTAAAGAAGATCAGTTTTCAGGGCCCCAGAAGGACATAAAAAGAGGAAAACATGATTGAACAAGTATATGTAGAACACAATCATTGCACTTTTTAAAATCAATTATAATTGCACAATAAATCCCAACTTTCACAAAATATGACAGAGAAGTCATTGATTTTTTAAAATTCCTCCATTCCAACTGGTTTTGTATAGCACTTCAACTTCTTCCCAATATGGACATAGCTAAACCTATGGGTATCAGGGAACCAGGCTCTGTCCTCACCATATGGTGGTGGGGGGCAAGGGTGTTGTCAGGCAAGGCATAGGAAGCTTCGTTTCTGATACGGAGTAGAGTGAGCAAAGATCAGAACCCACCTGGAGTTCATTTCTAGCAGTGCCTGGACAAGCCATAGGCTGCCCTTTGATACCTTTGGGATCCTCCTTATCTTCAGCCCTCCCTCTGGTCCCATAAGTGAGCCTATTTCTTTGCAGTGAATTTCCTTTCTGATTGATTTAGTTAAAGCCACTTTCTGTGGTTTACACAAAAACATCCTAATCAATACAATGTGAACTTTAAAAACTTCACCTTTCAGAGAAAAATATTCTTTCTGATTTCAAAAGTAAGATATTCTCATACAAAATTTAGAAAATACAGAAAATATTTTTAAATGTCAGTTTTGACAACATTCCAATGAAAACTATTGTCAATATTTTGGTATATTTTGTTTATCAATAAACATTTTTATATGCTTAATCTCATCTGCAGAGAAAAATTTAAATTTATTACACCTTCCATTTGCCAGGGTTCGAATTATTTATTCTTTCATTCATTTATCCTTTCTAGATATACATGACAGTAGAATGTATTTTGGCATATTATACATACATAGAATAAGTAAAACTTGCTCCAATTAGATCCCACTACTGTTGTTGTACAAGATATGGAGTTACATTGGTTGCATATTCATATGTAAGAATAGGAAAGTTATGTCCATTTTGTTCTACTGTCTTTCCTATTCTCATTCCCCCTGCCTTCTCTTTATTCAGGGTCCAAAATTAATGCAGAGAAATCCTCCATTATAACAGAAGCAACTTGCACCTCCATTTCCAAGTTCTGATTTTTAGTCAAGAATCTCCATGCATTGCCCGTATGCCCTTGAGAATCTTCCTATTCTACCACATATCAGTCTTTGTTTCATTCTTATTAAGCAAAAATGCTGCATGATCCCTCACAGTTCTACCTCCATCCCACCTCCAAACAATCTCAAAATGCCATGCCCACTCTGCAAACTTTACCCTTCCATCCACCACCAAATCAAATTATTTTATCAAGTTAAGCATAATTCAACCTATTCAGAAATCTGTCCCATTTATCTCTGGGCATGTTGATCATATCCAGTAATTTCCTTTATGGACAGTTGGTTTCTTTTATCTTCACAAACTTTGCTTCTGTGATATATCACTTTCCAATGGAACTCTAATTGCTGGAATATTGAACTTAATGTCCAGAAACAGAAATAGGCATTAGCAGATTTATCAGATATCTGTTTAGGTTTCATTATACAGAATCAAATGATTCTATAAAAATTTTCACTGAACACATCGATTAATGCACCTGGTCCATGGATCCTGCCCTAACACAGTTAACTGGAAGAAATAAACAAAGAGGTAAGAACTTGGGTCAGAATGGATTAAGTGCTATGATTTCAATAAAATGCAGCATACATATGGTGAATGTGCAGAATGGAATTGTGGGGGGAAATCCTTAAGACCATCTTCCTTCCTTCCTTTCTTCATTATCCTTTTGTTTTCCTCTAGTAGTAGTGTGCACTAAGTACAACTACTAGGAACAAAAATGACTTAAGATTGTCTCATATCTGAGTCACTTATTGAATGAGATCAAGACCCTGAAAGAATAAGTTTTAAATTTCATACTTACCCACAATAGGAAAGCCACTATGGAAACCAGTTTGGTAGTTTATCAAAATGTTAAATATAGAATAACCACATGATCCAGCAACTCCATTCCTAGGCATATATTCCAAAGAATTGAGAACAGAAACTCAAATGAATACTATACATCAACGTCCATAACAGCACAATAGTCAAAAGGTGCAAACAACCCAGTAGCCATCAACAGATGAATAAACAAAATGTGTGGTGTGTGTGTGTGTGTGTGTGTGTGCATTTGTAGTGTGTACACACATAAACCACAGAATATTATTCAGTCTTATAAAGGAATTAAATTTTGATAGTGATTACATGGATGAAACTTGAAAACATGATGCTAAGTGAAATAAACCAGACACAAAAGGACAATAATGTATGAGTCCATTTATATGAGATTCCTAGGATATCAAATTCTTAGAGACAAAAGTAGAATAGAGGTTATCAGGGACTGAGAAAGGGCAAAAGGGGAGTTATCATTTAATGAGTAGAGTTTCTGTTTGAAGAGATTTTTAAAAGTTCAGAAATGGATAGTGGTGATAATTTCAAGATATTGTGAATGTATCTAATGCTTCTGAAATGTACACTTAAAATATTTTAAATGGTAAATTTTATGCTATGTATATTTTACCATAATAAAGATGTCTACACTTGGCAATGAAAAACAAACTGAGGAATAGTTCAAAACAGAGAAATTATTGCTCTAACAAGTCTAAATGTGATGAAATTTAAATGTCCACCATAGGCATTCTAGGGCTTCAGTTTGTGTGTCCTCACTGTAGGAAATATAAAGAATTGTGAAAATAAATTAAGAGGTGATTGCATGTAAAAAGATTTATTTTACCAGGGATTATCAGCATTCTTTTAGAGAGGGAACTGATTCCCTAGAAAACATAATCATTTGCAATCGGTCATTTAGAACCCCACAAAGGTTTTTGAGAGCAGAAACGCTCTTTGGAAGGAGACATCAGGAGGCTCTAGCAGCAGCTCAAGAAGCTGGGGTTCCTCTGGAGCTGCACAATCCCATATGGAAGCCTAGTCCATCTTTGATCCTTTTATCCTGCAGGAGGCACTGGCCCCTTCCAAACCTCACTCAAGAATCCAACACACCAGAAGTGGGTTGGGTAGTGGTGTTGACAGCATGGCTACCTTCCACACCAATGATCTGAGTTTTCATTTCAACCATTCAGCTTCATTTTAGTGGATTGTGAATTCCTTAAGGATAGGGATCAGGCTTTTTTGATAGGGTGCTGTCATACAAATATTCCCCATATGCTGGGTGGGTAATATTATTTACCACATATGTAAATTTATCAATGTATTAATAACTTTAATAAAAATGGCATGGGAAGGTCCAACAAAAATAGTCATGAAGCAGCTCTGAAATTGTGATATATAGGAAGTCTACTTAAATCATAAGAGTTTGAATGACACATGATTTTAGAGAAATATTCCTCAAAGTACAAAGTGAGAAAAATCTGTGTTTAAGTTTATCCTGTCTTCTTCTACAAAAGGGACATATTTTCTATTGCATTTGTAACTGCCTTGTACCCAAATGTACCCCATTTACTGGATTCGCAGTAAGTAGTGTTGACAGAGTGAATGACAAGGCAAAAAATAGCTCACAGTACTTTTCATTTTTTACAAGTATGGAAAGCATATTAAACTGTCTGCTGATTAAAAATATGCGTGTTCTGACTTGCATATGAATCAAATTAACATACCTAAATCCAACATCTTCACATCACTAGATTCACAGCTATAGTCAATGTAATTTTCCATGCTTTTTCAAATTCACCAATTCCAGAGTGACGTAATTAAGTTATTAGGCATAAAACTCACAGAAATGATTTGTAACTAGAAACTAACTTCTGTTTTTTCAATTCATTGGTGGTGTATCCGCTAAAAAAAATAAAAAGGCATATGATCATTGAAAAATCTAAAATTTTAAGTTTAAATTTGTTCACGAAGTACTAAATATCACTGAGGAAAACTAAAATTTGAGGTAAAGATTAAGAATTACCAGCCCTCAGTGTGTTGAATTGGTATTAAGGAAACTACTAAATGTTGAACCCTAGTAGCTTGCTGCCTTATAGAACCTAGAAAGGCTCAAGCTTCCAAGTCGCAGCTTCTGTAACTTCCCCTTCTACCTGTGTCTGTGCTCTGGCGGATCTGTCCTTATCTTCTCTTCTCCATGACTTTTTCCAGGCAGGGAAGATTCTCTGTGCACTAGAGAAACACTCTATATGATTACAGTAATGGGCCCAACTGCCATCCTAGGGGAAGAAAATGTTCAAACAGCAGACTTAGGGCAGACTACACCAGGTCTGAGTCAAGACACCCTGTTCCTTCTCTTAACTTCCCAGTCCCTCAGGATTCAGCACCCCTGGAGCATCTCCTTGGGACCAAGAATGCAGCTGAGCAGAATCTCTAGCACCCAGCCCCCACTGCTGATATGCCTCTGGCACCATCAAACTAGCACCACACAAATGCCTAGCATTTAGGTCTTCCTAGAGCAGTGTTTTCTTTCTTTTCTTTCTTTTTTTTTTTTCCTTTTGGCAGTACTAGAGAAGGAACCCAGGGCTCACCCATGCTAGGCAAGTGCTCTACCAGTGAGCTATAGCCCCAGCCCTTAGTGCAGTGTTTCCTAACCTTGTCTGGTGACAGGAATTCTCTAAAGCCATTGATATAAATACAGATTCCCAGGCACTGTCTTTATATGGTCGTATTTATGAATCTATTTGGGATTAGAAATCTGAATTTTAGCAATATCCAGGCGATGCTCTTCACCAGGGAATTTTGGAAAATACCAAGCTCAAGGATGTTGTCATTATCATGATCATAAATCATTCACCACAGTCACAGGGATATTATGTTCAACTTAGGCGAGCCTCTTCTCAATAACAGGGCCAAGTGAACAGTCACAATATCTGAGATTCAAGAGGGTAGAGGAGGACAAGGAGTGGCCCAAGGCAGAGGAGAGAGAGAGGCAGAGGAGCGAATGCCAGAGTCTGGAAATGAATGCATATGTATTTCAATCCACAGCTGCTTTGGCTCCTGATATAAATCAAAGGAAGAAGGAGGGAAATGCGGGGAGAAAATGTAAACAGCTGGGTAAATTCAATCCTCTGTTAAATATGAATTTTCAAATATTCAAGACTGAAAATGTTAGTTGAATTATTCATTTACTGAACTTCCAATTTTATTTTTAGTACCTCTATGTGAATGAATCTGAACTGGGCTCTGAGACAGGGCAAGGTACTAAGGTAAGCACCTGTGTGACAGGTTGCTGCCCAAAGTGGGGTACTTGTGAGTTTTACTCATCAACAGGAGGATAGAGCTGGTGACAGATTTCTATCCTGGCAGGTTTGTTGCTGATTTGCCATAAATTAGAGACGGATGTAGTTAGAAGATGGTTTCCCCCATAGACACAAAGACCAGGCCCTTCCCTACAATATTGATGAAGAAAATGTGCAGTGATGCAGCAGGGTGCTGCATGATAATTTAGAGATAACGACCACTGTCTTTGAGGCCTGAACAAGAAGTTGTGAATTAAATAGAAGCCTGCAGAATCACCTGGCATAAAGAAAAGGAAAGCCTTGTTCCAGGTTTCCTTAAAAAGAAGATGGATTCAGTTTTTTGTGATTGAATATGTTCCTTCATGGTAGTAGGGAGATGGACTGGCTTTCTACCATCTCATTTAGACCTGTGTTTATGCAACCAAATATTCGCAACTCAACTCCGCAAAGGCGCAGCCCACAAGAAAATAGCATGAATGAAAAAAATGGTAAAATCTCCTAGATACAATTGTTTGAAAAATCCTTCAAGTTTCTGAATAAATTTTAAAAGGTATAAAAATTCAAGGTTAACTCTCCTCATGTCAGAAATTCATCTTAGCCTCTTTAGAGACTGTCGTTCCTTCTATTGTGACAAACATTCCCAAGGAGTGGAACTGCAGCCAGAAGATGACTTTGGGATAATTAGGAAGAATTTATAAGATGGCAAAAGTCTGTTAGGTGGCAAATAAGCCTTGAAGCAGCCTCATTCTATAGTCACGTAAGATATGAGACGGTTACTTAACAATTCTCATTTTCAATGTTAGTTCCTTAGGTCTCTTTACTTTTTCCTTAGGGGTGTGTGTGTGTGTGTGTGTGTATAAAGTATTCCACGTATATAATATATTATATATATGTAAAAATTTCCATGCCCATTCTGCTGATAAAATTTCAATCATAAAATCTTTCCCCTTAAAACTAACAAGGCTTTCCATCTCCCTGCATTGGCCAGATAACCGTTGTACAGGCCACTCGGAATTACCAGAGGAGCTGCTGAAACTGGAGCAGCACAGATAAATGAGATCCCTGTAGGTGAACCACAGAATTCAGGGCAGTCGGGAGTTGCAGCAGCCTCTTCCCTCGCTTAACCTTGTACCGAAGCTGCTACAGGTAATTTGATTCCCTGAGTTCCTTTCTCAGTTGAAATGGAGACTGAATTTGAGAGAGAACAACTGGGACAGGGGAGCCACTGCCCTGTGAAGGAAGGGAAACTGCACAAGGTCTTAGGGGACAGAACCTAACTCATTATGCCACCTTTAATCAAAAACCTTCCTTTCCTTATTTGAAAGGGAGGAGGGTGAAGTGAACCTGTGCCATAGAGATTTTGAGATCCTGAAGAACTCTCCAAAGTCCCCATTTGGGGCAAGTGGGAAACCAAATGGGTTCTGGGCTGTGGTTCTCCAGAATGGCTCTGATTTTACCTGTTATACACTGGGGGTTCATGTTTTGAAAGATAGTCCATGGTAAAGAAAGTTTGCCAAACCCTGGACCAAAACCCATTTCTTTCCAACTCAGACACCCTCTGATTTTTTTTAACATTCAATGATAAGAGGAGACAAATGCCTGCTGAAGCAACCCTAAGTTCTCAGTTGAAGTATTAACAAGATAGTAATAGAATCTGTACAAGGAAGAGGTGCTTGAAGGGTGTAAAAAAGAATCTCTACATGGCACATGGCTCTTTCAGGCTAGGCAAGGGACTGCGTCTGTTTTTCTTCCCTTTCAGAGCAACTTCCTACCTCTCCCCCAGTGTTCCTCAACTCTGGCGCCCCAACAGGATCCCCTGTTTAATACATGTGGGGTATTAAATCATGGAAGGGTCTGGGATCCACCTCTGGAGATTCTGATTCAACAGATGTGGGGATGGATGGCTTCATATATATTTAAAAAAGAAATAAAACCCATAGGTGAGTTTGATGTGCAACTAGGAGTGAGAATCTGCTTGGCTTCGGCTCTCTGTCCTTTACTAAGATCACTCTCTTAAAAGACATTAATGGCCTCCCACAATGTCCATTGACACATGTAGGCAGATGACTCCAAATCTAACTCTCTAGAAATAACACCCTACCGTCTGGGCCAACTCTTTACTCACAGACCAGCTTGTCTCTCAGTGTCATCCTGTTAGTGGTGACACAATCCTCCCTCCAGTGACTCAGATGCCCAGTGACTTGAAGCATCTTTAACTTTGCTATTCCTGTGCCTCCAACATTCTATCTGCCCCAAATTAACAAACCTCCTCTTACATCTGGTCCTAAATCATGCTCTGGCTTTCTATTCTTACTGCTACTCTTCAAACCAGGCATCTTTTATTCCTTGAAAACATTGTTTACAGGGGTGTCCTTCCCCCATCTTTACTCAGTTTGACCCATCCTGTTCTAACTTGTTAACCCATTGCTTGAATAACCACAATGGCTCCCTGCTGTCTACCTTTAAAAAATAAACCTCTGCTGTGGGCATAGTGGTCCACACCTGCAATCCCAGCTGAGACAGGAGGATGGAGAGTTCGAAGCCAGCCTCATCAAAATCAAGGTGCTAGGCCACTCAGTGAGACTCTGTCTCTAAATAAAATACAAAGGAGGTCTGAAGGTGTGACTCAGTGGTCCAGTACCCCTGAGTTCAATACCTGGTACCAAAACAACAAAATAAATAAATAAATAAATAAATAAATAAATAAATAAAAATAAAAAATAAACCCCTTCTTACTTTCCAATTCCACAATAGAAACCCAATCTGTTTCCAGCCTCATCCTGATTACACAGCAACATGAACACAACCCACCAAATAAAGAGCATCATTCTTCCTTTTATAAACATGAACTCAGCTCTCCTGTCTATGGGTCTTCACCTTTACAGTTCCACAGGCCTGAAATATCTCCTCCCCATTCCATGCTACCTCCTGCCTGAGAGTTCTCCAGATCTCTCCAGATGATCATGAGTGTCAACAAAGTTGTGCTGGACGCCCTTCGCGGCATTCGTTGCGTTGTGTGTGCCTTACAGTAACATCATCCTTTCCCATACCTCATCCTTTCTGCTGAGGCGTTGCTTCCTCTGTACCTCCTTGTGAGCCTTGAAGCTGTATGGAGAGAGACTAGAGTTTTGAGTTAGAGAGCCTATGTATAAATTCCAGCCTGTCATCTATCAGCTATTTAAATTGGTTCAAATTATTTAACTCTTCCTTGTCTTACTATCCTCATCTGTAAAGTAGGAAAATGAATACCCAGTTCTTAGGATTGGTGTGAAGACTTAATGAAATAATTTACATAAAGTACTTGAAACAAGACAATACTCTCAACAAATGGTAGCTCCCATTAGCAAATGTCCAATGAAGGCTTGATGGGCTTTAATTCACAATAGGTGATGTCCTGCTAATCCAGTTTGATGGAACTGCTCACTATAGATACTCACCAGCTGATCCTTCTTACTCATTAAGAATATTACAGGGATACTTTTATTTTTGAGGCAATTCTCTGAAGCAGAGAAGTAATAGCTTCTCCTTATTATCTATTGCCAATCATAAGGGCTGATAGTAATGGTTAGTTACATGGCAGGAAGACAAGAATGGGAAGAAAGAGTAGCAAGAAAACTCTGAATTAGAATACTGAGCAAGAAATTTGAAACATATAAAACGCTTACAACTGTTCAAATAAATATTCCCAAGTTGCAGTATATAAACGAATAATCCACCATAGCCAGCTAGTTTATATCAGGGAAGTAGAAATCATTAGATAATATAAAAGCTAATAATACAATGCATCAAATCATCACAGCAAATATGAACAAACAGAATTGTTTTTGTAGATGTTTAAGATGTATTTGAGAAGATTCAGTATCAAATCCCAATGGCATTATTTTAAGAGTAGAAATAGCCAGGCATTGTGGTGCACCCCTGTAATCCCAGTGGTTTGGGAGGCTAAGGCAGGCGGATCATAAGTTCAAAGACAGTCTCAGCAACTTAGTGAGATCTTGTCTCAAAATAAAAACTAAAAATGCAGCTGGGCACCGTGGTGCATGCCTGTAATCCCACCAGCTCGGGAGGCTGAGGCAGAAGGATTGCAAGTTCAAAGTCAGCCTCAGAAAAAGGCAAGGCGCTAAGCAACTCAGACCCTGTTTCTAAATAAAATACAAAATAGGGCTGGGGATGTGGCTCAGAGGTTGAGTACCCCTGAGTTCAATTCCTTGTACCAAAAAAAGAAAAAAGAAATAAAAATGTGGCTCAATGATTAAGTACCCCTAGGTTCAATCCCAAGTACTCCCACCTCCCCATAAAAAAGACTAGAAATAGAACCAGGTGTGATGGTGCATGCCTGTAATCTCAGTGATTTGGGAGGCTGAAGTAGGAGGGTTACAAGTTTGAGGCTAGCATTGGCAATTCAGCAAGAACTTCTCTTTAAAAATAAAAAAAAATTGAAAATGGCTGGAGCTGTAACTCAGTAGCAGAGTGCCCCTGGGTTCAAGCTCCACTATGAAAGAAAAATGCAGAAAGAAAGAAAGAAAGAAAGAATAAAATACTCAATATTTTTAAAAGTACCAAATTAAAACCAATAGCCAGAATCATATTTAATAGTAAACATTGGTGATATCTCCATTAAAATATGCCCAAAGGAAGGAATATTATTTAATATTATTCTGAATGTTAGGACCAATGCAATAAGACATGACACAAAATTGGAGGTAGGCTATATTAATAAAAATTAAATATTTATTTAGGAATGAAGTTACCTATAAATTCAAATGAGTCATTTAAATATTGATTAAACACAAGAGGTTGAATGCAAGTGGACAGAATCAAAAGTATTCCAATATAACTGGAATCTGAAGCTAGAAACTTTTTAATTTACACATATTCTTTTTTTTTTTTTTTTTTTTTTTTGAACCAGGGATTGAACTCAGGGACACTCAGCCACTGAGCCACATCCCCAGCCCTATTTTGTATTTTATTTAGAGACAGGGTCTCACTGAGTTGCTTAGGGCCTCGCTAAGTTGCTGAGGCTGGCTTTGAACTCGCGATCCTCCTGACTCAGCCTCCCAAGTCGCTTGGATTACAGGCGTGCGCCACCACGCCTGGCACACATATTCTTATTCAGATAATCTTTTCTAAAAAACATTTGAGATGATTGCAAGAAAAATGAATACAGAGGGCCCATACACAGTAACAAAAAATATGGAACATCTAGAAGTAGGCTTAATGAATGATTCCTTTTATTTATTTAAATAAAAAAGTAAATTTTTATTGAGATATATTTATTACAGCTTGAGAAAATGGAAAAACATACTGTTTGTGAGCAGGAAGACTTCATTATAAATATTTAAATATTTTCAAAATAATGCTGACTTAAGGCATTCAATGATTATTTATTGAGCACCTTCTACATGCCAAGTTAATGCTAGGTAATACAGATGCAGCTGTGAGCACAAAGCCTCTGCCTCCATGGTGTTTAGATTCTTATGAAGTTTTCAGAACAAATCAAGTTATAATGTAATATAGCATCAGATAATCATGTCAGCATTGAATAAAAATAAAACAGGCTTCAGTGATGGAGAATGAAAGAAGGGTAATACTGCAGAATGCCGTCAGGAAAGGCCTCTGATGAAGGAATATTTGAACAGATATTTGAATGAAGTATAGGAAGAGTGAAATGGCTATCAGGGAGTATTTCTTGCTGAGGGAACAGTAAATGCAGACTCACACATACAACCAGGCTTCCTGCAGTTGAGGAACAATAAGTGATCCAGTGCTGCTGAAGCAGAGTGAGGTGGAGACTGGCAGAAGATGAAGACAGAGGTAATGTGGGGTGGAGCTGGTAGGGCTCGGAGACCATAGAGGGACTTTGAGTTTTATCCTAAGTATGACAACAGCCATTTTGACAAGATTGAGCATGTGTTCTAATTTCACTGTTAAAAAGGTCTGCCTAATCTCAATGCTGAGAACAGACAAGGTAGAGATGGTGGGGAAATAGAGCAGTTAGAAGGCTATTTCAATAATTTAGGCTGGAAAAATGTGCTTACTGTAGGCTGATGGGGTGGAAGGAATTAGAAGTAGATTCCATTTTGGAGATAGACAAAAATAATTTGCCAAGGGGTAGGATGGGAAGGGTAAGAAATAGAAAGGAATCAAGGTTGGCCACTAGATTTTTGTTCTGAAGCAACTAACAGGATTATAGTACTAATTACTCTGATGGGGAAGACTGGGAAAGGAGTGGGAGTGGGAATTGAAACCAAGAGTTGTGTTTTAGACCTGTTAAGTCAAAAGTTTTGGATCTCAAGTGGAGATATTGAGTGGGCAGTCGCTCTAAGACTCTGAACATCAGGGGAAGCATCTTGGGTGGTCAGCAGGTACATGGGATGTTATGCCAGAGGATTGGGTGGGGTTGTCTCTGAAAACAATGCACAGGGCTCACAGACATTGAAAGTTTAGGAAAGAAAGAAGTCCCAACAGAGAAGACTTGGGGAGGCAGCCAGTGAAACAGGAGAGAATCCAGGACAGTTTGGAGTCATAGAAGCCAAGGAAGTGGTTTAATAAAACTCCCGTCAGAGTATCTATGGTTTATTTTTATTAACTGACAATGATTCTAAAACATAACCAGAATAGCATAACGCCTATCTAAGATAATGGACCACTCTGCAACATCCTTCCTTTGTAGCAATTGACATGGATATGATATTTTTATGACCTTGTAAAATGAAAATGAAATCTTTCTTACTTAAAAGAAGTTATTTGCTTATGCAAGCATACTCTCTCCCATATATGACTCCTCAATTTTTTTTTAACTTCGCAGTGCTGAGGATGGAACCCAGGTCCTCATGCATGCTAGGAAATCCTGGTACCTGTGACCTCTACCCTAAACCCTAGCTCCCCAATTTTTATACTGGCACACTGTTCTCAGTCATCTTGCTGGTGTCTTTGCAGCAAGTTAATAAAATGTAGCATATATGCCTGAGAAAATTTTGTCTAATACATTTTGATTTTGAGAAACACACTTTGACTCTATTTTATGTAAGAATCTATGATGCTATTAGTATGTCAAAATACACTCTACTGTCTGTATATCTAAAAAGAATGAATTTTAAAAAGAATATATTATGCTATGAGGAAACATAATTAAACCTTTGGGCAGGGACAAATTATTCAAATAAATGGTGTTGGAACAGTATTTAGAAATATGCAAGCCAAAGTGATTTCTCACTTCATTCCACTCACCAAAGTAAATTCTAGGTTAAAATATTAAATATTTAAATTTTTAACAATAGAAACATTTAAAGAAAATGTGAATGTCTATTTATAAAACTGAATCTGTATTAAGATTCTTCAAAAAAAGTCTGTATATTCAATGGAAGAGACATAAAGCTTTTCTGCAACAATAAACAAATAAAAAACAAAACAGTATAAATAAAACCATTATTCATAGTAGCCTCCAAATGGAAATAATATAAAAGTTTTGCAGACATAGTGTACTTGAAATGGTTAAATTAGGAAACAGTTTTCCCTTTTGTAGACAGAAATAATTCATAATAATGTTACACAGGAAGTTTCACTGTGTTCATATTTCTGCTCAGTGGGGATCTCTTTGTAGCTCTGACCCCAATCAGTAAGGTACTTTGTCCACCAAAAGGAGATGAGTTTAGTTTCCATCCATACAATGTAGCCAGAACCTAGAGGCCATTGACCAGGACCCATAGAGAAACCAGATTAAAGGGGTAGAAAACTACCAGGCTGTACAAATAGAAAGGGAAGCTTCCTCTGATAATAAGCCACAGTAGGCATTTTTGCACAGCTTATTGAAGGGGAACAAAGTTTCTTTTGTGATAAAATTGATAAAGACTATTATTTTCAACAAACTCAAAGCAAAGAATTTCTATAGAGAAATTAGAGTGAAAATAAAAGAAAATGACAGTCCTGCAAATAATGCCGTAGTACAATACTATTGATCGGGAAGATCAGCAAAACTCAGGTGCAGTCCAAAGTGAGAGAATGTGGACCAGACTGTTGATGAGAAAATGTCCATTTTGTTATACTTCTATGTATATGTTCCTTTATTCATTCATTTATTAGTTGTTCCAGCAAATATTTATTGAGCACCAAATAAGTATACCAGACTAAGCAAGCACTGGGAGATACTTCATCAAAATAAGTAAATAAATTAATAATAATAATGATAGGAAGAAGAAGAAGGAGGAGGGGGAGGAGGAGGGGGGGGAGGAAGAGGATGGGGAGAAGGAGGAGAAAGGCAGACTTTCCTAGAACATATAATAGTGGCAGAGCTATGCATTAAAACAATAACAAATCATTATTTAAGCTCAAATGTGCTAATCACTACAAAAAGGTTTTGGAATCTGAGAGTGAACGAGGGGAGACCCTAATCTAACCTAACTGAGAGAATCCTTTTTGGGTTTTCAGGAGACTTGAAAGAAAATTTTTTTTCCCCCTTTGGTACTGGGAATTAAACTGTGTGGCCCACTGAGCTACATCCCCAGTCCTTTTTATTTTTTATTTTGAGACAGGGTCTTGCAAAATTTCTGAGGGTCTTGCTAAATTGCTGAGGCTGTCCTAGAGCTTGAAATCCTCCTGCCTCTTCCTCCCAAGTCTCTGGGATTACAGGCATGGAAAGAACTGAAATTTTAAAGATGAAAAAGATTTAGCTAGAATAAGCATTTTTCCAAATCCTTAGTGGGGAAGGAACTGTAAACTTAATTATTTGTGGTTTAATGCATATACAATATATGTCTATTATCTATACAGTTAACTTAAATATAATTATGGTTTTTGTTCCATTGCATGAATTCTGTTATATTCAATACATTTTATTATTACTTTTTTATAAAGACCTTATTTATTGTTTTTTATCACATGTCATTTCTTGTTTTTCTTTTTTTAAATTTTTAAAAATTTTTACAGACTGCATTTGATTCATTGTACACAAATAGCGTACCTTTTTTCGTTTCTATGTTTGTGCACGATGTAGATTCATACCAGTCTAAGTGAAATAAGCCAATCCCAAAAAACCAAAGGCCAAGTGTTTTCCCTGATAAGTGGAGATGATATATAATGTGGGTGGGGGTGGGTGGTAAGAGAAGAATGGAGGAACTTTAGATTATGTAGAGGGAAATGAAAGGGAGGCGGGGTGTGAAAATGGTGGAATGAAACAGACATCATTAATTATTGTTTTGGATAGATATTCAGGCTGGGAGGACCCTTCTAACTATTTAGTCAAGATTCTGGTGTTTAACAGCATTTAGCTCTGCATCAGTGTTCTAACTATTGCCAAGGCATAATCATTTAGTATAGGCATTTCAAAATCATACATCCATTCAAAACAAGTATGTACTGAGTACATGTTATGTGCTAAGCTCTGTTTCCGTAGCTGAGATTACAGTGAAGAGGAAGACAGACAAGGTCACTGATTTTATGGAGTTTATAGCCTAGTATGAGTTTAAATTCTGTTTCTAATGTTCTAATTGATGTTCACCATAGGAACATATAGGAGCAATCACTTTATTGTCATCAACATTTGGGACTATCATTGCTTGCCTTTATAATGAAGAAAAGTACGGAAAAGTATCACACTGTTATGGGTTGAATTATGTCTCCCCAGGAAGATATGTTGAAGTCTTAATCTACTTCAGAATGTGACCTTGTAGTAGATGTGGACAAGTCTAGATGAGGTCATTATAGTGAGCCCTACTCCAGTGTAACTGGTATCCTTAGAAAAAGAGGAATCTGAACACAGCCATATACCCAGGGAAAATGCCATGAGAGAATGAAGGCAGAGACCAGAGTGATAGAGCGACACGCCAAGCAATGCGAGTTGCTAGCAACCAGCCCAGTCAAGGAGGTAGGCACAGGACAGATGCTCCCACACAGCCTGCAGAAGAAGCCAGCCCTGATGAAACCTCCATCTCAGACTTTGGCTTCTAGAGCTGCAAGACACTAAGTTTCTGTTGGTGAAACCACCCAGTTTGTGGTTCTTTGTTATGTCGACCCCTGCAAGCAAATACAAGCCCCGCAAACTAATATGTCTTAATTTGGGTCTGAGGGAAGGACTTGGGTGCTATCTAATCTTTATTTGACATGTGTGCTCAGGACATAAATAAAAATCTAGTACTCAGAAGTATCATAATTGTTTGTTTTCTCTTATTTTATCACTACATTTAGACACAAAAGATAACCAAGCAAAACCAAACACTTTCAAAGGACCATAAAGGCCTTCATCATAAATCCCCAAATTTGGGCAATAAACAACTAGAATTGGATTCAGAGTGAATATAATTTTTATGGGCTTGAAGTTAAACTTCTCTTTTAAAAATACAGTACAAAAATAGAGTGCAAAATTAGATATAAAAGTAAATATTTATTTAGGATAAAAAATAAATTATAAATGTTAATTTAAAAGAATTATAAATAAATTTATAATATATAAATACATTATTTTTATTTTTAAATGCTCTGACATGCATTTGTATTACATTGTTGTACATATTTTGGCTATCATATAGCTTTCTATGAAAAGAAAATGAATTTTCCTCCTCTAGCATCATTGGTCAAAATTTGTGTTTTATTATTGATAAAGATGCATAAAACATGTAACCTCACACATAGATCTTGCTGCTACAAGATCCAGAAACACCAGAAACACAGGACTTTAATGAAATCTATTTTAGATGATATCCATAAAAATGTATTTGGGATTTATAATTAAGTATAATGTATTATTAAGTATTCCTGACAGGAGAGAATTTCTGTCTTGATGAGGCATTGATGAGAACCAAATCTTTTTTGCTTACAATTTTACATATCTGATACTTGTAGGAATTTTCCACAGAACAGCCTCTGGCTCTGAACATTGCAAACCTTGTGTTTTTGGTCTCCTCACATACTTCCAGTGCTAGGGCTTACAGGGCACATTCTTATCCTGAAATGGCCTCTGATCCTAGTCCCTTAACCTAATGCCAGGTAAATTGACTCAACAGCTGGAAGAGTGTCCAGAAGCCATATCTATATGGAGTCAGTCGGAGTTAGTTTATGTAAGAAAGCAGCTATGATTCGTAAATATATTCCATTAAACCAAAACTTAATGTTCCCCTATTATTCCCCTTAACCAGATTCCCAAAATACTCGTGTCCCCATTAATTCCATCAGACTGCAGTGCGAGACGGGAAGTCCGAGAGGAAAGAGACAATGGTCTCACCCAATTGCAATCAAAGTATTTTACTTTTGCAAATTTTTCAAAAATCTGTAACTGTGCAAATGTGCCACATGGGGCCTTGGAAGGAACCAAGCATAATACCCCACCCTGAGAGGGGCCTACAGCTCAGGCTTCATCTGCTTCGTGATAAACCTGCCTTTTGCAAAGCCAAATGAATGATCTGAAGCTTTATGTGTGTCCCGTACATATTTACTTTCTGATCATTTAGTTTGCCAGCAGAAAATAAAATACAAGCAATTCCTCTGGAGCAAGGTGGGTTGCTCAAAGCAAGAAAGAGTAACTGAGAATGTTTAGAAGGGTCTCAGTGGTGGATGGATGGAAATAATGGACTGTGAGTATAAAATAGAAGCAGTTTTCCCCTTCCTACTTCTAATACAAAGGACAGAAGATAATCTTCAGATGAGATAATGTTAACTTGATTTATCTAAGTGGAAGAGTCAGAAAATTTGGTTTTGTTCAATTCAGAAAGGTCTGTGAGATGAGGACCTATCCACTGACAGTTAATTTTAGTGATTACTTTGCACCTTATTTTCATGTGGGCCTCCAGCCAAATGCTTTTCCTTAATATGCTTATAAATGGAAAATGCACAAGATTTGTCTTTAGCAAAAGTGATAATAAACTGGAAAGTGCCCAAGTTTTGTATTTGTTATGGTGATAATAATGATAATAATTTGTGGACTCTCTGAAATCTGCTTGGTTTTGTATTGTTTAGTCCAGCTGAAGCCATCAGTGTTAAAGTATGATTAGTGCTTGGCTGCAGGGTAGATTTTTATTACAAGAAATAAGGGTCTTTTTTGATTAATAATTAAATCACACTATGGGCCAGGCATGGTGGTGCATGCCTATAATCCCAGTGGCTCAGGAGGCTGAGACAGGAGGAATTACAAGTTCAAAAGCCAGCCTCAGCAATTTAGTGAGGCCCTAAGAAACTTATCAAGAACCTGTCTCAAAATAAAACATAAAAAGGGCTGGAGATGTGGCTCAGTGATGAAGTACCCCTGGGTTCAATTCCTAGTACAAAAAAAGTCACACAATCACCCTTTTGGTCTTCAGATGGAGGAAAGGCAAAGAAGTAATGTCTCTAAGTCATCAGCAATCAGTTCATTTCTTAATAAGTATAAAATGAAGAAGCAACCTAATAGACGAGTAGAAGTATGAAGACTTCAAAGGCTTTTACTCTTTTCTAAGAAGGTAGAAATGACCTAGGTATTCTTCCTAACCAAGAACTATCTTACGCCTGGTTGGACCAGGGCAATATGATATGAAGACATGTTAGCAAAAGGGGTCAGGTTCTCTAACTGCCTTTATTCGTTCTCTTCTCTTGCTTGGTGCAATAAATTACCATAGATTTAGCAACTTTAAATAACACAAATATATTATCTTACAGTTCTGTATGTCAGAGTTTGACATGGGTATCACTGGGCTAAAACTGCACTGCTGCCAGGGCTGAATTTCTCTCTGGATGCTCTAGCAGAGAATCGACTCCCTTGACTTCTCCAAATTCTAGAGGGTGACCACCTTTCTTGGTTTGTGGTCCCTTTTCTCCATTCCAAGTCAGCTATGTAGTATCTCTGGCCCTTTCTCCATCATCATTTTTAACCACAGCTCGGAAGTTCATCACTTTTCAGAACTCGTGATAAGATTGGCCCACTTGGATAATCCGGATAATCTCCTCTCACAATCCTTAACTAATCACATATGCAAACTCCCTCTTGCCATGTAAGGTAACATAGTCACAGGTTCTAGGGGTTAAAATATGAACATCTTTGAGGTGCCATTACTCTACCTACTGCATATCCTTACTTTAGGGTTATGGGGTCATCAGCCTTCCCAGCGCCTCACTCTACTTCAAGGAACATTTTATGGAATATCTCCATCCCTAATCCTCTGAAAATCTCCTTAGAGATTTTCTAAAATGGAAGTGTAAGTGTGAGGGGGATGGAAATTACTTTCTTTTTAAAAATTAACCATCATCTATCTGCCCTTCAATAGATGAATGGATAAAGAAACTGTGGTATATATACACAATGGAATATTACTCAGCCATAAAGAAGAATAAAATTATGGCATTTGCAGGTAAATGGATGATGTTGGAGACTGTTATGTTAAGTGAGATTAGCCAATCCCAAAAATCCAAAGGACCAATGGTCTCTCTGATAAGTGAATGATGATGCATAATACGGGGTGGAAGGGTAGCAAGAATGGAGGAAGGATAGATAGTATAGAGGAAGGGAGGGGTGGGGTCAGGGTAGGGGGGTAATAATAACAGAATGTGTGACAGACATCATTGCCCTGTGTACATGTATGAATGCACAGATGGTGTGACTCTACTTTGTGTACAAGCAGAGAAACAATAGCTGTACTCCATTGGTGTTTAATGAATCAAAATTAAATAAAAAAAAAAGAAAACACAATACTGTAAAAAAAAAATTAACCATCATCATCATCATCAGTAGAATCACTCTTAAAAAAGAACTCTGAGTGCTGTATTTTGTTTGAGCTGAGTGGCTATCTAGCCTGTTCATACGATCAAGAGATAAAACACTACTACTTTGATTATTATTTGTCTTGGCCTGATTTAAATGCTGATTATACAATAAAACCAAAGGGCATCAAGTCCATTTCCAGATTCCTAGGCGGTCCATTTCCTTTCATTGCTACTTTGCCATTTTGTGCTTTCCTGAGTTTGCCCAAATATTTACAATTTGGGTGGGGGCCATAGTTTACCAGCAAACCCAGAATTCTTTTCACCTGAACACTATTATTCCACTGATAGTCTAACAAAGTCCCTTTGAACTTTACATATCAAAGAAAAAATCACTCTTTTTAAGCCTAACATCTCAGCATATACACAGAAAGAGATGTCACAGCTGCAACTGACACAGAGGCCCCCTGAGACCTTCTGGCAGACTGTACCTATTGACTGGAGAACCTTAATTTTAGAAAACTATTGTTTTTTATAAGATATGGGTCTCTAAGTAGTCTTTTCCTCTTATGCTTGGCTATTAAAACTCTTTGTAATCAGGACACTAACTTCTAACCTGTTCTTTATTCAAATTATTTCTGCCCCACAATCAGGGCACTTCTTTGTACATTACAATAATGATTCAATAGATAAATGAAGACCCCCAAAAGACACTGTTGTGTAGTGGGTAAGCCCATCAAGTCATGGCTTTGTCAGTAATATCTCTTTGGCCTTGGGTACACCACTGAGCTTCTATGGGCCTCAGTTTCCTCATCTAGAAAACATGAGTAATAATGTCTACCTCGTACATTTATTGTAAAAATTTGAGATAATATATTAAAATCCCTGAAACACAGAAACAGGGATTTCTCTCTCTCAGTAGAAATCATTAACCAGTGCTTTGCTCTTTGAAGATTGCACAGCTAACCTTCAATAATCTGTATGTGGATTCTTCTTTTTGCAAATTAGTTCCAGCACAGTTTTGAAAATTAGATTTTCCCACGAACTCCTGGCTTACTCTTGGCTGACTTCCAACCATCAATCTTATGTGTTTATAAAATGCAAATAATTTAATATTAAACTATGTAGTAAATTGTAGAAAGGTAAATCTGTGACCACAAATGGGATACATTAAAAACCAAACAGTTATGACATTTGGTTCCTCTAACCTGTAGTTCTTGCCAAGTTTAAATTAACCAGGTGTAAACACTTTAATTTTATTGTATTAAAAGGAGAGACAAAATAGCCAGGCCAAATAATTGTGCAGGTTTGTAAATTAAAAAGAAAATCTACCTTACAATTCTTTCATCATGCCTTCGTATAACCACTAATAGCAATTTTTACCCAACAGCTTTTCTGACATGTAAAATATTTGCTGTAACTGGCTCAGTTGGGATCATGGGATCAGTCATGTCTAACCTCAGTTCCTTTCCTGGACCCCAGGAGAGGAGAGCTAATGGAACTGTGACCGGCTGATGAGTTATCAGCCACTCCATGAAGCAGAATCCTGTAAATTAATGGAGAAGCGGAGAGGTTAAAGCCACGGGGGAAAGGCTGAAATGTAAATACACGGGCATGGTTAAAAAGCAGTGCTAAAAATCCAAAAATGAGGGACTTGAGTTATATCATAGAATTGTAAAGCATCACAAATCCAAACCAAATTAAAGGTGTTGCATTTCTACATTAAAGATATTGCACATTACCAGCAACCAGTGGATAAAGATTTAAAAAGAAGAAAAGTATTAAGTATTCCTAGTGTTTATCAAGAAAGAAGAAAAAATAGAAGGAAAAGAAAGCCAAAGAACCTTTGCTGGGAAGAGCAAGGCTATGCTTTACCATCATGAGCCAAATTCCACATCCATCTATGTTGGCTGGCTCCACTATCCAGTTAGGAAGAATGAGGTGCCTGATAAATGGTTTTTTCTGTTTTAAAAAAAATAGTTTCATTGACAAAAAGTTCACATACTATAAAAGTCGCTCATTTAAAGTATACAATTCAATGGTTTTTGGTATATTCAGTGTGTTAGTCAACTTTCCATCTCTATAAGGAAATACCTGATGCAATTAACTTATAAAGAGAAAGGCTCATTTCAGCTCATGTTTCTTCTAGACCAAGATCTAGCATTTGCTTTTTATGGCAAATAATATTCCATGATACGGCTATACCACATTTTGTTTTTCCATCCATCAGTTGATGGACATTTGGGTTGTTTCACTTTTTCACTGCTGTGACTATTATGAATAAACATTCATGTATACATTTTTGTAGGGGCATATATTGCCATTTTTCTTTCATATAAACCTAGGAGTGGAGCTACTGGGTCATATGCTTAATTGTTTGTCAAACTTCCAGGTTCTCCTCCAAAGTGGTTGTATCATTTTATATTCTACCAGCTGTATGAAGTTTTCCCAGGACCTCACCTGTCATGCACTCTCATCTTTTGGCTTTAAATAGCTTCTTCTGTATGATGAAAGAAGGGAGATAAAAATATAGGATTTGCTTTTTGGGCAAACGAACCCGATGTTATTAAAACTCTAAGAAATATTTGTTTTCTATTTTATGATTCTGCTATAAATGTGACTGACTTTCTTTTCTAGTATTTACTAGAATGATTTGAACAATGAAGAATCCCCCGCTGAATGTGAAATGTGTTAAATGTATTTCCTACATTACCATTTAATTGGTAAACCACCCAAAGTCTCCCCATGCCCCTGCACCTTGAACTGGCAAACTCCTCCTCATCTTTTGTTTCTCTGCCTGCCTTCTCCCCCAAGTCACTCGCTTGAGACAGGGCACTTCGGGGTGAGGTTCTCACAGTACCTGTACTTCCTCTTACCAAATATACATCAGAGTTTTTTTTACTGTTGCTGGACTAATATCCGTCATGTCCTCTACTCTGTAAGGAACTGGTTAGAGTGAAATTAGCTGTCTTTCCAACAGCATCTTCAGCATCTAGCACATGTGTGCGCTCCACAAGTATTTGTTGAATGAAGGAGCAAGGAAGATTTTTCCATTAAGAAAAACATTTTGTTTGTTGGGTTTTGCATACTCAGCAGAAAACTCCTGGGTGTTTACTTGTTTATGAAAAGCCCAGGCTGCACCTCAGCTCTTTGGCACACTCTAAGAGCAAGCTTGTTTTGCCAGCACATTCCTCCCTGAGTCAGCTAATGCTAAGGTATGTTCAATATGTGTCTGAAAACAATCCTAATCTTGCCCAACAGAGGCCAGAGTGTAGCTGAGACAGCTCTTCTGACATTTGGGAAGCTCTGATTCTGTCAGTCATTTTCTGTTCCTTATCATGGTATTTCAGAGGAAAAAGCTGTTTTCCTGTGTGTGAGAACATTCTCTTCCTATCTAATAATGCTCAATTGTCTTTCTGTTCTATTAGTGTGCAGGAAACCACCTGTCCAATCGAGATCAGAGCTGCGGATGTCAAAGTGTCTCATTTTATATAGATGTGCAGCTATCAGATCAGAGATCAAAGTCTTGCCTTTAATGAAAACAAGTCGTTTTTTATAAATATGACTGTAGAATTTATTATGAATACAGAAATCTGGATCAAATGATTGGCATTCATACTTTTCAAGCTGTCACTGTTTTAATAGTGACTTGGTTGTCCCCTCTTTATCAAACATCCTAAACTCTGTTTCCCACTCCACTCCAATCCTGCTCCTTCCACTGTGGCTCCTATACTAGAATTTTCATAATGGGTTCCACGGGTTATGTTTGAGAGAGATGTTTTATTTGACTAATAGCATATAAAATTTTTTGGATTAATGGTCAGTATTTAAAAAGTGGAAGATTTCACATAAAAATTTGTATCTACTTCTAATGTTTGAAAAATCAGGCACCTAGCAACACTGACTATTATCTCCAAAGGCAAATATTACGGTGTAGCCACTAAGAGAGTCCCCAGTGATCCCTGCTTTCTAACAAGTATGTCCCTGTCCAATCTCCCCTTGAGTATGGACTGAATCTAGTGACTCACTTCTAATTATTAGAATACAGGGTGTCACTTCTGAGATTGGGTCATAAAAAGACTGTCTTGCTCGCTCTCTCTCTCTCTCTCTCCCCCCTCCCCTTAACTTGCTTTGGAGGGAATCCACTGCCCTATTTTGAGCTTCACAAAGGAGAGACTCCCATGGCAAGGAACTGATAACTCCAGGCAGCAACTGACAAGGACCTGTCAACAACCCATGAGCAAGTGAGAGTGGGTACAGCTCTAATAGTAGTTTTGTGAGAGCACCCAGCTAAACCATGCCTGGATTCCTGGCCCACGGAAACTGTGACAAGATGTTTATTTGTTATTTTAAGCCAGTTTTGGGGTATTTGTTACACAGCAGTGAATAACTAACAAGTCACCATGCATAATTCTTGCTACACACGCTGTGGGATAATTTGCTCTTCAGTCCACTGCCCCCTCAGGACCTAGAGTCGTTCCTCAACCCACTCCTTACTAAGTACAGTAGGAAGGCCTCTGGATTCCCCACCTCCTTCTTTGCTTTGCACTCCCTTATTATGGCTCAGTCCCTCACGTTGTCATGCTTGGACTTGGGCAACAGTCTCCTAATCCCTCTCTGCTTCCTGTCTCATTTGCCTCCAGTTCATCTCTCTCCATGGCTGCCAGAGAGCTCCTTTTAAACTCACTACAGGACAAAATCCCTATATTTGGCCTGGCTTCCAAAACCCTCCAGGATGACCAGGCCTGCCCCACACTCCAGCTGCCTGTCTTCCACCTCTGCTCACCACTGCCTGAACCTACCTGGTCCAGGCACCTGCCACTCCTCATGAACACTCCAATGTGCCATCTATGCCACACCTCTGGACTTCTGCCCACGTGGATCCTTTGATCTACAATGCAATGCCTCTCTCGCCCTTCCCTGCTTGGGGACCATTGCCTCATCTTTCTAGCTTCATCTGCTCTGTGAAGCCATTACTAAATCATATTCCAAATAATCAACCATGGCTTCCTGGCTGCCCCTGACCTTCAGTCTAGGAAACGCTCTTAGTGTCTGGATCACTTGGTTTTTCCCTTGTCATTCTTCTCTTGCCCAGAAATGAGCTTATAGACAGGAGAGGGTGGGAAGCCACCTCTGTGCCTTCACTGTCCAGCCCAGTGCCACCCATGGAGAGTGCTCATTCACCAGAAGGTTTCCACAGAACTACAACAAAAACGATTCCACTGTTTCCCCTTAAAACCACCAGTTGTGCTACCTGGAATAGAAGCCACTTGACTCTTCCTCTCCTACTCGTCCTTCAGCTAGCAGCTTCAGTGATGCTCTTCAGAGAGCTTCCCCCAACCCTCAGACTCCACCAACATCTCCTTTCATAAGACTCAGCACCACTGCAATCATTTACATGGCCTTCTAGTGATTTCATTAGATATTAGTTCATTTAATCCCCTCAACAATCCAGTTAGGTTTATTCCCACTTTAAAGATGAGGAAAGTGAGGTGTTTGCACCCAGGCAGACTGACTCAGGATCTGTATGCCTGTCCAACTTTTTAAATTCCTGTTTGTCATGCCCCCCCCCGGCCCCCACACGCGCGCACCTGTAGACAGGTGCGCAGCTGGTAGAGGTTCAGGCCTAATTCTCAGTGCCTTTCCCTAACCTCAGGCCCAGTGCCTGGAATGGACTATGTAGACTGAAGGCCTGAGAGCGAACTAGAAAATGGACTTTTGGAACTCAGTAATTTATACTTGGACCCCTGAGTCAAGGAATGCAACTCTGTGTGGCCCTCTTCATAGAGCCAGAGTTTGCCTCCCTTCATGACAAAGCCAGGTGTTTAAAGTTCCACAATGCCAAGGTTTCAGAGTCAACAGCACCACCTCCTCAGAAAACAGGAGATACCCTAGAGCCACACTGCACACCGGAGCCCCAACTCTGGCCTCGAGTGAGATCCAGGAGTGATCAAGAAGGCATCGTGGAGCTCCCGCCTGCGGGCAGGTTGAGTCCCCAGCCCCAGCAGGGATCTTAGGCCCCTCAGTGCCATTTTACAGCGTCCCGGGAGAGAGCAACCATCTGCGACTGCCTGAGCCCCCAGGGAGTTGCTCAGGCCTGCCTGGGCCATCAAGCCCAGTGTCTCCATCACTGAGCACAGTTCTGTGCCCCCAACCCAACTTGGTCTAGTGCCCAGGCCCACACCCTGGCCCGGGGTCTAGCACCTGTGCTTCATCTGATGTCTATCAACACCAGGCTGCCTCTGCCCAGAAGCATTGATCATTCCCAACCTGGAGGTAGTGGGACAGCACCCTTCTTGGGTCACCGCTGGATCAAGCACCTCTCAAACATCAGGCCATTGAAAAATAAGAGGTTTGAACTATACAGTATATTTTTATCGCAGAACATTTTAAAATTAATTGTAATACTACGATTATTCCTAATATACCCACTATATTCCTACCTTTTTCTTTTATTAATATGCTTATCACTCTATCTCCCTCTTATATATCTGTTTCCTTGGAGAATCTCTTTTTTCTCACGCTAACAACCTGTTTCTTTTAATTCCACTTCCACTATTCATATGACATAGTATATCAATAGACTCACTTCTTATCTCATTAGTGTTTTGTACAATAACCCTCCTCATTCTCCCTGTCCAACATTAGGAATTGTAGTCCTTATTGCAAATTTACTGGTTATGCTGTATTAAGGCAACACTGTAATATCTTAATAGGGACTATTTAGATTAAGGACACATATTGTTTATATGGTGTGCTGCTAATATTGATCTCTCAATTCAAGGGGAGGTATTGAAAATAGGCAGGACCCCTATAAGTGTTTAAGGGGAAACTGCAATACCTAGGATTCCCACTATTAGAGGGGAAGATACACTAGCAACATTAGAAAACATGGGAAGAAAAGGTCCCAAACAAACCCAGATACTATACCAAAAGAACCCAATGATAATATGGCAGAAGCATTGTCAGAAAGGGAGTTGTACATAATTAAAATGATCTGAGAAGTGAACAAGGAGTCCAGAGAGCAAATGCAGGCAATGCTAAAAGAGCAACTGCAGGAAGCAAAAGATCATTTCAATAAAGAGATAGAGATTCTGAAAAAACAAAAACAAAAACAAACAAACAAACAAACAAACAAACATAAATCCTTGAAATGTAGGTTACAATAAACCAAATTAAAAACTCAATAGAAAGCTTAACCAACAGGCTAAATCACTTGGAGACAGAACATCAGACAACAAAGACAAAATATTTAATCTTGAAAACAAACTCAATCAGACAGAGAAGATGGTAAGGAATCATGAACAGAACCTTCAAGAGTTATGGGACATCATGAAAAGACCAAATATAAGAGTTATTTGGATTGAGGAAGGCACAAAGACACAAAAAAGGAATGAATAATCTGTTCAATGAAATAATATCAGAAAAATTCCCAAATATGATGAATGAAATGGAAAATCAAATTCATGAGGCTTATAGGGCACCAAATACACAAAATCACACCAGATCCACGCCCAGGCACATTATAATGAAAATACCTAACATACAAAACAAAGATAGAATTCTAAAGGCTGCAAGAGAAAAATATCAGATTACATATAGGGGGAAACCAATACAAATATCAGCAGATTCTCAGCCCAGACCCTAAAAGCAAGAAGAGCCTGGAACAACATATTCCAAGTACTGAAAGAAAATGGAGGCCAACCAAAAATCTGATACCCAGCAAAACTTACCTTCAGATTTGAAGATGAAACAAAATAATTCCATGATAAACACAAGCTAAAAGAATTCACAAATAGAAAGCCTGCCCTACAGAAAATCCTCAGCAAAATATTCCAAGAGGAAGAAATGAGAAACAACAATATAAGTCAGCAAAGGGAGGAATTACCCTACAGGAACAGCCAATTAAAGGAAAAACCAAGTAAGATTAAAATCCAAAAATAAGTCAAAATAACCAGGAATACAAGTCATATCTCAATAATAACCCTAAATATAAATAGCCTAAACTCATCAATCAAAAGACATAGACTGGCAGATTGGATTAAAAAGAAAGACCCAACAATATGCTGCCTTCAAGAGACTCATCTCATAGGAAAACATGCCCACAGACTAAAGATGAAAGGTTGGGAAAAAACATACCATGCACACGGACTTAGTAAAAAAGCAGGGATTTCCATCCTCATTTCAGATAAAGCAGATTTCAAGCCAAAGTTAGTCAGAAGGGATAAAGAAGGACATTTCATACTACTTAAGGGAAGCATAAATCACCAAGACATAACAATCATAAATATTTATGCACCAAACAATGGTGCATCCATGTACATCAATCAGATCCTTCTCAATTTCAGGAACCAAATAGATCAAAACACAATAATACTGGGGGACGTTAACCATTGGACAGATCTTCCAAGCAAAAATTGAACAAAGAAACCATAGAACTCAATGACACAATTGCTAATTTAGACTTAACAGACATATATAGAATATTCCACCCATCAAAAAGTGAATTCACTTTCCTCTCAGCAGTACATGGATCCTTCTCTAAAATAGACCATATATTATGCCACAAAGCTACTCTCAGCAAATACAAAAGCATAGAGATACTACCTTGTATTCTATCAGATCATAATGGAATGAAATTAGAAATCAATGATAAAGTTAAAAACAGAAACTACTCCAACACCTGGAGATTAAATAACATGCTATTGAATGATGCATGGATAACACAAGGCATTAGGGGGGAAATAAAAAATTCTTAGAGGTTAAGGAGAACAAAGATACAACATATCAAAATCTCTGGGATACTATGAAAGCAGTGCTAAGAGGAAAATTCATTGCATGGAGTGCACTCAATAAAAGAATGAAAAGTCAACAAATCAATGACCTCACATTACAGCTCAAAGCCCTAGAAAAAGGGGAACAGATCATCACCAAAAGTAGTAGAAGACATGAAATAATTAAAATCAGAGTGGGAATCAATGAAATTGAAACAAAAGAAACAATTCAAAAAATTGACAAAATAAAAAGCTGGTTCTTTGAAAAAATAAACAAAACTGATAAAACCTTAGCCACACTAACGAAGAGAAGGAGAAAGAAAATCCAAATTACTAAAATTTGTGATGGAAATGGAAATATTACAACAGACACAATTGAAATACAAAACATAATTAGAAGCTATTTTGAAAATTTATACTCCAACAAAATGGAAAACCTGGAAGATATCAACAGGTTCCTAGAGGCATATGAGCCACCCAAACTGAATCTGGAGGACATATGCAACTTAAATAGATCAATTTCAAGCAATGAAATAGAAGAAGTCATCAAAAACCTACCAACAAAGAAAAGTCCAGGATCAGATGGATTCACAGCCAAGTTCTACAAGACCTTCAAAGAAGAGCTCATTCCAATACTCCTCAAAGTATTTCATGAAATAGAGGAGGAGGAAGCCCTTCCAAACTCATTCTATGAAGCTAATATCACCCTGATACCAAAACCAGAGAAGGACACATCGAGGAAAGAAAATTTCAGACCAATATCCCTAATGAACATAGATGCAAAAATTCTTAACAAAATTTTAGCAAATCGCATACAAAAGCATATTAGAAGATAGTGCACCATGATCAAGTGGGTTTCATCCCAGGGATGCAAGGATGGTTCAACATCCAGAAATCAATAAATGTAATTCACCACATCAACAGACTTAAAGTCAAGATCCACATGATTATTTCAATAGATGCAGAGAAAACATTTGATAAAATGCAGCACCCCTTCATGCTCAAAACACTAGAAAAAATAGGGATAGTAGGAACGTTCCTTAACATTGTAAAGGCTATCTATGCTAAGCCCACAGCTAACATCATTCTAAATGGAGAAAAATTGAAAGCATCCCCCCTGAGAACTGGAACAAGGCAGGGATGCCCTCTTTCTCCACTTCTATTCAATATTGTCCTTGAAACTCTAGCCAGAGCAATTAGACAGACCAAAAAAATTAGAGGAATACAAAAAGGAAAAGAAGAGCTCAAACTATCCCTATTTGCTGATGACATGATTCTCTATTTAGAAGACCCTAAGAATTCCACCAGAAAACTTCTGGAACTCATAAATGAATTCAGTACAGTAGCAGGATATAAAATTAATGCTCATAATCTAATGCATTTTTATTTGTAAGTGATGTATCCTCTGAGAGAGAAATTAGGAAAACTATACCATTCACAATAGCCTCAAGAAAAATAAAATACTTGGGAATCAATCTAACAAAAGAAGTGAAAGACCTCTACAATGAGAACTACAGAACACTAAAGAAAGAAATTAAAGAAATTAAAGTCTGAGAAAATGGAAAGATCTCCCATGTACTTAGATAGGGAGAATTAATATTGTCAAAATGGCCATACAAAAAGCGCTATAAAAAGCGCTATACAAATTCAATGCAATTCCAATTAAAATCCCAACAATGGACCTCATAGAAATAGAGCAAGCAATCATGAAATTCATTTGGAGGAATAAGAGATGCAGAATAGCTAAAGCAATTCTTAGCAAGAAGTGTTAGCAGGGGATATCTTAATACCAGACCTTCAACTATATTACAGAGCAATAGTAACAAAAACAGCATGGTATTGGCTCCAAAATAGACAGGTAGATCAATGGTACAGAAAAGAGGACACAAAGACAAACCCACATAAATACAGGTATCTCATACTTGACAAAGGAGCCAAAAACATACAATGGAGAAAAGATAGCCTCTTCAACAAATGGTGCTGGGAAAATTGGAAATACATATGCAGCAAAATGAAACTAAACCCATATCTCTCACCATGTACAAAACTCAACTCAAAATGGATCAAGGACCTAGGAATTAGACCAGAGACCCTGCACATAATAGAAGAGAAAAGAGATCCAAATCTTCATCACATTGGCCTAGGAGCAGATTTCCTTAACATGACTCCCAAAGCGCAAGAAATAAAAGCACGAATCAATGATTGGGATAGAGTCAAACTAAAAAGCTTTTTCTCAGCAAAGGAAACAATCAGTAATGTGAAGAGAGAGCCTTCAGAGCGGGAGAAAATCTTTGCCACACACACTTCAGATAGAGCACTAATCTCCAGAATCTACAATGTGCTCAAAAATCTTTATACCAAGAATACTAATAACCCAATCAATAAATGGGCCAAGGAAATGAACAGACACTTTACAGAAGAAGATCTACAAGCAATCAACAGATTTATGAAAAAATGTTCAACATCCCTCGTTATAAGAGAAATGCAAATCAAACCACCTTAAGATTTCATCTTACTACAATTAGAATGTCTTTTATTAAGAAATCAGGCAATGACAGGTGTTGCCGAGGATGTGGGGAAAAGGGTACACTCATACGTTGCTGGTGGGAGTGCAAGTTGGTGCAGCCAATCTGGAAAGCAGTGTGGAGATTCCTTAGAAGACTTGGAATGGATCCACCATTTGACCCAGCTATCCCACTCCTTGGCCTATACCCAAAGGACTTAAAATCAGATTACTACAGTGATGCAGCCACATCAATGTTCATAGCTGCTCAATTCACAATAGCTAGATTGTGGAACCAACCTAGATGCCCTTCAATAGATGAATGGATAAAGAAACTGTGGTATATATACACAATGGAATAGTACTTAGCTATAAAGAAGAATAAAATTATGGCATTTGCAGGTAAATGGATGATGTTGGAGACTGTCATGCTAAGTGAGATTAGCCAATCCCAAAAATCCAAAGGCTGAATGATCTCTTTGATAAGTGAATGATGATGCATAATGCAGGTGGAAAGGAGGCAAAATGAAGGAAGGATAGATAGCAGGGGAGTATCTATCCTTGGGGGTTAAGGTTGGGGGGTAAGAATATTAACAGAATGAGACAGACATCATTGCCTTGTGTACAAGTATGAATGTACAGATGGTGTGACTACTTTGTGTACAACCAGAGAAACAATAGTTGTACTCCATTTGTGTTCAATTGATCAAAATTAAATGAATAAAAAAAAAAAAGAATGCATCATGTGGTCTTGGGTTGTGGCTCAGTGGTAGCAAACTGGTGTAGCATGCATGAGACCCTGGATTGGATCCTCAGCACCACATAAAAAAAAAGGTATTGTGTCCATCTACAACTAAAAAAAAAAAAAACAAAAAAAAAGAATGCCTCACGTAATCATAACAAAGGAACTGATGTCTATGAAGCCTCCTGGAATGTTCCTGAAATGCTCTGACATGAGCTCAGATCCTTACAGCAATTATTTGGAGAAACTTTGCTGAGAGGATTTGAGTCACAGGGGATGCTTGGTGACGGCAGGGTTGTGTCACACACCTGTGACCTGTGCAGTCAGGATCTCCATGTGAAGCCCTTGGGGCTGAGTCCATGCTTTCCCCACTATTCCTCATGCACTCCATACACTTTCCCATTCCTGAAAGGCTTTTTCAGTATTGTTAGGGTCTGGCGGCCTTAGAGGTGAGGGCCATATTACTCAGGGCTCGCTCAACATGTGCCTCTTAAAAGTTGTACTCAGCCTGCCCAGCAGCCAGAAGGGTGCCAGAGAGGCATGGCCATGCTGCCAGCAGAAGTGGAAATGAGACTGTAGGAGAGCACCATGGCAGAGCAGGTGGCCCTGAGCCAAGATCCAGGTGTGCTGGATCCTGCGTGAAGAGCCGTACCGGGGCGATGCCTTCCTCAGGCTGACATACACATATTCATTACCATGGGTGCATCGGGCGACTTGACCAAGAAGATCTACCCCACCATCTGGTGGCTGTTCCGGGTTGACCTTCTACAGGAAGACGCCTTCATCATGGGCTATGCTCACTGCCATCTCACAGTGGATGATGTCCGTAAGCAGAGTGAGCCATTCTTCAGAGCCACCCCAGAGGAGAGGCCCAAGCTGGAGGAGTTCTTCGCCTGCAACTCCTACGTGACTGACCAGTATGACGACTCAGCCTTCTTCAAGCACCTCAACAACCATATGAACACCCTTCACCACGGCCACAGGCCAACTGGCTCTTCTACCTGGCCTTGCCTCCCACCGTTTATGAGGCTGTTACTAAGAACATCCATGAGACCTGCATGAGTCAGGCAGCCTGGAACCACATTATTGTGGAGAAGCCCTCTGGAAGAGACCTACAGAGCTCTGACCAGCTGTCCAACCACCTTTCTTCCCTGCTCCGTGAGGACCAGATCTACAGCATCAACCACTACATGGGCAAGGAGATGGTCCAGAACCTCTTGGTGCTGAGATTTGCCAACAGGATCTTTGGCCCCATCTGGAATGGGGACAGTGTCACCTGTGTGATCCTCACCTTCAAGGATCCCTTTAGCACTGAGGGCTGTGGAGGCTACTTTGATGAATTTGGAATTATCCGTGATGTGATGCAGAAACAATTCCTGCAGATGCTATGTCTGGTAGCCATGAAGAAGCCTGCCTCCACTGACTCACATGATGTCCATGATAAGAAGGTCAAGTATTGAAATCTATCTCAGAGGTGCAGGCTGACAATGTGGTCCTGGGCCAATATATGGGGAACCCCAGTGGACAGGGTAAGGCCACCAAAGGATACCTGGATGATCCCATGGTGCCCCATGGGTCCACCACTGCTACCTTTGCAGCTGTTATCCTCTATGTGGAGGATGAGCAGTGGGATGGGGTGCCCTTCATCCTGTGCTGTGGCAAAGCCCTGAATGAGCTCAAGGCTTAGGTGAGGCTGCAGTTCCACCATGTGGCTGGTGATATCTTCTACCAGCAGTGTAAGCACAACAAGCTAGTGATCCGAGTGCAGCCATATGAAGCTGTGTACACCAAGGTGACAACCAAGAAGCCTGGCATGTTCTTCAATCCTGAGGAGTTGAAACTGGACCTAACTTAAGGCAGCAGATACAAGAATGTGAAGCTTCCTGATGCCTACGAGCACCTCATCCTGGTTGTCTTCTGTGGGAGCCAGATGCAGTTTGTGCACAGTGATGAGCTCCAGGTCGCCTAGCAGATCTGCATAAGATTGAGCGTGAGAAGTCCCAACCCATCCCCTACACATGGCAGCTGAGGCCCTGTGGAGGTGGATGAGCTGATAAAGAGAGTGGGCTTCCAGTATGAGGGCACCTACAAGTGAGTGGACCCCCACAAGCTGTGAGCCCCAGGCACCCACTCCACCTACTGCCTGCCCCCTTTGTCCTTTCCATCACCCGACCTCACCTTGGAGGACTAACCCCATGGGAAGACTTCTGGATCATACCTTCACATTCCTCAGCCCCAGGCTTGGGCCACCACCATCTTCCCCTTGCTGCTGATGCTGCTGCTGTTGCTGCCACTGCCATGGCTGCCATCACTGAGGCCTCTGCTGCCACCGCCACCATCAGTACCCCTCCCTGGGACCAGCTACATTCCTCAACCATCAAGCACCCATGACATGCACCATGACTGTCCTGGGCCAATGCAGGCCCTGTCTGAGCCACCCATCTCTCCATGGGACCTGAGTCACCTTCACTCCAGCCTCCTCAGGAGGAAGAAGAGTGGCCCATCAGTCTGTCCCAGGACTCCTCAGGACAAAAGTTAGGGACAATAAAAAGGAGCCATGGGCCTCAGTGGGGCAGTGGCCAAATCACTCCCCAGTGGCTATGAGCAAGCTCCTCTGAACTTGAGGAAGTGGCCAAGTGCATCCACGTGAGATCCCATGGCCACACTAACCTCAGGACCAGCTAACATTCCTGGTCACCAGCTGGAAGGGACCTCACGTTGCCCAGCAGTGTCTTGTTCCCCCAGATATCCCTTCTTACAAATTCTACTTTCCATGGAAAGGCAGAAGCATCAACTGAGACACCCCCCACAACCCCTGCCATTAAATCCTCAAACGGCAAAAAAAAAAAAAAAAAAAAAAAAAGTTGTCCTTACATGGCTTGGGCTGCAGTGGATGTGAGAGGCTCCAGGGACTGGGAACTCCTCCCACCATGGTTCCTCAGTTCTGTCTTTTCCCTTCATTGTCACTATTAGGGGAAAGGCTAGAAAGGCTCTCTTCACATTCTCTGTTTTCCCTGAACATGTCAGCTGGCTCTTGTCTTTTCCTGAACATTCGTGAGCCACTGATGTCCCCTGTTAAATACACTGCTTTCAGGGCTGACTTCCAGGCAGGATTAAAAGATATGCAGACCTGTGCAAGTGTTGGCTCACGGCCGTGCGCCGCATTTTTAAAGGCCCAGGGAGCTGCTGGAGTATGAAATGACATATCTTTACAAATGACTGACCTCATTTCAGTCTATAAAAATGCTGGACTCATTATTTACATGGATTACCTATCTTCTCATTACAAATCTTGGAGAGAAATTTCTGCCTTCACTACCTAATGTTACATATTTTTGAGATTCTATTTCTGTTACTTGCAAAAACATTTAGCTCCAAAATTTTATAGTTACCCTGCAAAAGACAAACCACTCCAACTGCTTAGGGGATAGGTGCTATCAGATGGGAGATCAGCAGGCCTCTCATCCTGCTTGTTGAGGGGCTGTGTCTGTAGGAATCACGATATGGCGATAAGTTTGTGGAACCGGTAATGGATAGGGAAGCTCTCTTAACATCTGACTTGGATAGCTCTCAGAAATTGTAAGTTCAGAAAACATGAGCTTATATAAGAAACTGATATAAATAGCCTTACATGTTAGTGGGTGAGGCAGTTGGTCACTAGATGGCATAATTTAAGTCTTACACTAAAACAGTCTGTTTAAATACAGTTAGAGTCAGATTGGTTACTGCAGTTCACAGTTCTGTTCATCTGTGGATTAGAAAGCAGAGAAAAAATCAAATGTAGACTAGATCAAACTAAAGAGGTAGTGTCCTAAAATAGAAATGGCACAGGATTTAGAATCTCAGCTCTGTCACTATTGGCTGTGTGTGCTTTAGCAAATCACTTACCCTCTCTGAGTCTCATTCCCACCCCAACCCCTGCCAAATAAATTTAATCATATTCATTTTACCAGATTGTGGTAAGGGTCAAATGCAAGAATTTGCATTTCCCTTAAATTGGAGCTATAATCTCATCTTGGCCTGACTGAGTCTAGCTGTACCCACCCTTAACTTTCTGCTGTCTCTCTTTCTCAGAGCCTCAGGTATTTTATAGTTTGTAGTTTCCCTGATCCTATTTCTGCCTTATGTTGTGCTTGCTAGTCAGATCACAGGGAGAAAATGAATAAACACTGCTGAAAAATGTAACCATTGAGAGGAAGAATGAAACACAGGATCAGGTTGTTTTTGCCAATCATTGAACTGTGCACATCTTGGTACTGAAATGCAGCTGCCAACTTGCTGTCACCCCAGAATGAGTCATCCATAAAGAGCCATGTCCTCGAACCTCACCTAGAGCGTGTAGGATCAGAGGAATGTAGGATGTAACCACAGCCAGGTAACATGCTTGGCCTCTGCACTGAGACTGTCCACTCATGGATCTGCCCCACACTTGCTGGCCATGGGGCCATCGGCCTGCCCAATATCCATGTGCCCCCGCTGCCTCAGATGTGAAACAGGGATATGAATAATACATCCTAGTTCTAAGCATTAGTGTTAATATTAATGTCAGCATTAGTGTAATTTCAGGTTTTTGGCCATGGGAAATGAACTTATTCAGATCAGATTCTACTGCTTACAAAGAAAAGACACCATTCAAACAAGGTTGAGAAGATGGGGATTATGAAGACTGGAGAGATTCTCTGGAAGGTATGACCAAGCTTGTGGAACATTCCCTGCATGCACTCACTCATGCACATGCATGCGCAAGGAATTTTTATCAGAATTTTCCTCTGCATTTGGCCCAGTCTCCAAGGTCAGGATCCTCTATTTCTTAAGGTTTCTGCGTCTCCATACAACTTGACTTCATGTGGTGCCAGTCCACCATCGGCCAGTTCTAGTCCTCACTCTACTGGGCCTTACATTTCCAATGTCTATGGTCATGTGGCCAGAGCACAGCGTTTTTTTTTTTCAGCCAGATTCTAGAGACACATTGGTTAGGTCTAGGCCAGATGATGGATTGGTTCCTCTGGGCTCGTATAGGGTGCCTCCCTGCAGCACGCTGTGATTGGTGAGTGTGGGTCACTTGACACTGGAATCCCTCTGTCCAGAGAAGACAAGGAGGGCCCAGTAAGCTAGCAGCAGAAGTTCCATCACAAAATTTCAGAACACAAATTTTTCTTTAACTTTGAATGCTGTTGAATTTTGATTTTCACAGTAAAATCTTTACAAAATACATTACTCATTCTCCATGTTTTATAAAACCATTTATTTCTTACAAAAGTAATGTGTACATATTTTATAACTTTTGGAAAATGAACAGAAAGAACACTGTTCTCAACCTCAATATCACTCACATAGAGAATAACTATATTAATACTTTAATATTAATATTAAATATTAATATTAATACTTTTATTTCTTCTCCCCCTCCCCCGTTTTTTTTTTTTTTTGGTTGAGGTTATAATTATTCTTTTGTAACATAGTTTTTCTTGGTTTGAGTTGTCCAGGGACAAATCCTGAAATAAAGATCCAAGGCACATCATCTATTTTTCATTTCATTTTAAATTGTCACATAGTAATTGTATATATTTACGGGGCACAGCGTGATGGTTGGATACATATAAACCTTGTGTAATGATCAAATCAGTGTAATTAGCATATCCATCACCTCAAGCATTTACCATTTCTTTGTGGTGAGAACAGGAATTGTGTCATTTGCCACAACACAGATGAACCTGGAGGACATTATGTTAAGTGAAGTAAGCCAGGAACAGAAGGACAAATAATTCATCTCACTCATATGTGGAATCTGGAAAAGTTGATCTCAGAAGTAGAGAGGAAAAATGTGGTTACCAGAGACTGGGGAAGAGTTGGCGGGGAGAGGTGGCAGATGGAGAAAGGTTGGACAACAGATAATGAGTCACTTTCTTTCTTGCTTGCTTGCTTCATTCATTCATTCATTCATTCATTCATTCATTCATTCATTCAGTGTTGGGGATCAAACCCAGGGCCTTGCACATGCTAGGTGAAAGCTCTACCACTGAGCTACCTCCCCAGCCCCTATGTAATTTATTTTTAAGGCAATTCCAGGAAACACAAGTGGGAAAGTGGGGAAGAGCTACATGGAAGGGAAATGTTCCAGTTCCTCCTGCTACATAACAAATTACTCCTTAGTGCATGCAAACCTCCACCATGTTGCTTTGCATAAGACTTTATGCATCAGGAGTTTGGGAAGAGGTCAGCTGTGAGATATCTGCTGGGATTGTCTTTTAGTCAGCTTTTTCACTGCTGAGACCAAAAGACCTGACAAGAACAATTTTAGAGGAGGAAAATTTATTTTGGGGCTCACAGTTTCCAGGGTCTCAAGTCCACTTATAGCCAACTCTATTCCTTGGGGCTCGAGGTGAGGCAGAACATCATGGCAGAAGAGAATGGTGGAAGAAAGTAGCTTAGGACATGGCCACCAGGAGACAAAGAGAGAGACTAAACTCAGCTCACAAAATATATACCCCAAAAGGGCACACCCCCAGTGACCCACCTCCTGCAGCCTTGCCATATCTGCCTATGTTTACCACCCAGTTAATCCTTAGCAAAGGATTAATACACTGATTAACTTAAGGTTCTTAGAACCCAATCATTTCACCTCTAAACTTTCTTGCATTGTCTTACACATGAGCTTTAGGGGGACACTGCATATCTAAACCACAACAAGCTGCATGCATCTGAAAGCCCTGCTGGGCTGGATGTTCAGGATGGCCACTCACATGGCTAGCAGTGGATCCAGGGTTGACCTTAAAGTCTGTAAGCTAAAAGCAACTTCACGTGGTCAGACTTCTCACCCCAAGTCTGGTTTCCCCGGGAGGGAATGTGAATGTCCAAGAGAACCTTGCAGAAGCTGATGACCTTTTATAGTACAGCCTTGAAAATCACTTAGGGTCACTTCAGCCTTACTATTTAAGTCAAAGCAGTCACATGCCCAAAGTGGAGGGTATGCAGACCCAACCACTTCATGAGAAGAATGCTGAAGAACTTGAAACCTTCAAAAAAGTCATCAGAGAAAGGAAGTCAATAAACTGTATGTAATTAACTCAATTGGCACTGTGTTCCAACTAGCACTGAGCTCTGCTAGAGAAATCTTGGAAATTCTGAGTGTAGAAACATCTCAAAATTCTCCCTTGGACGACTGAGGAAGCTAAGGGTACTAACCATCCATTTCCCATCAGCAAGTGGTTAGAGCTGGGGTGTGGGAGGAGGGAGCATTTATTGCCCTGGGAATTGATGAGCATTCCCTTAGCATTGACTTCTAGCATCCTCCTGGCCAGAGGAAAGCCTCAGGCAGAGAGTCGCAGGTGTTCCCAGCAAGCAGCCTCTCAGAATTGAGCTGCATGTGGAGATGAATGCCCAGGGGTCCTGAGGATCGTGCCTACAGTATCTGGTACAACATATCTCAAGCTTTTTCCCTTGCCATTAAATATTCATGGTGAAACTTTTAACGATTACATAGATATATTATATCGTTTAATTAACATCTCTCTGCATACAGTTGGGGGAAGGGGGAACCAGACCTTGCTGTCAACTAATGCTGCTGCAAGTTCTCTATAACTTTAGACCAGCAATTATTCATCTAATTTTTCTTAGCTCCCTCTCTTCATACTAAATGATCACCTCTTTCCTTTGAGACCTGTTTTCAACTCACATCCCTGTCGCTCTCATCAGAGGGCCTAATCTGCTCCAATGAGAAAACAGAGGTCAGCCTTACCTTCATCTTTTCCCATCTCCCCAATTTCCACATCTAATCCCTTTCTCATTTCTTCTAAACTCAGAAAGCAAGGAGTTCTCCAGCTTAAGACCAGCCCTCGACCTCCTCATTTTTACTTGAACCCCAGCTCCAGCAGCCCCTGAGGGGTCCCTGTCTTCCTCTGGGGTCTTGCCTCCTCTTTCTCTTTCCCCTTCATCTTCAACATCTCATTCTTTGCTCCTCCCTTCCATCCTATAAAATAACCAAGGCTTTCTTCTGGCTAAAACAACAGGCTCTTATCCATCTAGCAACAGTTTAATCTTCCTCCTTACTTCCCAGTGATCCCATAAGCCACCTCGTTGGAGCTTCTGCCCCCAACCACTCTTCTGAAACTGCTCTCACCATAACCATCCATCAACCACCAATTGCCAACCCTGGAGGCTAAGTTTTACTTCCTGGCTCTTAGACCCCTGCCTCACTGGTTGCACTCTTTCTTAAAGCTCTCTCTTTTGGCCTCCATGACTCTGCCCTGTCCTCATTAACCTGACCTTAAGAACATTCCTTCTCTCTTTTGTTGACTAGTCCAAAATGCTGCTATTCCCTATCTTTTGCTTGAGTTTTGTCTATACTTTCTCCCTAGGTGACATTATCCTCTTTCATGCTCCCAGTTGTATGTTTCATAATCCTTTATTGGAAACCCTTAGGGCCAGATGACTTCAGAACTTAGAATTGTTCAGATTTTGGAAACGTAATGGGGAAATATGATGAAAATTATGTACTTGTTCCAGTAGTGTTTAGAACAGCAGATATATGGATTCTTCTGTAGCAAAACAGAAATATTTACTCTAAATATAATTTTATTAAATCCTCACATAGGTTCGGGTTGGATTTTTGTACCAAAAAGGCCCAGTTCTGGTCAGGTTTTGCCACCAGACAAAAATCTTAAACTGTTCCTTTTTTATTTTCCTTCAAAACTGCAGGTAAGGGATTATGGACCAATACTAACAATGTGCTTGTAACTCCCAAATCTTTTATTTCCAGGTCATAGACCCTCCCTGGAGGTTTCAGATTAGACATCCAAAGCCTACTAGACACCTCTATCTGGAGGTCTCACAGACATACCTCATTCAACTCACCTAAAACTGAACATTTTCCCCTCTGTCTCAGTTCTGGTCCCCAGTATCTGCATGCAAGACATTTATCGAGGAGAACTCTAGGGAATACCACCTTTAAGCAAGTGGCAGAGCAGGGCTGGGCACAGGGACAAGTCTGCATGTGATGCAGACACAACAGGGGCCTCAACTGACCCTTCAGGGAGCTCTTGTGCTGGAATGGTTCTTCAGTGTTTTCCTGAATAGAGGAAAAGGGGACTGGCTTTTGCCCCCACATCAAACGCTCATTGAATATGGGCTGTCCCTTCCAAGGAAGCATAACCTTGAGCAAAGCAGTTTCTCTGGGCCAGAGAGAACTTGGCCATAAGCCATAGCAGTCACCATTCTTGAGGCTGGAGAAACAATGACTCCCATTCTGAAGGATGTGCACCACAGCATACCTATAAACTCTCTGAGTTTCTGTGTCTGCCATCCACCCAGGGACAAAGCTAGTAGTTTCTAGTTTCTCTTGACCCCTCCCTATTCCTTACTATCTCTGCATCTGATAACTCATCACGTTCTGCAAATTTATTCAGTTAAATACACTTTAAAAGTCTGCCTCATCTTCTCCATCCTTGCCCATAATGTCCTACCTCAGTCACACTGTCTCTTTCTTGCCTGGTTTACTATACCTGCCTCCTAACTGTTCCCCTTTATTCTACTCTTCCCAGCTGCATGATTATATATGAAACAAAATGAACTATGTAAAATTCGATTCTGATTAGGATGGCCTACTAGAAAGCTTCCAAGAGTTTGCCATTGCCTAGGGTATAAACTCCAAGTTCCTTGGCCTATAATAGAAGGACCCTCTGTGATCTGGCCTCTGCCCAGCTCTCCTCAGCCACCGGCCCCCATCCCAACAGTCCATGTACTTCTCCTAGAGAGTATCTAGTCCCCCTCTTGCACTCTGTGCTGCTTCTTGTTTCCAAGCTTAAGCTTTGGTCCTCTCTGCTGAGATGCCCTTCACCTACCTCAACTCATCCCATAAAACTGGGATCAGTAACTGGGATCAGTTACTTTAGGGATCTTGTTACCCCCAACTCCAGTCTTGGGTCCCCCTTTCCTGTGCATTTATAATATCCTCTCCCTACATCTCCAGTTACACAGAGCACACCATGTCATGGTTAGGTATGTTTGTGTTCCCATTCCCTGAAAAGGAGAATGTGGTCTCAGTTTTTCATCCTTCCCACCAACATACAGCCAGGGACAAAATAGGCCCTCATTAAAAGTATGTTAAATGACTGAATATGATTTGCCTAACTCTGAAATTCATATTTCACAGAACATTGTTCAATTAAAGCAATACATGCTGAGAAAGGCATTGTTAGGCAATTTCTTTGTGCAAACACCATGGAGAGTACTTGCACTCACCAAGATAGGTTACATCATCTTATGGGACCACTATTGCTCACATATGCAGTCTGTTACTGACTGAAACATCGTTATTCAGCACCTGACTGTTTTCCTCTGATCTATGCACAAAGCCTTTAGTGTCCCTTCCTTCTCTCCTAGTGATAATAGTTCATGTTTATTAAGGTTAGTGTGTGCTAGACACTGTGTTAAGGGATTCACATTCATTTCCTCATTTTATCCTTAAAGAGATTGATGAGGAAAGTACCATTGTTTTCATTTTCCTTAGAAAGAAACTGAACTTTTGAGGACTTAAGTAACTTGCTTAAGATCACACAGCTGGAAGATGGTAGAATGAGGCTGTCTTCCAACTGTGCCTGATCCTGGATCATGAGTTCTTAACCACTGTGCAGTAGGGCATGCAGGAGCTTTGGAAGTATTTTTTTTTTTGGTTTTGTTTTTGTCTAAGCTTCCAACTAGATGCAATCCCCAAAGACCCCAGGACATGCAGTACAGGGGAAGTGTGGGGAATGGGTCTATAGATGCCGTCACGATAGCACGCTTCTTGTTAGAAATGAAAGCACTCCGACCCAAAGAACCGAATGACTTGTTAAGAGCTTCCATTGATGGATATGCGACTGCTGTGGTATTTCTGTTGTAATAAACACTCACACGAGAGTAAGAAATGCAAATAGTATATAAACCTGGAAAATCTGTCGCAAACAACAACTGAAGAAAGTTTTGATTTCAAAAAAGGCGAAATACACCTCTTCCACAGAATTAGCATTCATTGGGAGTTTTTGTGCTGTGACTTTGCAAGTTTATCACATGTAATAAAGACAGTGATCTTCTTGCTTCTGTCCTAATGATTATCACATTTATGGGACATTTAGAAGAAGCAGAAGTAGAGTATTAAATTATAGATGTTTAGTTAAATAATACAAAAGATGGCCAACTCAAAGAAACTTGTTGAAGAGATTCACAGAATTACATCTTCAAATAAGGATTTTTCATAATTAAAGGACTTTGGAGGCAACTTTTCAGACTCCTAGAAGTTCACAAAATTGTACTTAAAAATTTGACAAGGCAATATTTTGATCACAGAATATTAAAGCTCCAGGGGAATAAAAACAAGATTGATACTTTTTATTTTCTTCTTCAGGGGAAAAATGCAGCATAGTATAGTAAATAAGAATACAATTTTGAGAATAAAAATTCTTGGGTTTAAATCATTGCTCTCACACTAGCTGTGCAATTTTGGACAAGTGACTTCATCTTTCTTCCTCAGCCATAGTTTTCCCATTTCAAAATAGAAATACAGTTGTCCCCTAGTACCATTGGGTTTGGTTCCAGAATCCCCTGGGGATACCAAAATCTATGGATGCTCAAGTCCCTTACAGAGAATGGTATAGTATTTGCACAGAAACTATGCACATCTTCCTGTGTAGTTTAAAAAATCTCTAGATTCTTTATAATACCTCAAATAATATAAAAACTATGTAAATGGTCATACTACATTGTTCAGGGAATAGTAACTAGAAAAATTTTTAAACATATTTACTGTGCATTGTTTTCAAACATTTTTAATCCCATGGTTGAATCCACAAGCCTGGAACCCATACATACAAAGGGCCAACGTTATTTGTACATACTTCATTAAATTGTGAGGTTTATATAAAATAATATACTATATGGAATATTTAGCACATTACCTCTCTCTCATATACTAGGTTCTAAAAAAATGCTAACTAGTGCTATTATAATTCTTTTTTTCACCAGAAGTGGTTATACAATCACATTAAATGGTTGAGTTGTTTTGACTGAAAAGATCTATTGATCAGTTGATCCACTGATCTGTTAAGACCCAAAGTACAAGTGGATTATGGCATAATCTACACATTTTATGTGAAAGAAGTAGGAGGGAGGGAGAGAAAAAGAGGAAGAACAGGAAGAGGGGTGGAGGAAAAAGGAAGAACCCTCAAAATGAATCTTTTGAGGGGTAGGGAGGAGGGGGGCATCTGTGTTGGGTCAGTTGGCCACCATGGTGGTCCCAGGATACACAGCTAGTCACATGGAGGACTAGGGCAGAAAAGTCAACATAAATCAGTCCAAATACTTCATCCATGTAGGATATCACCACACCAAAGACACCAACAGCCAGCAAAGGATTTTATTGCAAACTTTCCTCTCTCTGCAATTTGCATGGAAGGACTACTTGGTGCTAGATCAGGCCTCCCTCTGAGCCCACATCTTAATTTGCTGTTTTACTTGAAGGAAAAAAACTCTCTGTGATTATGAGGATGAGGACCACATCAGGCCTTTAGGGAACCCTGCCCTAATTCTCTTTTTAAAAAAATATTCCAATTTTTATTATGGTAAAATTCACACAATACAAAAGTTACCATCCCAAATATTTTTAAGTGGAGAGTTCAGTAGATTTTAGTGTTCATAATGTTGTACAAACAGCACCATCATTTATCTTATTCTTCTTTCAAAATCAAATCTCTAAATCCACTTAAAAATAACTGCATATTCCCCACCCCCACCCCAGGAAACCCTGTTCTACTTTCTATCACTATGATCTTGACAAGGTACCTCAGGAGCTTTAGTCAGGGTTCTCTAGAGGAACAGAATCAACAGGAAGTATGATTATAAAAAGGGAATTTATTAGATTGGCTTACATGACCAGAAGCCACAATGGTTGTCTGCAGCTGGAGAGCTGGAAGAACAAGTAGCTGCACAGTCCAAGATGCAGAAGCCCCAGAACAAGAAAGATCAACAGTGCTACCCTAGTCTGAGGCTTCTGGGAAATACTTAGAGAATCACTAGCAGAGTCTGCTTTTGAAGAGTGAAGAAGTGAGAGTCCAATATCCTCAGACAATCAAAGCAGGCATCAAGTGCCTGTTCAAGAGTGGAGCTTGCATCTGCATCTGTTTCCTTGTTCTTCCAGCTTTTATTCCATCCTATGGGGCAAGCCCCCCATGCCTAGGGATTTTGATAGGAATTGTATTGAACCTGTAGATCACTTTGGGTAGTACTTAATATTATATTAAGTCTTCCAATCTATGAACATGAGATGTTTCCATTTATTTATGGATTCTTTATTTTCTTTCTACAATGTTTCATAGCTTTAATTATACAAGTCTCACCTTAGCTTATTCCTAAGTATTTTATTATTTTTTAATGTTATGATAAATGAAATTGTTTTTTGTAATCTCTTTTCAGATTGCTCATTATTAGTGTACAGAAATGCAATCATTTTTTGTCTGACTTTGAACACTGATTCTTTACTGAATTCATTTATTAGGCATAGAAGGGTTTTTTTGTGGACTGTTTATTATTTTTCAAATATAAGATCATATTATCTCCAAGGAGATAAAATTTTACTCCTTTCTTTCCAGTTTGGATGCCTTTTTGTTGTTGTTGTTGTTGTTGTTGTTGTTGTTGTTAACTGATTGCTCAGGCTGGAGCTTCTGGTGTTATGTTGAATAGCAATGGTGAAGGTAGCCATCCCTGACTCATTCTTGCTCTTAGAGGAAGTTTTAAGTCTTTCACCATTACACATGACATTAGCTGTGAGCTTTTCATATATGACTTTTATTATGATTCAAAACCTTGTGTTCCTACTTTGTTGAGTACTTTTATCATGAAAGGTGATACAGTCTGTCAAATTTTTATTTCTGAATCATTTGGGATGGTTATATTATTTTGCATTTACTCTGTTAATTTGGGGTACTATTTCGATGAATTTTCTTATGTTGAACCATCCTTGCATTGCAGCAGAAAGTCCCACTTAGTCATGGTGTATAATCTTTTCACTATGCTGCTGAGGAATTGTTCTATAAGAATAGTTGGAGATATCAATACCACACTCTCAATAATGGTTAGAACAAGCAGACAGTAGATTAGCATGGATTTTTAAATTATTTACCAGCTATGGGTCTATTCAGATTTTCTATGTCTTTGTGATTTGTCTTGGTAGGTTTGGTGTTTCTAGGAATTTGACCATTTCATCATGGCTACCCATTTTGTTTGCATACAGTTGTTCATAGTGCTAATTTTTAATTCTTTTTACTTCTATAGAATTAGTAATATCTCCCATTTCTGATTCTAGTAATTTGTGTCTTCTGTCTTTCTCCCTCTCTTTTTAAACTGTCTAGCTAAATATTTGCCAATTTTGTTAATCTTTTCAAAGAGACTACTTTAGGTTCAACTGATTTTCTCTGTTGTTTTTCTATCTTTTCTTTCATTTACCTCTGTTCCAAACTTTATTATTTCTTTCCTTCAAGTGCTTTGGATTTTGTTTGTCCTCCTTTTTTCTAATTTCTTAAAGTATAAAGTTAGGTTATTGATTTGAGATCATTATTTTTTCTAATATAAGCATTTATAGCTAAAAATTTCCCCTTAACACTGCTTTTAATACATACCATAAGTTTTGGTTTGTTGTATTTTCATTATCATTCATATCTAAGTATTTTTAAATTTCCCTCATGATTCCTTCTTTGACCTATTTTGTTTAGGAGTGTGTTAATTTCCACAAATTTGAAAATTTTCCAGTTTTACTTCTGTTACTATTTTTTAACTTCATACTATGTGGTCAGGAAGATATTTGTATATCAATCTTTTCAAATCTACTAAGACTTAATTTGTTCTCTTCTGGAAAATGTGCTAGGGCCCACATGCTGTTGTTATTGGGTAAAATGTTTTATATATTAGCCCCAGTTGGTTTTTTGTGTGAAGTCCTCCAGTTTTTCATTTACCTTATGTCTGGTGAGGTATGGAAATCTCCAGTTGTACTTGTAGAACTATCTATATTTCCCTTCAAACTGGTCAATTTTGTTTCATATATTTTAATCTTCTGTTATTAGGTATACAAATGTTTATAACTGCCATATCTTCTTGCTGTATCTGATCATATGTTAACATATGATGCCCTTCTTTATCTTTTGTAAATTTTGTGATTTAAAATCTATTTTGTCTGATATTAATACACCCACCTCTGCTCTCTTTTGGTTACTATTTGGAATATTTTTTCCATCCTTTCACTTTCAACCTATTTGTGCCTGGGAATCTAAATGAGTCTCTTGTAAACAACACATTTTTAGCTAATGTGTTTTTAATCCATTCTTCCTGTCTTAATCCATTTATATTTAAAGCACATTGACAAGGAAAGACTTACTGTGTTGTTTTGTCATTTTTTTTCTATATATCTTATCGTTTTTTAGCCTTCATTTTTAGCATTACTATCATTTTTGTATTTAGTTGATTTTTTGTAATGAAATGTTTAAATTCTCTCTCATGCATATTCTATAATAGCTAATATGGGGGTCACACTTACTATCCTAAAGTTACAATAATCTAATATAAATTCATACCAGGTTAACCTCAGTAACACATAGAAACTCTGTGCCCTTTTAGCTCCATTCTTACTGCCACTGTTCTTCCTGTCATAAAAATTACATCTTCAAACATTGCATGCCTCCCAGAATAAACTTCTAATTATTTTAAATGTGTTAATTAGTCTTTTAAGTTATGTAGAAAGCAAAATGTGTATGCATAATACTAACTTTAGACTAATCATTGCTTTTTTCTTTTAAAGAAAAGCATTTGTCTCCTAAATCATGTAGAAAACAAAAAGTGGAATTACAAACCACTGTTGCAACAAGAGTCACTTTAAAAATAATTGCCAGTGTATTTACCTTTATTTAGATCTTTATTTCTTCATATGGCTTCAAGGGACCATTCGGTGTCATTTCATTTCTCTCTGTAGGTCCTGAACATTTTTTGCAGAGTAGGTCTAATGACAAAAAAACTGCCTTCACTTTTGTTTATCTGGGAATATCTTAATTTCTTCATGATTTTTGAAGGACAGTTTTGTCATATTAGGATTCTTAGTTTTTCAGATAGGTCTTTTTTTCTTTAAGCACTTTTAATTTCTTAACTGCCTTCTGGCAATCAGTTTCTGAGAAGAAATCTCTGATATTCTTGTTGAGGATAACTTATATGTGGTAAAGCATTTCTCTGTTTTTGCTTTCAAGACTCTTTGTCTTACAAAAGTTTGATTATAATGTGTCTCCATGTGTGTCTCTGAGTTCCTCCTCCTTGAAGCCCATTTGGCTTCTTGACTGTTTCTATTCAAATCTTATCAAATTTGGGAGATTGTCAACCATATGCTTTCAGATATTCTCTCTGGCCCTTTCTTAGTTTTCTTCTAGAATTCCCACAATGTATACATTGGTCTTGCTTGACAATATTTTTTCTTATTTTCCTCAGACATGATAATTCCGATTGTCCTACCTTCAAGTGTGTTGATTCTCTACTTAAAATATGCCTTTGAATCTTGCTAACAAATTTTTCACTTCAGTTATTGTACTGTTTAGCTCCAGAATTTCTTTTTGAATCATTTTTTCAGTTTTCCTTTGTGCTATTTCCATTTTATTCATAAGTAATTTTCTTGACTTTTTCTACAACTTCTTTTAGTTTTTAGTTTTTAGAATATAACACTTGTCTTAAAGTTTTTGTGTAACAGATCTTCCTCAAGGTCTTTTTCAGGGACAGTTTCTGTTGATTCTTTTTTTTCCAAAAAGACTAACTTTTGGGCTGGGGATATACCTCACTTGACAGAGTGCTTGCCTCCCATGTACAAGGCCCTGGATTCAATCCCCAGAACCCCCCTCCCCCCAAAAAAGAAAGAAAGACTAACTTTCATCTTCATCTTTTGTCTATGCCTTTGTGATTTTGTCGTTGTTTTTGAAAACTGGATATGTGAATTCAATAATGTGGTAAATCTGGAAATCAGTTTTATCCCCTTGCCCAGGCTGGCTGTTTTTGTCATTTATTTTTATTGTTGTAGGCTGTCTCTGTGCCAATAATCAACCTGAGATGAACCTGAGAAAACTGAAGGTCTTCTTAAGTCTTCTCTGAATCTAACCCTTCACCTAGGCATGCACTCTCATGTTCTGATTTTCCCTGTATATGCATTTGCTTTGGGGAGTTCAAGTACTTAACGTCTGTCTTTTAATACAGGGAAAATATAAACATGAAAGGGGTATATAAAAGGGCTTCCGTCTTTGAAATCCCCTGGAAGTCACTTCAGCCTGAGCTGGAGGGGCTTGCAATAATAGAGAGAAGTGCAACAACCGTGACTGTCGCCTCTCTGTCTGCACCTCTGTGATTAGAATCAGCAAACAAGACACAGATTTCCTGAAATTGGGCAGACGAGTTTTTTTTTCCCCACCCTAGTTCTCACAAGCTGTGCAAACTGCTTCAGGAACACATGCACTGCTACCTGTCACAAGGCTGAGGGTAGAGGATGGGAAGCTTCTCTTGTGCTCAGAGCTGAAATTGACCAAAATTAACTTCAATTTACCACCCTGATATTCCCCTGGAAGTTGCCGGTCTTTATTAGATTCCAGAGTTCTGAAATAATTACATCTGACAGATTTGGCAGTGCAGCTGTTGTTGAGGTAGGCAGATTTCTGGTGCTTCTGACTCTCCCATCTTCTCAGCCTTGATTCTCTTTTGAATGTCATCCTATACTCACTTCCCCACATTCATTAGCCGGGGACTTGAAGCATGTGAGGAAAATCACATCAGTGGTCCTTGTGCTAAGGGCACTTGCAGCCTCAAGCTGTACATTGACTTGCTTACATATTATTGTTTGGTACATTTCCCTCTCATCAAATGTACAAACAGAAAAGTTTAAAAAAAAACATAATCAGTCACCTCTGTTATTCCTTTTGAAGAAGAAAATATATTATTAACATTAACATAATTTATGGCAATAACAGTAAAGCCAGGATGGGAAAAATCAAGCATTTGATGTGTTGGTTCTGGAATTAGAAATTAAATGTCTTAGTCCAATGTGCCCATCATGAACCACATCTGGAAATAACTCTCATTTTGGTGGCAGAGCATTTTAATTTCTTATTTAAAGGAATGAATAATGACAACTTTCCTTTGCCACTTCTATTTTCTTTGAGGAAGTCAAAGGAACTCTCCCACTGTTCATGGTTTCCTTTACCTTTATTTAAGAAATAATCAAACAAAGACAAGCCCAACTTTTATCATCAAGTTTACAGTTTTCTAATTTGTTTGGTTGAGTTTTGAACTAATTTTTTAAGTTCTGTTTTCCTTCTCTATCCCCCTTTGTTATAATTACAATAAATTGTAATTTGTTATAATTATAAAAGTTCAGTAGTCTTTGCTGGTAGGTTTCATATGGTTCTTATGTGGAAACATTCTGCATGTGGGCATAACTTTATTGTATTTATGTGAAATGCCTTAATATTCATTTGAAGGAAGCCACATTTAGGAACAAAGTTGAACGTATGAGTTCTAGTATGTTCTAGGATAGGCAATCTAAGCAGAATCTATAGAGTGCCAGGATTGCATGTGTTTACTGAATGAATTTTATGACTATTTCTGTGTGTGTGATGCTGAGTATTCAATCTAGGGCCCTGTTCATGTTAGGCAAGTGCTCTACCATTAAAGTACATTCCTAGCTTGCTTAATGAATTTTTAAAATAATCTAGAAGCTTCTTCAAATTGAAGGATTTGATCATTAATTCATGTAAAGGAATACTACATGAAATGAGCATCTAATATTAGATTATACATTGCTTTAAGTTACACTGTAGGGCTATGTAGCCACTACTAAAATAAAAAGCTGTAGCTTAGATTAAGTTCACTGTTATTCTGTGAAATAGGTTAAACACTATCTTTAAAAAATCAGAAGATCAAACCTTGTCATTTTAGTAATTGACTACAAGCAATGGGGTCAGCGGGCTTATAGAGAGGTGCTATCATAATAAAGAGAGATTACTTGAACCATGCATTTTACAAGGAGAGGTGAAGAGAAAACTCACATTGATTAAATGCTTGCTGTGTTATTGGACATTGCAGAGTGCTTTACATGTGCTGTTTTATATAATATTGTCAAAATGTTATAAGATGTCCATTACCATGATCTGTTTATAAATGCTGACATGAGAAAATTAAATAATTTGCCCAAGGCCCTGTGTCCAAGAAGTGATAGAGCTGGGATTCTTAACAGTCAGATTTATGTTTTTGCTATGAGACCATCTGAGACACACACACACACACACACACACACACAGAATTTGTTTTTACTGATACTAAAACTTGTTTTGTATTGAATAATAGCACAATGTCAAATGGGCTTGTTTTTTACCTTGATGGAACATAGAACTCATTTCAGGATTTGAATTGTAGAGTGCATAAAGTAGGAGAGAAAGTATGTACCATTTATTCTTTGCAGAGGAACCCTAGCCCTGTGCTTTCTATGTCATGGATGTTTCAAGATTGAATGACATATAAACAGTGTCTCTGTTTAGGCTATTATTCCCTGAGCTGAGTGAAAATAGATTTTAAAAATATTAAAATATTTTTAGTTGTCATATTGGTCAAATAGGTGATGAAAATCATACTGTATCTCTTATTGACCCCTTTTTCAGGACAGAGTCACATTACAGGTGAGTCTTTAGAAGCTGTTACATTCTCCCAAAGAAGGTCTGTGGGAACTGTGTGACTTCGGGAAAGTGACAAAATATCTCTGAACTTTGTTTCCTTCATTAGTCAAATGGGGATAATTTTTTATTAGCCCAAAGGTGGAGAGACTGAATAAATATATTACCTGTAATCATTAAAAATATTTATTTTGAACTGGACTTCAAGCCAAAGTTATCAGAAGGAACAAAGAAGGGCATTTCATACTGTTTGAGGGAATCATGCATCAGAAGACATAACGATCATAAATATTGATGCGGCAAACAATGGAGCATTGACATACATCAAACAAACCTTCTCAATTTCAAAAATTAAATAAACCACAACACAATAATACTGGGTGACTTTAGTACCTCTCTCTCACTACTGTACAGATCTCTGACAAAAACTAGATAAAGAAACTACAGAGCTCTGGTCTTACGGCGCCACTGTGCGGCTGTTCCTGGAGAGATCTGGCCTGGAGCGGCTGGAGTCACCAGCTCCAGCAGGGAGCTTAGGCCCTTTGGCGCCATTTTACAGTGTCCCTGGGAGAGAGCAACCACCTGCCACTGCCTGAGCCCCCAGCGAGGCGTTCAGGCCTGCCTGGGCTCTCAAGCCCAGTGTCTCCATCACTGAGCACAGTTCTGTACCCCCACCCCAACTTGCTCTAGTGCCCAGGTCCACACCCTGGCCCGAGGTCTAGCACCTTGCTGTATCTGATTGTCTATCAACGCCAGGCTGCCTCTGCCCGGAAGCATTGATCATTCCCAGCCTGGAGGTAGTGGGACAGCACCTTTCTTGGGTCACCACTTGATCAAGCACCTCTCAAACATCAGGTGAGTTACTGGAAATCTGCAGGGACACTTTAAGTCTTTACAGGAAAATTGCAATCCCTCTGATTTGCACTACTAGATGGGAAGATACATGAGCAACATGAGAAAACACGGGAAGAAAGTGTCCCAAACAAACCTAGATGATATATCAAGAGAACCCAAAGACAGCATGGTAGAAGGAATGACAGAAAGGGAGTTCAGAATGTTCATAATTAAAATGATCCAAGAAGAGAATGATGTGATGAGAGAGCAAATTCAGGCTATGAATAATCAGCTAATAGAGCAATTGCAGGAAGCAAAAAATCATTTCAATAAAGAGATAGAAGTTCTGAAAAAAACAAACAAACAGAAATCCTTGAAGGAAACAAGGAAATGAAGGAAACAATAAACCAAGTTAAAAACTCAATAGAAAGCATAATTAACAGAATAGATCACTTGGAAGACAGAACCTCAGACAATGAAGGCAAAATATTTAATCTTGAAAACAAAGTCAAACAGAGAAGATGGTTAGGAATCATGAACAAAACCTCCAAAAAATATGGGACATCATGAAAAGACCAAATTTAAGAGTTACTGGGATTGAGGAAGGCACAGAGATACAAACCAAGGGTATGAATAATCTGTTCAATGAAATAATATCAGAAAATTTCCCAAATATGATGAATGAGATGGAAAATAAATTACAAGAGGCTTACAGGACACCAAATGCACAGAATTACAACAGATCCATACCAAGGCAAATTATAATGAAAATACCTACCATACAAAACAAAGAATTTTAAAGGCTGCGAGAGAAAAGCATCAGATTACTTACAGGGGAAACCAATACGGATATCAGCAGATTTCTCAGCCCAGAGCCTAAAAGCAAGAAGGGCCTGGAACAACATATTTCAAGCTCTGAAAGAAAACGGATGCCAAGCAAGAATCTTATACCCAGCAAAACTTACCTTCAGATTTGATGACGAAATAAAATCCTTCCATGATAAACAAAAGCTTAAAGAATTCACAAATAGAAAGCCTGCCCTACAGAACATTCTCAACAAAATATTCAAAAAGGAAGAAATGAAAAATAACAATGTCAGTCAACATGGGGAGGAATTACCCTAAAGAAAGAGTCAATCAAAGGAGAAAAAAAGTTAAGCTAAAAACCCCAAAAAAGCTAAACTGACAGGAAATACAAGTCATATCTCAATAATAACCCTAAATGTAAATGGCCTAAACTCATCAATCAAAAGACATAGACTGGCAGATTGGATTAAAAAGAAAGACCCAACAAGATGCTGCCTTCAAGAGACTCATCTCATGGAAAAACATGCCCACAGACTAAAGGTGAAAGGTTGGGAAAAAACATACCATGCACATGGACTGAGTAAAAAAGCAGGAGATTCCATCCTCATTTCAGATAAAGCAGACTTCAAGCCAAAGTTAGTCAGAAGGGATAAAGAAGGACATTTCATACTGCTTAAAGGAAGCATAAATCAGCAAGACATAACAATCATAAATATTTATCCACCAAACAATGGTGCATCCATGTACGTCAATCAGATCCTTCTCAATTTCAGGAACCAAATAGATCAAAACACAATAATATTGGGGGACTTTAACACTCCTCTCTCACCATTGGACAGATCTTCCAAGCAAAAATTGAACAAAGAAACCATAGGACTCAGTGACACAATCGCTAATTTAGACTTAAAGACATATATAGAATATTCCATCCATCAAAAAGCGAATACACTTTCTTCTCAGCAGCTCATGGCTCCTTCTCTAAAATAGACCATATGTTATGCCACAAAGCTACTCTTAGCAAATACAAAAATATAGAGATACTACCTTGTATACTATAAGATCATATTGGAATGAAATTAGATAGCAACGATAAAGTTAAAAGCAGAAACTACTCCAACACCTGGAGATTAAATAATATGCTATTGAATGATGCATAGATAACAGAAGACATTAGAGGTGAAATTAAAAGATTCTTAGAGGTCAATGAGAACAAAGATACAACATATCAAAAATCTCTGGGATACTATGAAAGCAGTGCTAAGAGGAAAATTCATTGCATGGAGTACATTTAATAAAAGAATGAAAAGTCAACAAATCAATGACCTACATTACAGCTCAAATCCCTAGAAAAAGAGGAACAGATCATCACCAAAAGTAGTAGAAGATATGAAATAATTAAAATCAGAGTGGAAATCAATGAAATTGAAACAAAAGAAACAATTCAAAAAATTGACAAAACAAAAAGTTGGTTCTTTGAAAAAATAAACAAAATTGATAAAACCTTAGCCACGCTAATGAAGACAAGGAGAGAGAAACTCCAAATTACTAAAATTCATGATGGAAATGGAAATATTACAACAGACACAATTGAATACAAAACATAATAAGAAGCTACTTTGAAAATTTATACTCCAACAAAATAGAAAACCTGGAAGACATCAACAGGTTCCTAGAGGCATATGAGCCACCCAAACTGAATCTGGAGGACATATGCAACTTAAATAGATCAATTTCAAGCAATGAAATAGAAGAAGTCATCAAAAACCTACCAACAAAGAAAAGTCCAGGACCAGATGAATTCACAGCAGAGTTCTACAAGATCTTCAAAGAAGAGCTCATTCCAATACTCCTCAAAGTATTTCATGAAATAGAGGAGGAGGGAACCCTTCCAAACTCATTCTATGAAGCTAATATCACCCTGATACCAAAACCAGAGAAGGACACATCGAGGAAAGAAAATTTCAGACCAATATCCCTAATGAACATAGATGCAAAAATTCTTAACAAAATTTTGGTGAATCGCATACAAAAGCATATTAAAAAGATAGTGCACCATGATCAAGTGGGTTTCATCCCAGGGATGCAAGGTTGGTTCAACATCCGGAAATCAATAAATGTAATTCACCACATCAACAGACTTAAAGTCAAGATCCACATGATTATTTCAATAGATGCAGAGAAAGCATTTGATAAAATACAGCACTCCTTCATGCTCAAAACACTAGAAAAAAGAGGGATAGTGGGAACATACCTTAACATTGTAAAGGTTATCTCTGCTAAACCCACAGCTAACATCATTCTAAATGGAGAAAAATTGAAAGCATTCCCCCAGAGAACTGGAACAAGGCAGGGATGCCCTCTTTTGCTACTACTATTCAACATTGTTCTTGAAACTCTAGCAAGAGCAATTAGACAGACCAAAGAAATTAGAGGAATACGAATAGGAAAAGAAGAGCTCAAACTATTCCTATTTGCTGATGATATGATTCTCTATTTAGAAGAGCCTAAGAATTCCACCAGAAAACTTTTGGAACTCATAAATGAATTCAGTAAAGTAGCAGGATATAAAATTAATGCTCATAAATCTAATGCATTTTTATTCATAAGTGATGCATCCTCTGAGAGAGAAATTAGGAAAGCTACCCCATTCACAATAACCTCAAATAAAATAAAATACTTGGGAATCAATCTAACAAAAGAAGTGAAAGACTTCTACAATGAGAACTATTGAACACTAAAGAAAGAAGTTAAAGAGAATCTGAGAAGATGGAAAGATCTCCCATGTTCATGGGTAGGCAGAATTAATATTGTCAAAATGGCCATACTTCTAAAAGTGCTATACAAATTCAATGCAATTCCAATTAAAATCCCAATGGCGGACCTCAAAGAAATAGAGCAAGCAATCATGAAATTCATTTGGAGGAATAAGAGATGCAGAATAGCTAAAGCAATTCTTAGCAAGAAGAGCGAAGCAGGGGGTATCACAATACCAGACCTTCAAATATACTACAGAGCAATAGTGACAAAAACAGCATGGTATTGGCACCAAAATAGACAGGTAGATCAATGGTACAGAATAGAGGACACAGAGACAAACCCAAATAAATACAGGTATCTCATACTTGACAAAGGAGCCAAAAACATACAATGGAGAAAAGACAGCCTCTTCAACAAATGGTGCTGGGAAAACTGGAAATCCATATGCAGCAAAATGAAACTAAACCCATATCTCTCACCCTGTACAAAACTCAACTCAAAATGGATCAAGGACTTAGGAATTAGACCAGAGACCCTGCACATAATAGAAGAGAAAAGAGGTCCAAATCTTCATCATGTTGGCCTAGGACCAGATTTCCTTAACATGACTCCCAAAGCGCAAGAAATAAAAGCACGAATCAATGATTGGGATAGAGTCAAACTAAAAAGCTTTTTCTCAGCAAAGGAAACAATCAGTAAAGTGAAGAGAGAGCCTTCAGAGCGGGAGAAAATCTTTGCCACACACACTTCAGATAGAGCACTAATCTCCAGAATCTACAAAGTGCTCAAAAATCTTTACACCAAGAATACTAATAAACCAATCAATAAATGGGCCAAGGAAATGAACAGACACTTTACAGAGGAATATCTACAAGCAATCAACAGATTTATGAAAAATGTTCAACATCCCTTGTTATAAGAGAAATGCAAATCAAAACCACCTTAAGATTTCATCTTACCCCAATTAGAATGTCTTTTATTAAGAATACAGGCAGCAACAGGTATTGGCGAGGATGTGGGGAAAAGGGTACACTCATACATTGCTGGTGGGAGTGCAAGTTGGTGCAGCCACTCTGGAAAGCAGTGTGGAGATTCCTTAGAAGACTTGGAATGGATCCACCATTTGACCCAGCTATCCCACTCCTTGGCCTATACCCAAAGGACTTAAAATCAGATCACTACAGTGATGCAGCCACATCAATGTTCATAGCTGCTCAATTCACAATAGCTAGATTGTGGAACGAATCTTGATGTCCTTCAATAGATGAATGGATAAAGTAACTGTGGTATATATCACAATGGAATATTACTCAGCCATAAAGAAGAATAAAATTATGGCATTTGTAGGTAAATGGATGATGTTGGAGTCTGTTATGCTAAATGAGATTAGCCAATCCCAAAAATCCAAAGGCCGAATGATCTCTCTGATAAGTTAATGATGATGCATAATGCGGGGTGGAAGGATCCAAGAATGGAGAAAGGATAGAGAGCATAGAGGGAAGGGAGGGGTGGGGTCGAGGCTGGGGGGTAAGAATAATAACAGTATGTGTGACAGACATCATTGCCCTGTGTACATGTATGAACGCACAGATGGGGTGACTCTACTTTGTGTAAAACCAGAAAAACAATAGCTGTCCTCCATTTGTGTTCAATGAATCAAAAAATTAAATTAAAAAAAGAAACTACAGAACTAAATAATAACATCAATAATTTAGACTTAATGGACATATATAGGTTATTTCATCCATGAATGAGCTAATACACTTTCTTCTGAGCAGCACACAGATCCTTCTCTAAAATAGATCATATCTTATGCCACAAAGTGATTCTTAGTAAATACAAAAAACTGAAGATAATACCCTGCATTCTATTAGATCATAATGGAATGAAATTAGAAATCAACAATAAAAATGAAAAAAATAGAAGCTACTGTAACACCTGGAGACTAAATAATGCACTATTGAATGATGAATGGATAGCAGAAGAAATCAAGGATGAAATAAAAAATACTTAGCGGTCAATGAGAATAATGATACAACATATTGAAATCCATGAAATACTATGAAGGCAGTACTAAGAGGAAAGTTCATTGCATTGAGCTCATTCATTAAAAGAATAAAAGATCAACAAATAAATGAACTAACATTACATCTCAATGCTCTAGTAAAAGGAACAAATCAACACCAAAAGCAGTAGAAAAGAAGGAAAATAATTAAAGTCAGAGCTCAAATCAAGGAAATTAAAACAAAAGAAACAATTCAAAAAATTGACAAAACAAGAGGTTGGTTCTTTGAAAAAATAAGTAAAATTGATAAAATCCCTAGGTACGCTAACAAAGAGAGAGAGAAAACTCAATTTACTAAAATACGTGATGAAAAGGGAAATATAACAACAGACACTACTGAAATAAAGATAATTAGAAACTATTTTGAAAATTTATACTCCAATAAAATAGAAAATCTTGAAGACATCGGCAGATTTCTAGAGACACATGACCTACCACAACTGAATCAGGAGATCATACACAATTTAAACATATCAAATATCAATGAAATAGAAGACACCATCAAAAGCTTACTAATCAAGAACAGCCCAGAAACAGATGGATTCTCAGCCAAATTCTACAAGACCTTCAATGAAGAATTAACACCAATACTCCTCAGATTATTCCATGAAATAAAAAAGGAGGAAACTCTTCCAAACTTATTCTATGAGGCTAATATCACCCTAATATCAGACAAAGACACACCAGGGAAAGAAAACTTCAGACCAATGTTTCTGATGAATATAGACATGAAAATCCTCAGTAAAATTCTGGCAAATCACATACAAAAACATATTAAAAAGATAGTGCACCATGATCAAGTGGGGTTCATCCCAGGGATGCAAGGTTGGTTCAACATATGGAAATGAATGAATGTAATTCATCACATCAATAGACTTAAAACTAAGAACCATATGATCATCTCACTAGATGCAGAGAAAGCATTTGACAAAATATAACACCCCTTCATGTTTCAAAACACTAGACAAGCTAGGGATAGTAGGAACACACCTCAATATTGTAAAAGCTAGCTATGCTAAACCCAAGGCCAACATTATTCTAAATGGAGAAAAATTGAACATATTCATTCAAAAATCGAAACAAAGCTAGGATGCCCTCTTTCACCACTTCTATTCAACATAGTCCTTGAAACTCTAGACAGAGAAATTAGATAGGAGAAAGAAATTAAAGGAATATGAATAGGAAAAGAAGAAATCAAATTGTCACTATTTACCAATGACATCTAGAACTCATAATTGAATTCAGCAAAGTACCAGTATATAAAATCAACATCCATAAATCAAACACATATTTATACATTAGTGACAAATCTTCTGGAGGAGAAATTAGGGAAACTAGCCTATTCATAATAGCTTCTAAAAAAGTAAAATAAAATACCTGGGAATCAATCAAACAAAAGAGGTGAAAGACCTCTACAATGAAAACTACAGGACACTAAAGAAAGACATTGAAGAAGACCTTAGAAGATGGAAAGACCTCCCATATTCTTGGACAGGCAGAATTAATAATGTCAAAATGACCATACTACCAAAAGTATTATACAGATTTAATGCAATTCCTTTTAAAATTCCTATGACATTCTTCATAGAACTAGAAAAAGAAATCATGAAATTTGTTTGGAAAAACAAGAGATCCAGAATAGTCAAAGCAATTCTTAGCAAGAAGAGTGAAGCAGGAGGCATCACAATACAAGACCTTTAACTATACTACAGAGCCATAGTAACAAAAACAGTGTGGTATTGTGACCAAAACAGACACACAGACTAATGGTACAGAATAGAAGACACAGAGACAAACCCACATAAATGCAGTTCTCTCATACTAGATAAGAATGCCAAAAACATTCACTGGAGAAAAGATAGCCTATTCAACATAAGGCACTGGGAAAATTGGAAATCCACATGTAACAAAATGAAATTAATCCCCTCTCACCCTGCATGAAACTCAGCTCAAAGTGGGTCAAAGACCTAGGCACTAGAATAGAGACCCTAAGTCTAATAGAAAAAGTAGGCCCAAATCTTCACGTCAGCTTAGGATCTGACTTCCTTAACAAGACTCCTAAAGCACAGAAGTAAAATCAAGAATCAATAAATGGGATAGATTCAAACTAAAAATTTCTTCTCAGCAAAGGAAACAATCAAGAATGTGAAGAGAGAGCTTACAGAATGGGAGAAAATCTTTACCACATGCACCTCAGAGCATTAATATCCAAGATATATAAAGAACTCAAAAAACTTAACACCAAAAAACCCAAAAAACCCAATCAATAAATGCTAAGGATCTGAAGAGACACTTCACAGAAGAAGATATATATTTGATCAACAAATATATGAAAAAATGTTCATCATCTCTACTAATTAGAGAAATGCAAATCAAAACTACTCAAAGATTGTATCTCACTCCAGTTAGGATGGCAATTATCAAGAATATAAGCAACAATAAGTATTGGCGAGGATGTGGGGGAAAAGGTACATTCATACATTGCTGGTGGGACTGGAAATTGGTACAACAATTATGGAAAGCAATATGGAAATTCCTCAGAAAACTTAGAATGGAACCACCATTAGACCCAGTTATCCCACTCCTTGGATTATACCCAAAGGACTTAAAATCAGCATACAGTGACACATACACATCAATGTTTATAGCAGCTCAACTCACAATAGCTAAACTCTGGAACCAACCTAGATGTCCTTCAAGAGATGAATGGATAAAGAAAATGTGGTATATATACACAATGCAATGTTACTAAGCTACAAAGAAGAATGAAATGATGACATTTTCTGGTAAATGGATGGAGTTGGAGAATATCATACTAAATGAAATAAACCAATCCCTCAAAACCAAAGGTCAAATATTTTCTTCAATATGCAGATGGTAATTCGCAGAAAGGGGGAGTGCTACAGAAAAAGAGTCACTTTGGATTAGGCAGAGGGTAGTGAAGGGAGGGGAGGGGGTTTGGGGGTAGAAAGAATAATAGGATGAATTTGACATTATTACCCTGTGTGCATATATGACTTTACAACTGGTGTGATTCTATATGTATACAACCAGAAGAACGGGAAGTTATACTCCATTTATGTATGATGTGTCAAAATGCATTCTACTATCATGTATAATAAGAACAAATAAAAAATATTTTATTTTTTCATTGTTAAACTATTTATTTTTGATATAGCCTTTCATAAGTAATTCAACAGTTACCACTTTGCCAATAGTGAGAGCCCCATGCCATCCAACCTTGCTCATTTTTACAACATATCCATCCTTCCTTCCTTCCTTCCTTCCTTCCTTCCTTCCTTCCTTCCTTCCTTCCTTCCTTCTTTCCTCCCTCCCTCCCTCCCTCCCTCTCTCTCTCTCTCTTTCTTCTTTCTTTCTTTCTTTCTTTCTTTCTTTTTTTATAAATATTTTTTAGTTGTAGATGGACACAATGCCTTTATTTTATTTATTTTTATGTGGGACTGAGGATGGAACCCAGTGCCTCACATGTGCTAGGCAAGCTATTACCACTGAGCCACAGCCCCAGTCCCACAGCATGCCATTTCTTATCCCAGAGTGTGCACATCCTTGTTGGCCCTATCAATGAATTGCTTCCAAGTACAGATGACCAAACAGTCCTGTAAGATCAAAGCAGGCACCCAGTGGCTAAAGCAGCCCTTCTTGGGTCTGTACTGCTCTTAAATCCCAGCTGGGGTGTGAGAGATGAACCCCAGCAAACCACACAATGGCTGCCTTTGAAGAGCAGCTACAGCCTCTGCTTGACCATGTTGATCAACTTCACCACAGCAACAACCATGGTGGCACAGAGGTGACGGATGGTTTTTGATACCCCTTTGGTAGTGTCTGTGCTATGAAAATCCTAACTACTTAACATACAATGCCATCATGTCTTCTTATCCAAGCATTTTCCACTCCCCTCCAGCCAAAGTATGACTGTGCTCCCTGGGCCTAACGTGTCTCAGCCCCCACCCCTTCAGGCCTTCCTTTCAGTAGATCCCTTTCTATCTGCATCCACTCTTCAACCCTCTCTCTACAGATGCCAAGTTTTTCAGGGCTGAGCCTGGGCCTTGCACCCTCTGCATTGCCCCACACCTACAGACAGCCTGGTATACAGTATGAACTCAATGAATATGTTTTTGGAGTAAAACAAAACGGACAAAAAGAAGCCTAGAAATTGGATAAGGTGGTAAAATAACCCATTTGTGACAAAATCAGCATCACTTTGCTGCACAGTGATCCTAGTCCCTTCCACATCTATCCCCATACAAACCACATATCACCTTTCAATGTCATTTGATCATTTTGTTCCTCTTTCTAATTTCTCCTAAACCAAAAGGTTAGGTAAAGTTAGGCACAAGCAAATCTCCCCTCTACTCCTATCTGCCCTGAAGCTCCTTAGAAGTGTCTTACTTGAGATAAAAGACAATGAAGATAGCATATGGAAGCAATGGCATAGAACAATAACTACTGATGTGAGATAGAATTTAAGAAAAACTAGGGTCAATAACCTCTTTTTGGATAGTTATTAAACCAAAGATGTGTCTTGAAACCCTGACTGTGCAGAGCTCTGTGTCCAAGGAAATTTTAAGAAGAGTGAATTCATAGGAACGTCTGTGGAAGCAGAGCTGCCCACAGAGTTTAAATGTGGGTCATCAAGCCTGATGTTCAAAATGGGTGTCTAATCCCAGGTACACATTTACTGAATAGGACATTTATTTATGTCCACATTTACAGGTGGACACTGTGCTCGGCCAGTAACACCAATAGTCACTATGTACTGATATTTCTAGGTGCTAGGCAGATGATGAGTACTATCCCACTTAATCTTTCCAGCAAGCCCAAGAAAGTACATACCTCTATCACCACTTTACAGATAAGTAAATTGAGTTTCATTGAAGGTGATTTAGTCACACAAGATTCTACAAGTTTAGGTAGCAGAGCCAGGATTTGAATCTGAGTTTTTTAAATTCTGTATCTATTATTCACCCACATCACAGAAAAATATTTGCAATATGACTGGAGAGACTATTTTCATAAAATAACCACAGGGCAGGATGTACTAATTTTAAGCATTGATAAAGGGTGTTTACTTCTGATAATTCTCTAACGTATTAACTATGAGATATTCATCCATATCCAGAAACAAATTAACAATGAGCAAACATTTATTAAGTGACGACTTTTGGCCAAATCCTATGCATGCTGCTTTAGACATTAAAAAACTTTCCTACATGACCTGTGAAATAGGTATAATTATAATTATTACCTACAATTTGCAGAAAAGGAAGCTGTCACTCAGGGCAATAATTTGTTTGGATCTGTGTTTTTCAAAATCTGATGTGAAAGGTAACTAGAACTTTCGGGATATGCTCTCTTTCCACCAGACTGCCAAGACAGCTGGATGTTATTTGGAGCTCTTGTATCCACTGTTGTCCCCATTTGGTGAGAGAATATCTGAGAATGGAGTCAATGTGAAGACAAGCACAGTGCAGAGGTGGGAAAGCCTGGTTCCTTAGAGGGTCCTTTGAGCTTTTGATTTCAGTTGTGTCAGAAACTAGATCTGCTTTTAGATTTCTCCTAATCTGCCTAATTTGGTATGAATAATGTTTCTGTCACTTTCAAATGAAGGACCTTGACTAATATGGCTGTCACATTTTTTAGTCATTTTTTTTCCCTGCTGTGGCCAAAAAATCTGATAAGAACAATTTTAGAGGAGAAGTTTATCTGGGTCTCAGTTCATAGATTGCTGGCTCCCTTGCTCTGGTCCCAAAGTGAGGCAGAAAATCATGGTGGAAGAGTGTGGTGGAGAAACACAGCTCAGTTCAGGGTCATCAGGAAGCAGAGAGAGAGCTCTGCTCACCAGGGACAGTATATATACCCAAAGACACACCCCCAGTGATCTACCTTCTTCTGCCTATGGTTACCACCCAGTTAATCCATTTAAGTGGATTAATTCCCTGATTAGGTTTAGGCTCTTGTAACTCAGTCATTTCATCTCCAAACTTTCTTGCATTATCTCACACATGAGTTTTTGGGTGCCACCTCATATTTAAACCATAGCATACATATCAGGCCTTCCCAGTCTTTTAGAAAATAAGCCTCATTGTGGCAGGGACTTGCTTTTTACTTTTATCCATAGCTCTTATCATCATCTACTGCTCTGTAATCTGTACTTATTTAACTGGTTCATATGCCTCACTACTCCCACATGGAAGGCAAGCTCCATATCTGGCTCATGGTGCAAAGTCTCATGGGCATTCTCTTGGAGAGTTGAGGAAAACCTGGGAAGTTTTGAGCAGAGGGATGATATGATCTGACCTACTGTCTTTACAAGCTTACTCTGGGTTGGGAAGGGACTGAAGGGGGAGTGTGAAGAGCAGGAGAAGGGAAACTAATGTGGAGGCTATGGCAATGTCTAGGCAAGAGATGATGGTGACTTGGACCAGGGATTAACAATGGACTTGTCTTAATGACAAATTGATATAGTGTACGAGAAAAAGAAAGGAATCAAAGATAACTTCAAGTGTTTTGCCTTGATTGTTGAAGTGTCTCTTTCTCTTCCATAAACTGGTTTAAGGGTAATAACATATTCCCTACCAGCTACTGCTTTAGGAATAGCATGGGGCCCAATGACAGCCAATCAAATATGATAGGATATTGGCTAGAAGCTTCTCTGTAAAAGAACCACAGGAATAGTCACTCTCTTTCCTGTGGATATAGTTGTGTCTGGTTGTAATATCTGGAGCATCTACAACCATCCTGTTACCACCTGAGACTGAACCAGTCTGGAGGATGGCCAAGTTGAAAAATGGGAAAAAACCAGAATCCTTGGTGACCTCACTGAACCACGGAATCAACCAAGCCAAGCTCCAAACTTCTTCATGGCAAGAGTATATTTATGTATTATTTAAGACAGCTAGATAGGAGATTTCTGTTATTTGCAACTTAAGCCATCCTAAATCAGAACACTCTTTTGTAGATTTTTATGATTTATCATTTTTAGAATAAAGTAGCAAAGGATTTAGAAGTGTCTCCAATGTAGGACAATAAGTCCTACACTATAACAGTGTTGGCTAAAGGAAAAAGATTTGGTAGGAGGAAAAAGGCTAGACAGGAAACCAGTTCCATGGTAATTGTAGGCAATAAATCATATGTACATTGATTTATAACATGGGAGGGAAAAGAACAGTTGAGGAATGGTGAGTGCAAAGCTGTGGAACCTGAGAGCAGTGCTTTTCCAACTATAATCTGTGACCGACTAGTCATAAACAACTTAGTGGGTCTAGACTCACATAAAAAAAAATGGAATAGAACAAATAGAATGGGCTGAACTTGATTAGATGGTACAGAAAATATCAAAGTGCATAGGACAACACACAGAAGAAGACTGTTATTATCTTGGGAAACTTTTGTTTCAATTATATATTTAAGAATGTGTCTACTGAGTCATCATGTCAGGTGTATGTCTAATGCTGGGTCATTGTCAGAAGCATTTGAGAAATACTAAGAATGCCTAAGAATAAATCAAGGCATTGACTATCCCTCTTTCTTCACAATGACTGTCTAAAAAACTATCAATAAACTGGTTGATTTACTTTATACAAGCAAATCTCACATTTTTATAGTGAAAATTATTTTCAGTATAAGACCACAATAAAATATTCCTTTTTACATAAAAATGATGCCCTAGACTTGTGAATCGGGGATTCGGGACCCCAAACTTAGCCCCTGTGAGTTCCTTGGACCCCAAATGGAGTTCTTTTCGAGCAATTTCCCCGGGGTTCTCTCCCAGGAGCCTCTCCTAAACATTTTGGTTTCTGCTGGAGTCTTGCTTCTTATGCCAACACTGGGGAGAAGACAAAAGAGATTTATTTCCATAGCATTGCTAGTGAAGTACTGATATGGATTCATATTAAATCTGATTTTTTTTAATTCCAAAGGTGTTAGAAATCACCCTGTTAGTCAGCTTTCCATGACGGTGACAAAATACCTGAGAGAATTAATTCATAAGGAGAAAAGTTTATTTTGGCTCACAGCTCAGAGGCTTCAGTTCACGATCACTTGGCCCGGTTGCTTTGCACCTATGGCGTCATGGCAGGAATACATGGCAGAGGAGGACATTTTACCTCATGGGGGCCAGGAAACAGCAATAGGAATGGGTGGGGTCCTACCATCTCCTATAAGGGCACACCTCCAAGGTCTATCTTCCTTTTACTAGGCCCCACCTCTTAAAGCTTCCACCATCTCCCAATAGCACTGTGGGTTGGACACCAAGCCTTTAAAAAGGGGAACTTGGGGGACATTTCATATCCAAACTATAGCATCCTTCAAATTCTAATTTCCAGTGCAATTAGTTGTTCATTTGCAGGCCCATCGTGGGCCCTACTCGTTCTGAGCACTCATAAATCATACATGCTCATGATATACAGATTAAAGTAAGGGGAAGCACATGGGTCTGTGCTCTGTATCACATTCCCTCATTCCATGTCTAATTTCAGTGCAGGGGTCATGGACTCTTCCCTGTGTCTTAGACATCACGTCCCTCAGCTGGCCTATGATCTCACCCTTAGGGTCTGTCCAGAAACATGCCACAGGGTATCATTCTGTGCACAATACAGCTCAGAAGTGTCTGGGGCTTAACATCTCTGGGGAGCAATCTTCAAATAATGAAGTGTGGGAACTGGTCCTTTAGGTGCCAGAGACAATCCCAGGAGAAATTTGAAATGATTCTCCACTTCTGGTAAATTTGAATCCCTACTGTCTATGGCTAGACCTTGATAATGTATTATATCGACCCTCTCTCCTCCTATGTCTCACTCTTCCTTTTTTCTCCTTTTGCCTCTTTGGGATAATCTCCCAGAGGGCCTGCACCCAAGTCCTTGTGTAGGACTCTGCTTTCAGGGGAACTAGGAGGGAATTTAAACTCAACAGATTCTAACTGATGTAAGGAAAAAACACAACTAAAGAAGCTATCTCATGAACTCAAACAAAGCCTCTACAATATGATATGCACAAATATTTTTAAAAAGATAGGAGGTGGTTTGTAAAAGAACTACCTAGAGGAACAAAGCTAGTCCTTGGAGGAACAAAACAAACTGAGGTCAAAACTTAGAAATCAGTAATGAAATTTGGTCATCTTATAGAACAGACATTAATTGTCTCTGAACTCTTTTTTTTTTTTTTTTAAATCAATTTGGGAGCTAAAGAAGTCAAAAGTGGATGGGCAGCAGCTGAGAACATGGGAAGAACACCAGGAATGTCTCAAAACCAGCTTTTATTTTAGAACCAAAGTGAGAGTTTGATTTATTATCACTTTGTTTTGAGATGATTTCTACTCTCAAGCAGTCTTAATTTTAGGGGTGTTCATCTTTATTCTCTTGTGATGTGCAGCCAGTTCTTTTTGTTACCGTAAAGCCACACTGACTTTTCACCTCTTGCTTGAGTCTATGGCTTCTCAATTAAATGGTCTGTTTCTGAAGAAATCATGACAAATTCAACTTCTGACTTTGAAGTTCTTCCCTTTTATCATCAATGCCAAATTATAGCGGATAATTGTACTTACTCAGGCTCCAATTGTCTTACATAAATGTCCAAATTACTACACATCCTTCCTGGCATATTATTACTATAATAATATTCATCTTGTCAGCTTTTTTCCATGGTGAAAGGGAATGTAATACAAAAGAGAGTGCCTGACATGTTAATCATTAATAAATCTGAAAAAGCAAAAAACAAAACAAAAAAACAAACCAGCTTTCCTTTCAGGAAGGTGCTAACAAATGCCAGTCACCCTAGCCCTGCATCTTACACACTTACAGGAGAGCAAATTTGCAGGTAAGCTAGAGAACTGAGAATGCAAAAATCTATTCTGGAGAACAGTCTTTGAAAATAAAGTATTTAAGCCAGGGGTGGTGGCACACCCCTGTAATCCCAGCGGCTCGGGAGGCTGAGGCAGGAGAATAGCGAGTTCAAAGCCAGCCTCAGCAACAGCAAGGTTCTAAGCAACTTGGTGACACCCTGTCTCTAAGCAAAATACAAAAATAGGGCTGGAGATGTGACTCAGTGGTAGAGTGCCCCTGAGTTCAATCCCCAGTAACGTCCCTCAAAAAAAAAAAAAAAGAGAAGAAGAAGAAGAAATAAGTACCTAAATAATTAGCCTACTAAAAAGTTAAATATAGCTTATAATGTACAATATTGCTTGCTTTTTATTTAATGAATATTTAAAGTGGTGTACTGTTATAAGCATTTTAAATGTCTTCCTATGCTTTACTTTGTATTATTTGTGAAGAAGAATATATGTTTAAAGTGGTAAATCCTTACTCAATTTGTTTTAGGAAATCATAAATATTGCTTTGAGATGTCTAAATCAATGGCATTCTTCTGCCCTGACCTGTACTGACAGAGCATGATACACAAAAGCTGAGAACCTATCATTTTTTTCCTATATTTAACCTTGGTCAGACCTTTGTTAGTGTTAGGTCAAGATTCAGTTTCTGAATTTCTAGAGGACTGTAGAGGAGTTGGAAAAGGTCCAAAGAGAAGCAACAGAAACCATTAAGAGAATGGAGGAGAAGACCTATGAGGAAAGGTAAAAGAAGCTGAATTGGTTTTGCCTTGAAAATTATAGGCCAAGGACTGATTGAATAATGTTCTTCAAGAACAGGATGGTTTATTTGGAGGAGGATGTTTGCTGGCTTTTCTCCATCTCTATAGAAATAAAAACCAGACAAAATTGAATTAGAATACAACAAGAGAGTTCCCTTTGACCTATGGGAGAACTCAGCTGCTAAGGTGATTCAACTCTGTCATTACCGTCACTGGAGAGCTTTGGAAATATGTTTGGACAACCATTTGCTATGGGTCCTGTAGGCAACTCACTGGAGGAGGAAATTCCTTTCAAATCTATGTCTCCATGTACTTAATTCTCAGAAGCCATGTTAAAAGATAGAGTCAATGCGTAGGAGAGAGCAGAAACCTGGAGTAAAAGGTCACCAGAATCCTTCATTCTGAAAATAGAAAGATTCAACGTAAAATAGATATTAGTCATATGCCGCAGTCACATGACTCTAAGAAATGGTTTGCAAAAATTACCAATAACACAAATTTTTCCCACATTCATAAAAGGATTAATGGAAATCATGTTGAAATAGATCTAGAGAAAGTGAGGTTCATTACACTCTAGTGAATGAATACCTGCTGTGGTTCCAGCAGTGGCCACTGTTGGAGATTCCAAGTCAAACAGGACATTTCCCTGCCTCCTGGAAGTTTACAATCTGGGCAAGGAGAGAGACACATTACTGGCTAATCCTGTGATAGGGGGAGTATAAGGTGTCCCAGGAGCACCTGAGTGGGACTCCAAGTCCAGAGGTGGTGTCAAGGGAATGCCTCCCACAAAGGGGACCTGGGGATGAACTTTGGAGATTAAATGAAAATTGGCACAGGGAGACTCTCTTGTGAAGAAGATGCTGAAGGACTTAGAACACCAAGAAGAACTACATGTTTCATGCCATGTGCTGTATCATGTGCTTAATTAGCATGAACTCCTTCAATCATCATGACATCAACTCTCTCATGGATTTATTTGCCAGATAAATGAGCACCCAGTTCCAGGAACTATTCATACCAGGCAAGATGCTGCTCTGCTAGAGCTAGTGCATTGGGGATGCTATGTGATAACAATCATATATGAAGACTTCATTATACAATTTTAAATAAATTTCTAAAAACACATGATATGTATATATAAAACAACTATCCCCAAGCATATATTTCAAAATATATATGCAAATTTCAATATAAATTAAAATAGTAAGTATTCAGCTTTGAAAATTATAACACACAAATTAGGCAACCTGGTTAAAGTTTAGAGATGGGGTGACAATGTCCACTGGGCCCATGCTTTGAGTGACTCCTTAGCCTATGTCCAGTACAATCCAGGACTCAAATGTCTTAATGCTAGACTGCGCATTTGTTCTCTGCCTTGTCAAAGACTTCTAGAATTTTCACCACTTAGCTTAACTCTACAATTTTTTCTTAAGAATTTCTTTTACTTAATCTTACCCAAACCTTTCTTTTATTAGTCTAGCTTGATGTGGTCCAGAGAACATGTGGGTAGATGGGAGAGAAACCTGTCACACTTAATTATAATAAACATGTTCTTACATACTGACAGGGTAATTTTTAAACAGTCACATCAAAATTTTCCACTTCAATGATATTATAGGTAATACGTACAAAATTTTAATTTCACTTTTACAACCTAGATGTGAGCATTCCTCATTTGTCAGGTCTGGTTAGAAATAGAAAGACATTCTGAAAGCTAATCGATTCTATTGTTAAATGCTTTCTCACCTGTTTATATATAATTACCCCATCAGGACAAAGCAGCCCATATGTGCCCAGGAGAAGAGGAGAGAGGACTTAACAAAACAAACAAAACCTCAAACACACATATTCACAAGGTTTTATTAGTACACATACATTTAAATATATATACGTACACATATATTTGCACTTAAGTGTGTGTGTATTTAAAATAACTTCTTCATAATTCGATAATAGATTAGTCTAAGCTAAAGTTTTGGAATTATTTTTAAGAAGAGCAAGCCTAGAGTAATAAACACTAACAATGATCCTTTGTTGATGTGTATGCATATATGATTCCATCTATATACACACATATACATGTTGACTAAGACTCACACGCATATATTGAAAATTCCAATGACCTTGTAATAATAATAATGCCTAATTTTTTAGTCAACAGAAATTTATTTCTCACAGCTCTGGAGACAAGAAGTCTGAGATCAAGGTATTGCCAGGGTTGGTTTTTGTGATGCCTTCTCCTCAGCTAGTGAACAGCCACCTTCTCTCTATGTCTTCGCATGGTCATCCCTGTGCGTGTGCATCTTGATCTCCTCATAAGACCTATGGTCATATTGGCTAGGGTCCACCCCTGTGACCTCATTTAACCGTAATTACCTTTTTAAGTATCCTACCTCCAAATACTGTCTAACATTTATTGAAGAACTGCTGATAAGAACTGCTTTCAGCCTCTTTTTCCAGCTGGAACCATGGAGGGTGCTGAAGTAGGAAAAGGAAGGTTCCTGCTGTTCCAGAAACCCTTAAGAAAAAGCAAAAGAATTATGCAGAGCTGAAGGTGAAGCACCTGAGGAAGAAGTTTGCCCAAAAGATGCTTCGAAAGGCAAGGAGGGAGCTTATCTCTGACAAAGCCAAGCATTGCCACCAGGAATACAGGCAGATGTACAGAATGGAGATTCTAATGGCTGGGATGGCAAGAAAAGCTGGCAACTTCTATGGACCTGAAGAACCCAAATTGTCATTTGTCATCAGGATCAGAGGTACCAGTGATGTGAGCCCAAAGGTCTGTTAGGTGTTACAACTTCTTCGCCTCACAAGATCTTTAATGGCACCTTAAAGCTCAATAAGACTTCAATGGATGTGCTGAGGATTGTGGAACCATATATTGCATGGAGGTACCCAAACCTGACGGTGAATGAACTAATCTACAGGCGTCGCCGTGGCAAAATCAATAAGAAATGAATCGCCTTGACGGACAGGGCTTTGATTGCTGGAACTCTTGGTAAATATAGTGTTAGCTGCACGGAGGATCTGATTCATGGGATCTACACTGTTGGAAAATGCTTCAAAGAAGCAAATAACTTCCTGTGGCCCTTCAAATTATCTTCTCCAAGAGGTGGAATGAAGAAAAAGACCACCCATTTTGTAGAAGGTGGAGATGCTGGCAACAGGAAGGACCAGATCAACGGGCTTATCAGAAGGATGAACTAAGATACCTACCATGGTATTTTTGTAATCTGGTCAGTTAATAAAACAGTACCTACTCTCAATGTAAAAAAAAAAAAGGGAAGGAAATGCTTTCAATGCACACATACATTAATTAATCTTCACAGTTTCTAAGAGACAAGGTCTCTTGTTATCCTCAACATTACCTATGTCACATTTAACTTACCTCACTGCAGACTCTCCTAGTCTTACCTTTCTCAGTTTGCAGAAGTTTTATCCTTCCCATTGCACACACTGCAAAACTAGAAGTCAGCCCTGATTCCTTCCTCTCCCTCTCCCTCTCCCTTTCTCAGGAAGCACACATATGGTGGTGCAGGATGTACACTGCACCAAGGGAAGGAGAGGAGTCGCAGTTCATACTATAGGCACCATAGACTGTGTACTAAGTACAATTTTCTGGCAGCTGGCAATCTTTGAAAAGAGTAAGTACAGCATAACAATTTTTCTGGGAGATGGAAGGAAAATGTCTTGATTACAGGCCACCAGGGTGTTTTATACCAGCTGCACTCAGTCATTCCCAGGCCTTCTCACCTCTGCCCTGTCCTCGTTCAGCCATTCTCAACGCAGTGGTCAGCATGACCCTGCAGTCCAGCCCCATGTTCTGACCCTTCAGTGAGCTTTCATCAGAAGAGAGTTGAAGTCTTTAGCCAGCCCTGGGAGCTCTGTCCCTCATGCAGCTCCCATCTCATTTCCTCTTCTCCCCTCTCACTGTCAGTTCCACACCAGGTGCACCCCTGCCTTGGTCCCTTCCCTCATTTCCTCCTCAGCTCCCTTCCCACTTTCAAGTCCTCAAATGTTACCTGCTCAGTGTGGCCTTTTCTGACCACCTCATTTAATATCACAGCTCTGCCCCATCACTCTCTGACCCCACCCCTGTCCCAACTTTAAGTCCCAGCATTTATCACTGTCAAGTATTTGATATACTTTACTTACCTCACTACAACCTGACCCCCAGGTCCCCATCCTGCCGGGCAAAGACTAGGGCTTTTTCCTGTTTTTTTTCAGAGTGGAGCCCAGGCTTCTAGAACAATTTCTGATACAGAGGAATCACTCAGTAAATACTCGTGAGATGAATAGGTCTTCATTTTACAAATTAGGAAACTAAAAGTCAGGAAACATTGACACTTTTAAGAGGCTGCAAAAGCTCATGTGTGAGACAATGCAAGAAGGTTCCGTGGAAAAATGATTGGGTTGCAAGATTCTTAACCCAATCAGTGATTTAATCCCCCAATTAGCATTAACTAAATGGTAACTGAAGAGGTAGGGGGTGGCAGGAGGAGTTGAGTCTTTGGGGGTGTGGTTTTGGGATACATATTTTGTGTCTGGAGAGTAGAGTTCTCTGCTTCCTGATCTTCACATGAGCTGCTTCCCTCTGCCACACTCTTCCACCATGATGTTCAGCCTCACCTCAAGCCCTGAGGAATGGAGCCAGCCTCTATGGACTAAGACCTCTGAAATCATGAGCCCTCAAATAAACTTTTCCTTCCCTAAATTTGTTCTGGTCAGATCCTTTAGTCAGAGCGGCAAAATGGCTGACTAAAACAGAGGCCCATATCCAGTAAGCGTGGAAACGGAAGGCAAATCCAAGCAATTTCACTCAAAACCTGTGTTCCCAACCGCTACACTCTACCGCTATAAACCTGATCAGCATACTTCTTTCCTTCTTTCATGACAATCATGATGTTAATAATAGCTAACACTTTAATGCCTATTTGTGGCATGTGCATTACATATATAATCTCACTTACTATTCAGAAAACATCTCATCTAAATTAGATTGGAATCCTTCAAGTTTTGGCAAATTAATTATCATGCCATCTAGAAACAACTAAGGATAAGAACTTTCTTCCTACCTTCCAAAAGGCAACATAAACTGCCCTGCTCCCTGTGTAGAAGGCAGAAAATTACAGCAACTTCAAATTTCACAGGAACGAAATGGGAATTGTGTATCTGTAAGAAAGCCCCTGTGTTACTGGCCTCACCGTGTTGTTGACTTCTTTTTACTTTATTGATCATTTACTTATTTCCTCATGCATCCATTTGTTCACTCATTCAACAAACACTGAATGAGTACCTTCTGATGTACTATGCTAAGCTGAAGAGCTACAAAGATAAGAAGACACATCTTATATCTTTGAGGGACCTGAAGCACAGTGAAAGAGATGAGTAGAGTAAGTAATTCCACTGAGTGAGCCTGATATTAGGGGATCACTGTGGAATATTGTGGGATCCCGGAGCAGCAAAATCCCATTACCAACCCCTGCCTGGGAATCACAGGAATCCTAGAAGCAATGGCCCAAGATGGTTTCCTCAGACAGGATGAGGAGCAGGGTCTCTGAGTAGAGGAAGAGGTTTGCACAGGCCTCAGAGGCACTTGGGGAACTGTGAATAGGCCATGGGGGAAGCGGAGGGAGGAATGAAGACAGGAGCAAGAATGGCTTAAAAACAAGGTCAGATTAGATCAGATCAACATCGTATAAAAATCCCTCAGGAGGATGGGTACTTAAGGAGTCAAGGCCAGAAGGAAAGATGCAGCAGATGCCTGACACTTTGAAGCTGCTGCCTTTGATGCAGGTGTTTTAACTCATGGGTATTTTGAGTTGGCCTAAAATAATTAAATTTTCAGCTCCTAAAATCACCAAGTGCTGTGCAAAACAGACATCTCACCTCATCACAGAGCCTCACACAGGGTCAAATCCTCCGTCTGGGGAGGTGGCGTTGGGGCTGGGGGTCAAGAATGAGGTTAGAAGTGAGGCAAGAGCTAAATAAACCACAGACACCTAAAAGATTGTCAATGGCAGGCTCCTATCTCATGAATATGCAGGAAGCATGCTGCTCCTTTGTTGAGCTCCCTTGTATTTTGCATGAGGCACCTCTCAAAATCTCCAGTTACTCCCTTGCTATTATAAGCAATGCGTTACTTTTGGTTAATAAATGTTACTATGGGCTTTCACTGATGTTTCTGTTTTCCATGAAAATTCTTAAAAATGAGCACCTCTGCTTTTACGGACTTCCATATAATGTTCAATATATTATGGGCACTCATGTTATACCCTGGGAGGGGAGGTGGAGAGATTATATTAATTGGGATGACTTAAATTGCAAGAGAAAAACATGATTTGTTGGAAGTAGTTCAGCAAATGCCATCCCCCAACATGTCACTTTGTTACACTGATGACCTCAAAGTAAAGGCGCTTGGTGAAGAATGGATGCAAAGGCTCTCTGAGCTCCCTTTCTCTGCTTAGAAGGTGGAGCCTCCAAAAGGAATGCACTTGTCAGCGATCCCCTCCCCAGAATCTCATCAACCAAGGAACATTAACATGGATGACAGGAGAGGAGATTGGAGGTTGACATCATGCCTAGGCAGACTTTGTTATTGGCTATCATCTGTTCTACTGAAGGCCCATTCATCTGTCCTAAAAATCATATACTCTCTCCTAAATGGCCTACATCCTTCTGCCTTCTTCCTATATAGAAGATATATAAGCTTCCAAATCTCACTGGGTTTTGGAGCATTTACTTTTCCTTCCTGTGATGTTCCCACTCACTTAATAAATATGCATACCTTGTGTGTTAGTTTTGGTTTACTAAAACAAAACATCTGAGACAATCAACTTAAAAAGATGAAAGGTTTGTTCTGGTTCACAGTTTTAGAGGTTTCTTGAGAAACCTGGTTCATTGGCCCCCTTGCTTTGGGGCCTGGGGAAAGTAGAACATCATGGTGGAGCATGAGGTAGAGGAAGCCTTTCACCTCATGGTGTGGAAAGTAGAGAGAGAGAGGAAGAGATTGTCTCCTTTGAAGGCATGTTTCCAGTGACCTAAGATCTCCTCTAGACTCCACCTTCCAAAGGTTCCACCAGCTCCCAGAAGTGCCCTCAACATATGAACTTTTGGACATTGATTATATAAACTATAGCATCTTTTCTCCTGTTGGTCTATTGACTATTGTTTCATTTCCTAGACTAAGAAGGTACAAAGAAAATTTTTCCTCCCCTACAGCTTACTGAGGGAGAGAGCATGGGATAAGGCATGGTTGGATCTAGGGGCTCCACGATGTCCTTGTGGCTTTCTTATTTTGAGACATACTTTTCCCAATGGCAGGCTACATAGTCACTAGTATCCTGGCATATCTGACCAGTTGAGCAAACCCAGATAAAAGATTTTTTCCAGATAACTTCTATAAAACGGTCTTAGAGAAGACTCAGTTGTGGGCTATATGCTTATTTCTAAACTGGGGTTCAAGACATAGGATATTCTAATTGACTAAGTTTGAGACATGTGTCTCTCTGTGGAGAGCGGGGCTGGAGGACTGCAAATGAGAAGGACAGAATAGCCTTACTGGAATTTCCTAGCATGGTTACTCCCCATGGAAGGGGGTCCTTTGCCAGAAAAGAGTGGGGATGCTGTATGAGATGTCCACTCGAGGTAGGGTAACCATATAAGTTGTTGCCCATGCTGGATAAGTAACAATGATTCCAGGATAATAGGCAAAACTAAAACTAACTCAGGCTACTGAGGAAATATGGTTGCTCTCCCTATGGGGGAGAGGCCACTTGGGCCACAAAATTATCCTTTATTTTTGACTCCCACCTGCACAGAAAAGTCCTCAATTAAATTTCAAACAGTTTTTTCAGTGTGCTTATAATATATACACATATTTAATATCAAATTCATTCATGATTTAATGGCTTTGATAACCTTTTATAGGCTAACCTTGATTTATCAGAATTTAAAACATCTCACCTCTGATCATAAAAGTTATCCTTTAAAAGAATTCATGAAAAAATAATATTAAATAATGCAGATATGACTGAAGTATAAAATGTAAGCCTGTAATTGGAGAACCAGAAAATACGTGTCAGAAATACATTTGGGTAATACAAAACAGCGAATTCACATTTTGAGCAGGATTTTTGATTCAAGAGCTTAGAGAATTATTAGGAAGTTACCCCAGCAGTCCAAAGGTAAAATAACTGGTCAGGGTATCCACTAAATTAGTGGTCTCAGTGTTGAAAAGGAGGATATGAAATTGATAAGTTTATTTGAAAGGTAGGACCAGGATTCAGTGATTGTACCTGAAAGGCAAAGGAGAGAGAAGCTTCTAGGTTTCTGGATCAGGTAACCCTGGAAAGACAGACCTTTCATAGAACTCCAGGAAGAAAAGAAGAACTAGAGACTGTGAAAAAAAAAAATCTCTTCTGGGTCTGATTTAATTAACAACCTTATTCTGGGAAGAAATGAATGCATCCCCTGATAAAATACATAAACGGTTTTCTGATAAGCTTTAATATAATTAAGTCTGGTTCTGGGAACCTGTCATCATCCCCTCCCACCTAGCTGACTGTCAGAGTCTTGTGACCATCAACCAAAACTTTTTTTCTCTTCCTTGCTTAACAATGATGATTTCATCCTCTCTTTTATCTACAAAATGCCCTACTAGGAGTCTGTGTTTGAAATGATTCCTATAGTCTTTTCTTTTGCAGTGAGATTATGACAAAACTTTTGCACATGACACACGTCTGCTTGTGACTGGAGGGTTAAAGAGGATCGTGTCTGCTTCATTTATAGATATTTTTAGTCTTAGTTCTATGGAAATAATAATCTAAAAATAACTATTAAAATAATGCACATTCACTGAAAGTTTGAAAAATCTGTACAAGTAGAAAGCACTAGGATCTTGTATTTATATCATCTTTATACATTCATTTTAAAAAATTATCTGTATTTCTTTCTGTGACTTATGACCAAAGCTGTTCACTATTTTTCTTTGATTTGTTGTATTTATTTAACTGAAGAGTTGCAACTTTTTATTAATTGAGGATTTTGCCCCCAATCAATTGACATTTGTGGTAGGGAGTGTGGTTTGTGGCAAGGACCACAGCTTGACGTTGGGTTTTTCAGTTCACTCCTCTCATTGACCTGTTTCAAGGCTACCAAGAATGAATTGTTCTTCAGCATTTGCTGTGCATTAAGCACTGCCCAGCTTGGCCTCCTGAGAAGAACCATGTCTACCGGCTACTAAGGCCCCAGTGGAGAGCAGTGTCTGCACATGAGAGGAACAAATAAATCCTTGATGAATAGTCACAGTGGGAACATTTTTTAATAATGGCTATTTTCCAGGATGAGCATGTTGCATACATGATCTCATTTAAATCCTCATAATAATTCCATGATAATTCTGAGACAAGTACAAATACTGTCACCTTTTTACAGTTGAGGAAACCAAACATATAAAGAAGTGAAATAACTTATCTGAGATGCCCAAATTAGAGCTGAGATTAAAGCATAGTGTGTTAATTTGAAACTCAAGCTTATAATTATGATATGATCCAGAGTATTTTATCTAGAAGGGGAATGTTAGCCTCAAGGTGTAAAAATTTAAGCTTCTGAAGAATTCAGTCTTAACATGTCACACATCACAAAATTTAGCCCCCAAAGTTTTTTTTGAAGCTATCTTTCTTTTTTTTAATGGAAATGAGAGCATCGCATTATATAACTAGAAAAAATCCCAGATTGCAAATCTCACATTTCTCAGAGCTTCTCAATTATAATACCAAGCAGAAATTTCAGGAAAGGGACCCAATGGAGAGAGAAAAGACCCCACAGGTTCATAAAACCAGCTGATGATCCAGACTAGTATCATGGAACTACTCATGAGCACCCAAGGGAAAGCCAGTTTCATGGAATTCATTCATACTCTTTTGAGCCTTCACAGTAGCTCAGATTGAAATCTTAGTCTTATGTTATATCCAGTTTTTGTCTACATAAGTTAGTTGAAATCATTTTCTGTTCTAGTATAATTTTCTGCCTGCTGATGTGTAAAATCCTCTTCCAATAGGTAGAATCAGAGCTGCCCAGTAGAACTGGGTCAATTTAGATTGAGTTCAATTCACCTCTGCAAACTGAGGGCCACCTTGATGCTCACCAGAGGAAGGAGGTATCCCGCATTGCCCTCCTGCTGTTTTTTCAGCTCAACCCCGGCTGGTTTCTCCTGGGGTCAAAACGGAAAGGCCTTATCCAGAGAGGCTGACTACTCCTTTCCTCTGTGATGTTTAGGAGGATGGCCCTGTTCGCAGAGTATCATAGCACAGGATTGGGCAGGGGATGGGTCTAGACTACAGGTTTAGTCAAAAGTAGAAGCCTGGGTTACTAACAAACTGTAGCATTTTGCCAATCTTACTTTTAACCCTTTTTTTTTTTTCTATTGCTGATTGGTTAAAAAACTTATGTGCTTTTTTGAAAAAAATATAATACTATGAATCATGAGATAAGTGACTATCTTGTTTAGGAAACATGTTTTCATTTCTGAGCCTCAGTTTCCTCAATTATAAATTAGAGATAATAATATCTTGCTCCTGAGATAATTTAAAGGAACAAATGAGATAATGTATTTGAAAATACATCATAAAACTCTATGAACCTTACGAATATTTTTTATACATAATTTTATTTCAGTTTTATAGCTAGGGAGACTCAAACACATTCAGATTGAGGTAATGTGGTTGATGAGATACAAAGTAAAGATTTGAACCAGGTCTAATTCCAGAATCTTCTTTTTGCATGCTGCCTCCTTAAATAAACTCAAGTTGTTACTGTTAATATATATTCACAGTAGATATTCATATTTTATTTATTTATTTATTTAGTACTAGAGATTTAGTCCAGGGGCACCAGGGGCTCTTACCCATTGAGCTACACCCCTTGACCTTTTTCTTTTCTTTTTTTTTTTTTTTTTTTGAGACAGAGTCTCACTGAGTTGATTAGGGCCTCGCTAAGTTGCTGAGGCTGGCTTTGAACTCTCAATCTTCCTGCCTCAGCCTCCTGAGCCAATGGGATTACAGGTGTGTGCCACTGTGCCCAACTATATTTTAAATTTTATTTTATTTATTTATCTTTTACAGTGCATACTAGAATTTTCAATCCTAGTTTCAAAATTCCCATGTAGCAGTTCAGAGGACTTCTCCCCACCAACTCTTAGGACCTGGCCAGGAAGAGAACACTTGATCTGGACCTTCTTTGGTTACACACAGATTTCTCATGAACCTAAAAATGAGGCATAGCACAAATGCGTCAGTGCCTATCACTATGGCATCAGCTGTTGTTCTTCAGTATGCTATTTTAATACTAAACAATTCAGAATGAAGAAAACATCCTGTGTTTATTCTTTGTCCATTGTACCCCTACAATCCAAGGTTATATAACAATATATCATTGCAAGTGGCTTTCCATAGTCCTTTTAAGCAAGATGATACAATGCAGAGCTGCAACCTGCTGACCCTAACAAACAAACAAGAAAATGCTCCTGGTCTGCTGCATGAAGTCACTAATTGAAAATAATAGTTGCCAGAGAAAACAAACAAAACCTTCAAAGGGAGTATAAAGAACAGGATATTTTCCTGCCTGAGCTATCTCCTCTAAAAGTTGGTATATATCTTGAATTTGGGTATTTATGGTTTCTTTACAAGTAATAAACCCTTCCTTGTTGATTTATAGTTTCTCGTTCAGAATTTTCTTGCAACTGGCTATTAAATTATGTTAACTAACTGACTCCTTGATAATTCTTCAGTTACTGCACTATGGAAGGTTCTGATTAGAACCTCTATAAATAATGGTGTAGGACAGGTAGGCAGGCATACATTTTGCATATGCTGTTTCCAAGATATAAAAACCCAGAGTAGGGCACTCTGCATCTCTGTGCAGAAGTCTAAAGGTACTTCTTTTCTTTTACTCAGAACATGTTAAGACCTTAGCTCTCCCTTGGACCCAGACTTGGTGCATGGAACAGATGAGTCACTCATATCTTTTGGAAAGAGGTCCAGAGATATCAGAGAGCTAAAAGTGGAGAGAACAGTGAGATATGATAGCTTGAGGATTTGTCTTTGATTTCCAAATTGTTTAAAATTTAGACGATAATAATTATAGGCTCTCTAGTATACTTCTGACTATTTGGCTAGTATACCTAGATGAGGGTTCCTTTGTTTCTTTTTATTATTATAAAAATTATTTTCAGTGTGGCTCAGTGGTAGAGTGCCTGCCTAGCATATATGAAGCCCTATGTTTGATTCCAACACTGCAAGAAAAAAAAAATCTTTTCTTTTTATTATGTAAAATGTGCTCAGATTGAATTCCAGAAAACAACAGCAAAACAAAATCAAAAGAACTTTTAGAAAGTAATTTCACTCTCAGAGAAAACCTCTTGTGCATGCTTCAGTAAACACACATTTGTGTACCAATAAGTACTTATCTGAAGACTGACTTTTAGTGGCTAGTTTTTAAGACTATAGATATTGAATTATTGGTATAACCAATCTTCTCTTTTCAAGCATTTAGATTATTTCCAGTTTTTCTTGGTTTCAAATCATGATGTAATATTTTCTTTGCATAAACATTATTTCAGTTTTCTAATGATTTCCTTTCCATAAATCTATAGACGTGCAATTTCAGGGACAAATTAGTATATTTAAAAGTTGTTGGTTTACATCATCTAATCAGAAAGGTACCATTTCATTCCTGCCAGTTGGATGGCTGAGTGCTGTGTGGGTTAGAACATGATACCCCAAAATATGGCACCTCAGCATACTGTGTATTTTAACCTGAAGGAAATTGTAAAAAATGCAGAAACAGAAAGGTCTCTCTGACCTTCTTCCCACCTAAAGACCCTCAAGTGCCAGGTGTCCTGTCCTGTGTCTGGAGGGAAGGATTGCAGCAACAGACAGACCAAATGTGAGCAAAGAGGCCTTGCTGTGCTCACAGCCACTTATCAAAATTAAATCACACCCCCTTTTTGTCCAATCCCACATCTACATGACTGTCCATTCTTCATAAAACCTAAGCATAAAGATATACAATTTGCCCTGAGTCTTTGGGACTTCACTTCTGAAAGGCCTTGTACCATGTAAAGCTTTGGTTAAATAAATTTGTCATGCTTTTCTTTTGTCTCTATGTCTTTTGTTACTGGGATGTCAGTCAAGAACCTTGCAATGGATGGAGAAAAGATAATACTTTTTCTCTCCTTTAGTGCCAATTTCCCTGATAACTGAAAAGTTCTTTTTATTATCAGTCGATACGTTGGGTTTGAAAATAGCAAATCATTGAATCATCTTTTAAAATTCCTTCTGGAGTTTCCAAGATGGTGGGAAAAGACTTTACAATGCTTATGTCATCACAGAAATATCAATTCACACAATTATCCCCACATGAAAATCAACACAGGAGCTAAGTAATCCTGATGTGAGATTACAGTCATGACACAAATAAGATAAAACACATTGAAGGGGGTAGGAAGGAAAGTTTCACATTACCCTCAGAACTCCTTCTCCAAGTCCAAGTAGCACAGAATGGAGAGAGATTCTCTGTCCTTGGTGGAAGGAGAGGGAAGTAAACACAGAACTTCACCATGAACCCAGCACAAGGCCCACCCTCACTGAAGCCTGGTCTAAACTGGCTCCCCAAGTCCCAGGTTCTAGGCCATCCCCAGGCTCCAGGGCCACTCCAAAAGACTCCAGTGCTGGACTGAGCCCCTTGGATGCAAGGTCCCAGGCCAGCAGCAGAGGAATCAACCACCCAGGGACTCAGAATATCACCACATTATAACAAGCACACAGCTATATAACAAACCTGCAACTAACAACATGCTCATCAATAAAAAGCTAAGCGCTTTTCCTGAGATCGGGAATGGGATAAAGATGAACTTTCTTGCCATTTTTGTTCAATACGGTACTAGAATATGGTCCTAGTAAGTGGAATTAGGCAAGAAAAAGAAAAAAAAGTCTGTTTTTAGATGACATGATAATATATGTAAAAAACCTTAAAGGCTCCACTAAAGTGTGTTAGAATTAGTAGTCAATAAAGTCGCAGGATACAAAACTCAACATGTAAAAATCAGTAGCATTTCTTCCTTTTTTTTTTTTTTGGTGCTGGGGATTGAAATCAGTAGCATTTCTATAAAAAACAAAAAATTATCCAAAAAGGAAATCAAGAAGATAATATTATTTACAATAGCATTAAAAATAATAAAATGCTGAGGAATAAGTTTAAGAAGGTAAAAGGTCACTTCAGTGAAAACTATAAAACAATGATTAAAGAAATTGGGACAAATAAGTGGTTTAATATCCTATGTTCATGGATTGTAGAATTAATATTGTTAAACTGTTGATAACACCCAAAGATTATCTATAGATTCAACATAATCTCTATCAAAGCTCCAATGACATTCTTCACAGAAATAAAGAAAAATTCCTAAAATTCCTTTGGAACAATAATGACAGCAAGAGACCCACCTCAAACAGCCAAAGCAATCTTGAGGAAAAAGAACAAAGCTCAAGGCAACACACTACCTGATTTCAAAATGTACTCCAAAGATACAGTATCAGCATGACACTGGCATAAAACAGACACATAGAACAATGGAACAAATAGCCCAGGAATGAACCCTTACATTTATCATCAACTGGCATTTGACAAAGGAGCCAAGAACACACAATGGGAAAAGAACAGACTCCTCGATAAATAATGCTGGGAAAACTGGATATCCACATGCTGCAGAATGAAACTAGACCTCAATCTCATATCACAAAAAAAAAAAAACCTCAAAATGGATTGAAAACTTAAATGTAAGATCTGTAACTATAATATTACTGGAAGAAAAACAGTGAAAATCTACTTGACGTTAATTTAGGCAAAGATATTTTGGATATGTCCCCAAAACACAGGCAACAAAAACAAAAAATAGAGATTTCATCAAATTAAAAGTTTCTGCACAGCTTAAGAAAATCTGAGAGTAAAAACTATAGAATTTGAAAAAATATTTGCAAACTATATACATACAGAGATAGAAATAGAAATATATCTATATTTATATCTCTATGTATCTATATCTCAGGTTAATATAAAAAAACATAAGAAACTCAAAACTCATTAGCATGAAAACAAACAACCTGATTTTAAAAAGCTGAAGGACCCAAATGCACATTTTTTAAAAGAAATCAAACAAATGGCCAGCAGGTATTTGAAGAAATGCTCAGCATCACTAATCATCAATTAAAATCACAAGGCAATATCACCTCACGTCTGTTTGAATGTCTATTATCAAAAAGACTAGACCATCAGTGATGGTGAGGATATGAAGAAATGGGAACACTTACACACCGTTGGTGGGAGTGAAAATTGGTGTAGTCACTGTGGAAAACAATATGGAGTGTCCTCAAAAGACTAGAAATAGAACTATCATATGCTTTAGCAATCCCACTTTCTGGTACACATCCTAAAGCAATGAAATCAGTGTGTTGAAGAGACATCTGCTCTCATGTTCACTGCAGCATTCGTTATAGTCACCAAGATGTGAGATCAACCTAAGTGTCTGTCAGTAGATGAATGGGTAAGAAATGTGGTATGTATGACTACATAACAGAATACTATTCCGCCTTAAAAAAGAAGGAAATTCCTTTACTTGCAACCATGTGGATGAACCTGAAGCACATTATGTTTTGAAATAAGCCAGGCACAGAAAAGCAAGTACTGTTTGATCTCACCTATACTGTAAATCTACTTAAAAAAAAAAAAAGCTCACAGAAGCAGATACTAGGATGTGGTTACCTAAGACTAAAGGGAAAGGGAAGAAATGGAAAAATGCTGGCCAGAGGGTACAAGTTTTAGTTAAGAAGATTAAGTTCTGGAGATTTACTGTATAGCATGGTGACGATAATTAATAATAATGTGTACTTAAAATTTGCTAAGTGAGTAGATCTTTAATGTTCTTACCACAAAAAAAATAGGCAAGTGATGTGACGTGATGAATATATTTAGCTTGCTTTTAATAATTTCACAATGTATACATATATCAATATACCACAGTTACCACTATAAATATGTGTAATATTGTCAATTATACCTTTAAAAAGCTGTGGTTAAAAATGTCTTTTATGGGAAAGATGGCAAGAATGGAGGAAAGATAGCTAGCATAGAGGAAGGGAGGGGTGGGGGTGGGGGGGGTAAAATTAATAACAATGTGTGACAGATACCATTGCCCTGTGTACATGCATGAATGCACAGATGGTGTGACTCTACTTTGTGTACAACCAGTGAAACAATAGCTGTACTCCATTTGTGTTCAATGAATCAATAAGTAAATAAAAGAAAAAAAAAATGTCTTTTATGATTTTTTTGACTAGTGCAGCTGAACATTTTTTGTATTTTATTTATCTTTTGCCTTTCTTTTTTTCTAAAAATCTCCTATTTATGTCCTTTGTCTACTTTTCATTTGCTGAGTTCCTCCTTTTGTTGTAAATTTAAAAGACTATTTTTATACATCAATAACAAACATTTCACATGTTACAAATATTTTCCCTAGGGTATAATTTTTCTTTCATTTTGAGTGTTTTGTTTATAGTGCTCTTTCCCTATCCAAAGATTGACCACACAAGAGTTACTAGACAGATCTATTGTTTTCATTTTGTATATTTAATACATTTGGAATTTCTTTTGGTTTATATATTGAAGTAAGGAACTAACTTCATTCCTTTTCCAAATAGCCAATTTTCCCAGAATTACTTATTGAACAATCTACATTTATTGTATGTTAAATACTAAGGAATCTGCAGGTCTGGTTTTTTTTATCAGTCTTTGTTTTCAATGCAAAGACAAAGAAAGGAGGATTAGCCCTTTGGACAAGGAAGGTTTGAAGTCACTGTCACATCAATTTCTACAGAATATGACTATGTTCTAGAAATGAAGGGATTAAAAGCTTTAAAATGTAGATGATTATTTTCAAGTGTCTAAAAGATGTTATGGTATGTTTTTCTTCCAATTTTTCTTTGATGGGGTTGGTTTTTAAAATTTGATCTCAATGTAATAATTGTGCATAAATTACACATACATTTAAAAACTCCTTTTCTGTACACTAGTTTTCCTCAGAAATAGTAAGTATATCATTAAAGTTTGCCCTTAGTTACTAATGTATAGCAATTAAAAACTAAATTAAAGCTATAGGAACCATTGCTGGGATTTTTTTCTCCATCAGCTAAAAGTAGAGGGGAGATGTTCCTCCTTCTTTCAGTTATGATCAGTGCTAAACCATCTTGTTCCTGACAAGCTTAATTTTAATGTCCCTTAGAAAAGATTCCATATCCTCTCAATGTAACTTTTTTCAATTGTCAATGATTTCCATTAGTGTAAAAATCTCTCATGCAGAAATTTAGGCTCTTTCTTCTTTTTAAAAAAAATTTATTTAATGATGGCTTTCATCAGGCTAATACTCCTTAGACTTCTCTTATCTGGATGAAATAATCGCAACCCTATACATACAGGCCAAATCAAATAATCTCCCTTGTCTTTATTTGGTGCTCAAGAGCATCCAAGCAACTAGAGACACTAACTTAGGACCAAGCAAACACATAACCAGCACATGGACATGCATGCTTCATTTTTAAAATGTTACAGTTGACTCTAAAATTTCCATTTTGATTTTTGCAAACTCTTATTTTGCCTAAACAAAGGTCAGCTGTAACAAACTGAATTTGCTTTTCATCTGAGTGAAAATTTGAGCAAAGCTCAATGAGGTCTTCTCACTGAGGTGGGAAAGGAACCTGGGATCCGCTGTGGGGAGGCAAAAGGTTGGAGATCATGTTTATTGCAAACTCAAGCTTCCAGCGTGCTCTGGACTGTCACTGAGCATGGCGCTCTGCTCTGAGCCTGAGCTTTGAGGAAGGAGTTTATCCTTTCCTGGGAAAGAGGGCTACAAATGACAGTTCACATCAATAGATAAAATGGACACACAAATACTGAATTACAGTGGTAGAGCTGGGTGCTTGAGCAGTGAGTGGATGGCAAATGACATGGGACAGAGTTTATGAATTCTGACCTGAATTGTCCCAACGACATACGTTCAGTAGACTTTTTAGCTATCATCTATGTCAAGGGATCTCAAAATAACTGGTGTCTTAGTCGTGGTAAAATATCTTATACCAGGTAATTTGTAATAATAAAAATGTATTGCTCACAGTTCTGAAGTTTGGGAAGTCCACAGTCAAGACACCAGCAGATTCATGTCAGCACGTTCTGTGTCCTCACATGATGGAAGGGGCAGAACCACCTCCCTCAAGCTTCTTTCATAATTGTAGTAATCCTGCTCATGTGGGCTCTGCTGTCAGGACATAATCACCTCCTAAACGCCCCTCCTCTTAACACTATTGCATTGATGAAGTTTCAACAGATGAATTGGGGGAGCGGGGCAAAACATTCAGATCACAGCAAGCACCTGGGTATAATGAAGTCAGTACTACACCCATAGCCCAGATGCCGCTCTAGTATCTCTGAAAAACGGTTTCACACCCCAGGTCCTTTCTCTTCCACTCCATCCTTTCACCTACAGCTACCAACCTTCCTAATTCCTAATGGTGAAAACTACATGTGTAGTACCCAGAGACTCTGTGTGGAGCCAGATCATCTCAGGTGGGTCTTAGAATGAGATGGTGCTTGTTGGATGTGGTGGTGTCTTGTAATCCAAGTGGCTCAAGAGGCTGAGGCAGGAAGATCACAAGTTCAAAGCCAGTCTCAGCAACTTAGTGAGGACCTAAGCAAAAACCTTAGTGAGACACTATCTAAAAAAAAAGAGAGAGAGAGATGGTGCGGAGGGGGGAGGGTAACAGAACTAGGCATTTAGTACCTTTAGATTTAAAACTTCATGAAATTTGGCTAAGTGACTGCAAAGATGTTCTGTTTCCTCTTTTATCCCTAATATATATGTTTACTTTGAGATCTCTCCACCTACCACCCACTCCCCAAGAAATAGCTTTGGAACCAGAACACACTCAGATCACCTAATTTTAAAATCTCCAGATGAACAATGTTATCTCTACAATATGAACCAGTCAAACCTTCAGGATGGCAAACTCTTGAGGGTCAGGGTCTCGGTCAGTTGTGTGAGCTCCTTGGCAAGCTAACATCTTGGCATTGCCTTCAAACCAATGCTTTCAAAGCGCTCCAGAATTTTCAGTTCAATGTTTGAGGGAGATGCCAAATGCTCTGGCAGTTGGGCAGGCAGGAGGACTTGGGTGGTCAGACAGCCTCTCCTCTGTTAACCCAGCTATTTTACTCTCACCATTCCTCATTAAAAAACCCAAAAGCTTAGTAATTGATTGCATTCATCTTCCTTAGACCATAGTGAGTCCACCAACTATTTTTGTTCAACGGTACATTGTAAAGGTGCAAATTCCTAGTTGCACTAAAACCTTATTCCTTTCAATTACATACAGTATCCTCCCTTAGAGAAGTTTGGTGAGTATAGTTTTCACCTCATTATATTTCCAGTATTTTCTTAGCGCACGCGCGCGCACACACACACACACACACACGCAGCAGATTGGGACTCTAGGAAATTACCGGACTGGTTCATGTCTTGATCTGATTTTGCCCAGGCAGAACTTCACATGGATACTTATTACCTTATTATTTCTTGAGCTGCTCAGTGCAGACAATGCAAAACTAGAACAACTTAACTCCTAACCAAGTCAGAGCAATTTATAGGACACAACATAACAGGTTTTATTCTCAAATTGTATCTCACACACAGGATGGCTTTAGCAGGTGGCAGAGGCTCTGTGGGATTGCTTTGTTTTTGGAAACAATCCCTCACATCAACAAGCTCAAGGCCCCAGAAAAGGTCTTTGTTGTTTTAACTTGAGGGCTTGGTGTTTGTCCAGCTGCTCTGACATTTCATGGTGTGAACAATTCTGATTCTGTGGGGAAGGGAAAGGCAGCAACCCCTAAAGGCAAGCCTCAGAATCCCTTTGGAAGGGACATGCAGACTCTGGAGAGAACCACAAGGACCAATGTGTGTCCAGTATTTTCACCTCCTTTCCACTGAATCCACTTGAGAGTAGTGACAGCAAAACAGCATCCAGTCAGTATTGAAGGGTTATGGAAAATAGTATCCCTGCAACATAGCCTCTAAAGAAAAATGGAGAGAGGCGCAGCTCTGGAGGAGAGAGGGTAAACCAGCTAAGGAACCATGGGCCCTGGGGGAAAGGGGCAGATACTGATTGCTGGGCCCTAAACCATGACCTTCCCTCATGGCTAATTGGTCCTGAACAGAAGCACAGCAAACACCAATAGGCAACATTTGAGTACTCATCCTTGGGATCTGGACTCTCATCTCCCCAGATAACACTGAATTTCAACATTTTTACAACTGCCTTCCTAAATTAAGGTTTTAACCTGTTCAACTAGCCCTTGACTGTCAAGACTGCAGGTACACAGCTCCCAATGATCACATCACTGTACCCTATAAAACCAAAATCCCCTCTGTAATTGAGGGCCGTTTTCCCCATCCGGAAAACGGGCCCCAAAGGCGCCCGAGTCAGTGATGGAATAAAGTCTTCTCTGAATCTGACGAGGTCTGCCTCCCGTCCTTTTGCGCTTACAAGAAGGTTCTTGCAGGCTCTGCAGAGAAATGAGGAGGATTTATGGGACCTATTTCATCCAGAGAATTCAGTATTTAACTTAGCTAGATTTAAAACTCAACTGTAAGACAGACGCCCCATCCCCCCAACTCATGAATGCCTAAGGAGACATTTATCCCAGTAGGTTGCCTGGATGGATTCTGAACTTTATGGTTCAGACTTTTTGAAATGCATTTTCAATAAACAAATGCTACAAGGAGTCCAAATTACTCAAATAGTTTGAAGAATTCCTAGTTTGGGCAAGTCAGCCAGAGCCCTAAACTGGTGATTAGTGGGGTGAATTCAGACAGTTGACTTGGTTCACATGAAGTTTTGTTTTTTATTAAATTTGCAAACTCTGCTCAAGGCAATGACAATCCTCGAGGTAAGGTTTCAGGATCTTGGTGGGGGGCCCAGGAGTGTATTCTGAGCACAGTGGTTGGGTAGGCTTTCTGATAGGCTAGTTCTTCAGTCACTCACTCGGGAAGTGCCCAATAACCTGACGGCAAAGGGTCCCACCTCCTTAGCGTTTGAGCCCTTCCCCTGCTGAGGGTAGACACTGTGGCTCAAAGCAAGATTAGGAGGATCCTGTGTTGGCAACAGATAAAGGGATCAATGGAAGCTGGAGCAGCTGAGGCCTCGGGAAATTTACATAAGCCTGCTAGAAGTAGGGGCTCAGAGCCTCAGAAGGGACAGGAAAGAAACTAGACCAGAAGAAAACATCTGTAACGAGTTGCAAGGGCCAGTGAGCTACAGAGGTTTGGGGCAGGCATCTCCCCACCTACAGAACAATCAAACAGCTGCCAAAGCAAACCCTTCTCCTGTTGGGGTTTCTTTTATTGTCATTTCTTTCCTTCCCAGGGCTGCTGAGCCTTTGAAGTAATTCTCAGTGTGAAAAGCTAGGAGGGTGTGCATGCAAGAGGCCCTTTGAAAAAGCCTTAGGGAAAGTAGCCAGGCTCTGGAGGGAGCAATTGCAAGGTGGCTAGGAGCGGGAAGCTGGGAAGGACTGTGGGGAGACCAAACAGGATGGCATAAAATCTTGACAATAGCAAGCTTTCCTACAAGGCAGGCAGGGCCTGGGATCTAGCTGAGTGATACAGTGCTGCTTAACATGCATGGTGTTTGATCCCTGATACTGAGGAAGGGGGCGGGGGAGTAACAAGGCAGAAAAACCCAGCCTAGTGGTTCTCATCCAGCAGTGGGCACATGCATCCATCCTATTTCAGGGTGGAACTTGTTCCTTTGATGGTCAAGGGAGCAGAACAGTTCAGTTGCCCTAATGACTGCACCCTAAACCACAAAGTATCCTTTATAAAATAAAAAAGAGCTTTGGCTGATCTATGTTCACAAATAAGCATTTATCTGCAAACATTTAATATTACCCCCCCCCCCAAAAAAGGAGAAGGAAAATGGAAAAGAAAGCAAAATCTAGTGAATAAGTTATAGGGGGTAGAATAGTAATGCAGCAGCCAGTGTTCATCCCCCTACTACTCTCCTCAGACCATCGGAGGCATGGTACTTACATTTATTCACAAGGGTCTTGCCAGAAACAGAATAGAAATGCACAGAGAAAAACAACCATAGCTTTTAGGGCAACCCCAAGGGCTCTGGCATAAGACTGGAGAGATTTACAAAGGGGATGAACAGGTACCTCATCTGCCCTAAAACGATGATCAATACAAATATTTGAGCTAAAGAGAGAGAGAAGGGCTTGTAGTTGAGGAAAGTTCTCAAATATAACTTGAACTCCCTGAACTGTGCAGTTAGAATTAAACCTTAAATAAACCCTGAGGGGACAGGGCATGACCAAATGATGCATGAAGCTTGGAGGATCCAAGAGTAAAGGGCACTCATGCCCTGTTCTTCATTTGGAGTTTTGAGGTCAGTTCGAGGAAAGCCAACAGGGAGTGGTATGGAAGATCTCAGCAGGTGAAGGGCAGTCTGCCCCCAAATTTCTGATGAGTTCCAAGTGGCCCAGAAGGGGATCCAGAGAACTTTGCAGGTATGGTAGTAGCCGAGAGAGAAAGTGATGGAGCAAATCGGCTCCAATCAACATAGAAGCCCAAGTGGCAGAAGTCCTGGGGTAGAGAGCCTTGCTTTTCATGGCTGCAGTCTTGGAGTCTTCATCAGCCCCAAGGTGCTGGGTGGGAGTGGATGAGACCCATGTTAAGATGGGCTCCACCATCACTAGGAGCATGTACCAAGATTAAGGCTGGCCCAGGTTACCTGGGGACTGGGAGGGAACTGTGATAGAAGGCAACCAGAGTGGATCCATTCTGTCCACATCAGGAACCCCTTAGGATTCTGCATGAGCCTCCAAATATTTAGGATAGGCCCCAGAAAAAGGAAGTGGTACAAACATCTGAGCAAGGGGGAACTCCTCAATAAAACTGAACTTCAAATAAAAGACACTGAAAAGTCACTGGGTGGGCCTGAGAAGACCCAGAAAATAGCACTTGGAATGTGACAATGACAACTGGTACAGTCTCAGAACTAACACCTTTTAGGGGCCCCAGGGAAAGTAGAGGAAGTACTTAAGGAGGAGAAAAAGACAAATTAACTTGTTAGAGGCATCCTATTAGCTCTAACGCAATAAATTCTTGCATAATGAAGTGTCATTTAGCAGTAGAGGTGGGTGCCTATCTTCTTGCTTGTCTTCAAATTCCAATTCATGGGTGCAAAGGTATTCACAGATTAGCACAGTATTGCAAGAGTGGCACATGACGACCAAGGATCATGTTGCAATATTAAGCAATTTATAGTACTCTCCTTTGTGTAGTATGCTGTTCTAGGTAAGTGTTTCAGGGAACCTGAAATTACTGAGACCCTTTCATGGTCTGTGAGGTCAAACTATTTTTTCTTAATAATATTAAGACATAATTTGCCTTTTTTATTCTCATGCTTTCACATGTGTACAGTGGAGTTTTCTAGAGGTTGTGAGACATATAATGCCCTCATTTGCTTTGAGAGTTAGTGGGAGCTACTCTTGTGTATTCTCATGCTTCAAAAGTTCTCCAGTATTAATTTTGACATGTAAGTTGGACGCTTTTTGGAGTCTTCAGTAACATTGAATAGTTTAAAGGAGCCTGGAGACCAAAAATTTTGAGAACCCCACAACTAGGTATAATATGAGTGAATGTATAATACTTACTCTCCACATTGGTAACTTAATAGATATGTAGCACTAGAAGTGCAAATGGTTTTATTTTTACATAAGTATTGAATATGATTTGTTTTAGTCAGCTTTTTATGCCATGACTAAAATACCTGATAAGAACCATTAGAGGAGGAAAAGTTTAGCTGGCTCACCGTTTCAGAGATTCAGTTTGTGCTTGGCCAGGTCCATAGCTCTGGACCCAAGATGAGGAAGAACATCATGGCAGAAGGACATGGCCAAGGAAAGCAACTTAAGACGTGGCAACCAGGAAACAGAGAGAGAGAGAGAGAGAGAGAGAGAGAGTGAGCACTCTGCTCACCAGGGACAAAATATAAATCCCAAAGGTACACCCCCAGTGACCTACTTTCTCCAGCCATACCCCACCTGCCTATAGTTACCACCCAGCTAATCCATCAGTGGATTAATTCACTGATTAAGTTACACCTCTCATAATATAATCATTTCACCTCACCAAAGCATGAGCTTTCGGTGGTCATCTCCTATCTAAACCATAATAAGATTGAATTAAATCTATAAACAAATTCAAATTCCAGCCATAAATAATCTGATTTTTAAAATTGTTAGTCATTTATTATAATTTGTATTTATCTTTTCATTCATATGTACCTTAAAAACTCTTAGAAGGAAATAACTTTTAAAAGCATAAATATAAATAATTCAAATTTTCAACATTTCTAATATGTTTAAAATTAATATAAGTGTAATTAGTGTACACTGAATAAAATTACATTTGAATTTTAGTCTTTCAGATATTTACTATCATTAGAACATAAATTAGGTTAAAATCTTTATTATAATAAGATGAGGTAGTCATCATCTATAGAAAGAAGCATGAAGGCAAGAAAGATAAACTTTGTGGGATAAGTGCATGATTATTTATTAATTACATGTATTTGATTTTACTCCTCTTAGAAACTAAACAGCCATAGCATCATCAGAACAGCTCTATATGTGTAATAATAATTAAATTCCATAGTTGTTGATATTTGTCAACTTTAATATACATAAAAACCCATAGCTTGACAAATTTTTCATTTTGTCATTAGGTACACTTGATACATGAAGATACACCTATGAAGAATAATAGTATGCTCAATCTAATGTATGAGACCAAGACTTCCATGGATACTCTTCCAATTTTCAGCATCTCATTGACTCCCTTAATAAACTTCTTAGTTTTCATATCTCTAAACCACAGATAAAAACATTTAACATTAGAGAGGTTAAATCTTCTAATTCATCCACCTCATCTAGTAGGGGCCTAGATTCTAGCACAAGTGTGTGTGAATCAGAACCTGTAATCTGTCACAGCCAGACTAAGTGTGGCAAACAAGGGTAGAATCTGGGACACCCCTGAGGCAATGATGTGCATTAGAGATGGTGGGGGTGTTTTAGTCAACTTTTTTTGCTGCTGTGACCAAAGACCTGACAAGGACAGTTCTAGAGGAGGAAAAATTAATTTTGTGCTCACAGGTTTCAGTGGTCACAGTCTGTAGACAGCCAACTCCATTGCTCTGTGCCTGAGATGAGGCAGAACATCATGAAGGAAAGATGTGGAGGAGGAAAGCAGCTCAGGGCATCACACTAAGAAGCAGAGAAAGACTCTCACTCACCAGAGACAAAACATAAACCCCAAAGTCACAGCCCCAATGACCTATTTCCTCCACCACACCCTTCCTGCCTATAGTTACCACCCAGTTAATCCATTCAAATGGATTAATGCACTGATTAGCTTAAGGCTCTCATAACCCAATCATTTCACCTCTAAATTTTCTTGCATTGTCTCACACATGAGCTTTGGGGGACACTTCGTATCTAAACATGGGGTTTTTTTAGCATTAATTTTTTTCTGAATATAAACTAATGTATGCTTTTTTAAAAAATTAAAAAATCAAATCAAGGAAATTATGAAAAGGAAAACGCCCCAAGATCACTTATAATCCACCATCCAGAGAAAAACATTTCTTCCTAGAGTTTTTTTTCTTTGCTTTTGTACACATAAACATACACACACACACACTTTTAAAAATATAGTTGTGAGATAAATATTGTCTTATAACCTGCCTTTTCTACTATTTCTGTAGAAATCTTTCCATTTGAATAATACAATTCTACACAATTATTTGAGAACCAATGTAGTATTCTGTTTGTGTAGGTGTGTCATTATTTTGATGAACATTTAGACAGTTTCCAGTTTTCCCTTCTGCAAACAAAACATTCATATTTTTTCTGCATTTGTTTGATTATTTTCTTAGGAAACATTAACAAAGATAAATTTTGGGGTCAGAAGGTAGCACATTTTAAGATATATTTGCCAAACTGCCCTTTAGAACTCGTGTACAGATTTGTATTCCCACTAACTCTGCTTGTGAGCATGTTTCCTCAAACCTCTGCCAGCTTTGAATATTATCTTTCTCTTCCTTTTTAATCTTTGCCAATTTCACAGACCATTGTGATATCTCATGATTATTTTAATTTGCATTCCTTTGATTACTTGCAAAATAAAATCATTTTATTATGCCTATTGGCCATTTTTACTTTTTTATGAACTGCTTTTTATAGCCACGTCCTTTGCCTATTTTTCAAATAGGCAACCCTATTGGGTTGACTGTCTTTTTAAAATTGATTTTTAAGAGTTTCTTTCTTAGAGTTGAATTAGCCTTTGGCCTACTTTAAAACCTTAGAGTTACTTTGAAAGTATGTGTTTTCTTCTGTGATAGTGTATGCTTTATTTTTAAAAAATTTAAACCTGGAAAACAAGGTGGATAAAAGGTAAAAATTGCCCACAATCCCACTCTATTTTCTTCCTTTTAAATATAGACAAAGTAAGAAGGAAATGTTTTCTTCTCCTCTCCCTACAATTCTTGCAGGTATTCAGTGTGTGTCCTTTTAGACATAAAACTTATTTCCATAGTAAAATGAAGATAGGATTAAAGGCTTTTTCTTTCAACTTTATTCACCATTGCTATCTTCATCATCATTAGTACAACCATGAAGAAACTTTATAATTATTTTGACTAATTTTTTCTATTATGTTTTCTAGGTTTTCCTAGAAGATATATAAATATCCAATTCTATAGTCTTATGAAAACTCTATGCTTTCTTTCTTTAACAGTTAACCTCTTAATCCACCTGGAATCTAGGCTGGCATATGGTAACCTAACTTTGTTTTGATTAAATGACTATCCATAACATAGAATTGTCCAATCCTTTCAAACTGATTTCAGAAGTCACACTCATCATTTAATGCTTTATGTTACCTGCTTTGGGATTTCATTTTTATGGACCAGTTGCACACTTAAAGATCTTATAAGGCAGTTATATTAGTCTTGTTTTTAGGAGTTTTCCAGTTATGCAGTTTATCCTTTTGAACTTTTGAATTACTTTACAAAAATTCATCAGGATTTTTGGGTAATTTGGTATGCATATATATTAATTTGAGGCAATTGAAATTTTCAATAATGACTGTCCTCATCCAGGATCACAGTCTTTCTCTCCAATAATTAAAATCCTTTATGTTCCTTCATAGAGTTCATGTGGACATTTCTTACATAATCTATTTCCAGAGTTTTGTAATTTTTATTATTGAGTTAATTTTTTGTACATTAAAATATCTAACTGGCCATTACTTGGAACAGATGGAAAGTTTTTTAGAGTAGTGAATTAGGGATATTAGTCAAAGGAAGTTAAACAGAGCCAGGGCACTATCAGTGGAGGACATAACACTCCATGGCCCCATAGTACATCCTGTTATTGAAGAAAGGTAAATATAAGTTCACTGGAAAAATGAAATTTATTTCCTCTCAGTCTAGTCCATAAGATTCCAAAGAAACTACTTTTCATGTTCTCTAGAGCATAATATAATTTGAAAAAAGTTTCAGTTCTTTTTCAATGCCTGAAAGCACATTTTCTGGCAATTTCTTTTCATGCTGGTGACAAAGGACTTGAGATCTCCATTGCTTTAGCCCTAGAAGGTCCCTGCCCCAGGCTGCTGTGTGTATGATATTCATGAAGGAAGATTTATTTTCTTTGACACTTACCCTAATGAGTCAACCCAAACTTTAGTCATTTTTAAGCATGATGAAATTAACAAAAGTAAAATTGTGTTTAACAAAAAATGGGAAATATGCATCACTTTGGTGAGTTTTATTTTATATCAGATATCATGTTGGTATTATTTAAAACTTCTATAGAGGAAAGATAACCACCAGTCATTTCTCAAACAAATCACAGGGAAGAGAACATACTTAAAACTCAATGCAAAAGTAGATTATAAGAAGACCTGTAGCATTCATACAAATCATTTGAAATGTCAAACTTCTTTACCAATGATAGCAGAAGTCAAAACAATGAGCTATTATTTCTAGTACCATTTTTTATTTTAAAAGTATGGTAACAAAGTCTTAGGATAAAACAGGAGCTCTAATATTCTGCTGATGGTAGTAAAATAGTTCAAATAGTTCAAAAAACAACTTGACAACATCAAATAAAATTTAAGATATGCATACCTTGCAATCTAACAATTCCATTTCTGGATGTATTCCCCTGAGAAACTCTTAAATGCATGCTCAAGGAGACATGGATAAAGATACTCAGTGCAGCACTGTTTGTAGTAATAGAAAAAAGCAATTCATAGATATATTCACTGGAGATCAGGAATATATATGTATATCTCAACAGAATACTGAATGAATTACATCTACAGGTAGATGTTGAAGAACAGATCTCAAACGCATAATAGTGGATAAAATGTGGCAAATATATCAAGCCATGGAAATTATTCTGCAACATTTTATCCATTATTATGTGTTCGAAGTCCTACAGTACAAAAATCAACATCATATATTGTTAATGTAGACATATTTCTGCAGTAAAATAAGACACAGATGCTACTGGTTAACTCTACTGAAAAAAGAAGCAACTTTTCAAAAGGTTTCAAGACTGGGAATGTGGCTCAGTGGTAGAGTGCTTGTTTGGCATGCGTGAGGCCCTGGGTTCAGTCCCCAGCAACACACACACACACACACACACACAATCCAAACACAATCATTGGATTTAACATCTTGTTCTAGATCCTTACCCTAGATAATTA